>VDFB02281492.1:532676452-533060842 GCA_007258455.2 Sequoia sempervirens | reverse complement strand
TTTAAGGGTTTTATGGTTTAAGGGTTGAGGGTTGAGGGTAGAGAGATATATATATATAGAGGGTTGAGGGTTTTAGGGTTGAGGGTAGAGGGTTAAGGGTAGAGGGTAGATGACTTAAGAGTTTTAGGGTTTAAGGTTTAGGGATTAATGGTTAAGGGTAGAGGGTTTAGGGTTTAGGGATTACACTTTACAGTTTAAGGGTAGAGAATGTAGGGTTGAGAGAGAGGGGGGTTAAAGGGTAGAGGGTAGAGAGTTTAGGGGTTTAGGGTTTAGGGTTTAAGGGTTTTAGGGTTTAGGGTTTAGGGTTTACTGTTTAAGGGTAGAGGGTAGAGGGTTTAAGGGTTTAGGGTTTAGGGTTTAAGGGTTTAAGGGTAGAGGGTTTAGGGTTGAGGGTTTAGGGTTTAAGAGTTAGGGGTAGAGAGGGGATAGAGGGGTAAGAGAGGATTACTAGAGGGGTTTAGGGGTTTAGGGTTTGAGTTTTAGGGTTTAGGGTTTTAGGGTTGGCAGGGGTTTATGGTTTAAGGAATTGTTAGAGGATGGGGTTTAGGGGTTTAGGGTTTACTAGGGTTTAAGGGTTTAAGGGTAAAGGGTTGAGGGTAGAGGTTTTAGGGTTTAAGGGTTGAGGGTAGAGGGTAGAGGGTAGAGGGGTTTAGGGTTTAAGGTTTTAAGGGTATAGGGTAGAGGGTTGAGGGTTGAGGGTAGATGGTAGACAGTTTAAGGGTTTAGGGTATAGGGTTTAAGGGTTTAGGGTAGAGGGTAGAGATAGAGATAGATAGAGAGGGTTGAGGGTTTTAGGGTTGAGGGTAGAGGGTTAAGGATAGAGGGTAGATAGTTTAAGGGTTGAGGGTTTAAGGGTTGAGGGTGTAGGGTAGAAGGTTGAGTGTAGTTGGTATAGGGTAGAGGGTTGAGGGTTGAAGTTAGAAGTTTTAGGGTTGAGAAAGATAGGGGGTTGAGGGTTTTAGGGTTTAGGGTAGAGGGTTAAGGGTAGAGGGTAGACGGTTTAAGGGTTAAGGGTTTAAGGGTTGAGGGTGGAGGGTAGAGGGTTTAGGGTAGATGTTATAGGGTGTAGGGTAGAGGGTAGAGGGTATAGGGTTGAGGGTTGAGGGTTTAGAGTAGAGCGTGTAGGGTTGAGAGAGAGAAGGGGGGTTGAGGGTTTAAGGGTTTACATTTTAGGGTTTACAGCTTAAGGGTAGAGAGTGTAGGGTTGAGAGAGAGGGGGGTTGAGGGTTTTAGGGTTTTAGGGTTTACATTTTAATGGTAGAGGGTGTAGGGTTGAGAGAGAGAGAATGGGGTTGAGGGTTTAAGGGTTTTATGGTTTAAGGGTTGAGGGTTGAGGGTAGATGGTATAGGGTAGAGGGTTGAGGGTTGAAGGTGGAGGGTTTAGGGTTGAGAGAGAGAGGGGGGTTTTGATGGTTTAAGTGTTTTAGGGTTTAGGGTAGAGGGTAGATGGTTTAAGGGTTTTATGGTTTAGGGTATAGGTTTAAGGGTAGAGAGTAGACGGTTAAGGGTAGAGGGTTGAGGGTTGAGAGTAGAGGATGTAGGGTTGAGAGAGAGAGACGGGGGGTTGAGGGTTTAAGGGTTTATAGTTTAGGGTTTATGGTTTAAGGGTAGAGGGTGTAGGGTTGAGAGAGAGAGAGAAGGGGGTTGAGGGTTTAAGGGTTTTATGGTTTAAGGGTTGAGGGCAAAGGGTAGATGGTAGAGAGAGATAGAGAGGGTTGAGGGTTAATGGTATAGGGTAGACGGTTTAAGGGTTAAGGGTTTAAACATTGAGGGTACACGGTTTAAGGGTAGAGGGTGTAGGGTTGAGAGAGAGAGAGAGAAGGGGGTTGAGGGTTTAAGGGTTGAGGGTTGAGGGTAGAGGGTAGAGGGTTGAGAGAGAGGGGAGAGGTTGAGGGTTTTAATGTTTTAGGGTTTACTGTTTAAGGGTAGAGGGTGTAGGGTTGAGAGAGAGAGATAGGGGGTTGATGGTTTTAGGGTTTTAGGGTTTACGGTTTAAGGGTTGAGGGTAGAGGGTTTAAGGTTTAGGGTTTTAGGTTTTTAGGGTTGGGCATAGAGGGTAGAAAAATATATTTCACTCGAACCTCTCTCCCATTGTGAGGTCTTTCCCCCCACCCTAACTAGATAACTCTTTATCCCTCTCAAGTCTCTATCACTCTCAAGTCTCATTCCCTACCACGCTAATATGACTAATCTCTCTCACTCATATCCCCTCTCCCTCTACCTCAAGTCTCACTCCCTTCCTATTGATATTGTGAAAGCATTTCAAAGCACCATATTTGGCGCTCTCCAAATTTGACGAGCGCCAAATGTTTTTTCACCTTGAAATGGTAAAATAGGAGTTCACCCTGTGATTCTGGCCCACATGCTTATGCTTTTTTTTGGTTCAATGCTTAATCCAACATAGAAACACCTTTTTTATGCAGTTGACTCCCTGTTATACCAATCTATGCTTTATCCATCACCTTTTTGCCACCAATTTCCATCCAGACAACATAGAAAAAGACATTTTGAAGTTTCTACATCATTTTACATTATCTCATGTAATATATTCATTTTTGGTAATATTGAAATGTTTACATTTAGTATATTTGTTTATTTTTGACAATGATCTAAATTCATTTAATGATTTTATTAATCATAACAATTGGACATAGAATTCAACATTGAATTATATGAGAGTTGCATAAAAAAGTTTAATTTTTATGACTTTGAAGAAAAAAATGAAAACCATGACATAATTTAGATGAATTCTTGTTTAAACTTATATAAACGACATCAACTTAACACAAATTTTCTTATGAATTCTATTTTCATTTCTTATAGTAGTCCATTTCCAGCATGCTTAGATAAACGAATTCAATTTAACACAAGTTTTTTTGTTTTGTTTTGAAAATTTATAGACCATTCATTTGATGATTTATTAATCTTCATTGTTACACATAGAATTGAACATTAAATTCATTATTACTGATGGTTTTGGGAAAAAAATATTTTCAACTAATTTGGAAAACCTGAGAGCTTTCATCAATGTTAATGTGCAAGCTTCTATTTTAATTTTTTTGTGCCATAAATAATTCACCTTCATCATGTGCTTAGATAATTTCAAGTGACTCAAGACATAGTTGGTTTAATGCAAGTTTCCATTCATTCATACCATTTACCATTCTTCCTTGGTAGATTTAAGTATGAAAAATGTTGTAGCATATAGACATGTTTGATAATTCCAAACAAATCACTGTCATTTTTCATAAAATGCTTTGGTGTGTTCAATAAAATGCAATGTAATCAACGTTATCAATATGTTTCATAAAATGCATTACTTACCTTTTTTCTATGTGTGATTGTGAATATGCAACATTCAACATCATGCCAAGGAAATGACCAAATCCTCTAACACCGGAAGAACATGTAGTAAAAAATGCAAGGAGAAGAGAATAAAAAATTGCAGCTCGTGAAGCAAAAGAATTGCAATCCATACAACCAGAAATTCCTATGCAATCTAAGAGAGATGTACAATTGGAAAAACAAAGGGCACGAATGGAAAAACTTTGTGGCAGGACACAAATGGATCCCTAAATTGGAGGCACATCATCAACCATAGGTGAAGTTCAATGCACATCTCCAATTGAAGACACACCAACAACAACATGTGGTCTTCCGAGTACATCGGGAATCATGCCTACAGTTGAAGACACACCATCAACAACATTTCGTTTCAAAAGTACATTAGAAAACATGCCTCTATTTGAAGTCACTCCATAAACGACATCTCAAGTTGGAGGTACAACATCATTTACATGTCAATCTCAAGGCATGTCATCAATTGCACCTCCGATTGAAGGTACATGATCTATCTCCGATGTTGTTGACATTCCTAATGTTGACACAAATTTATATTTGAGAACTCCTATAGTTTTGCATAGAAAATCTAGATTTTTGATTGATATTGATTCGAATGTTTTGAAATGGATGCCTAATAAGATTTAAAAACGTACATGTCAAATAGCATAGAGGATATGGAGTTTTTTTTTTAGAAGCTAAGTGAGAGTGGAAGATGCCAACTATTTTTTGAAATGATGAGGCAACTTAAATTTAGGCCCACCATGAAGGCTCTTGGGCTGAGAATTTCAAATGACTCAAGTGAAAATTCCATTGTAAAGAACTTGATGAGTTCATATGAGAGTGTGGGTTCTACCTCATGCACGAAGGATAGTTGTGCCACAAGACATGTGATGACAACAACACTGTTAAGTAGTCAAACAAGGAATAAGGTGAACCTTACAAAGACTAGTAATTCTTTGAAAATAAGTAGATCATCTCTAATGAGAGCCAAAGGAAGGTGTGAAAGATTGGAGGAAATGTGTTATGGGCATTCTCGGGTAGAGTGCCATGGACATATAAAAGAATTGCTCAAGGTTTGAGATCTTTAGTAGTAGATTATTGGAAGGATAACACAAGGACCTCTCCTAATCAAAGAGTTTTTGTAAGAAGGAGAATTGGTAGTAAAATTTGTGAGCCACATCCAAAACATTATTTGGATACCACTCAAACCCAATTTTTTGTTGATTTTCTACAAAAGAATTCTGAAATTAAAATATGTGAAAGGTATTTTGAAATACTAAAGCCTTTTTATGTCAAAATAAATCACACACACACTAGTTTTTGTTGTAGAGTACACATTGATTTTTCTAACCATTATTATTTTTATCAACATATATGTGTAGATATGTATATTAACAATGTTTTGCAAGAATGTATCATAAGGCCTCCACCCAAATCCTCAAGGGAATTCTTATCTTCCATTTTATGTGAAAGAGAGGATGGTCATTTTTTTACAAGTCATGTTTGGATGGCACATGTCATCATTTTCGTGGCATGCAACATTTTCCAATTTTCCAACACATGGCTAGTACACACACAATTGGAGACAAAATTGTCGAATTTGGCAATTACAAGACAGTGGCCTACAGTCTAAAAGATGGGAAAGAAGAAAAGAAGTGTGAATTGGTCAGTGATAAGATTATAGTATATCAATTTATGGGAATTTTCTGTGATCGGGTGGTCTATGAGTATGCAACGCATACACATAGAGCTCAATGGTTGGACTCACAGTTCAAGTTATGCAAGGAAACGTTTCCACTTTATAGCATCGTTTCAATTGTCAACTTCATGAAGAACTACACACTACAACCATAGAATGAGGTGCAATAATAGTACTACAACTCCACACAGGTTGCTATATTTGTGCATATAGAAATCATTCATGCAAATGATAGTATAGAGGATAACAGGAAAGTATGGAGGGAGTATCACTTTTACATCAGTGATGATCACACACATTATACCAAGTTTGTGCAAGGGTGCTTTCAGATGTTCTATGTTGATCTGGCTAGCAGGGGCATATCATTCAATCAACATATCATATGGTCAAATAACTATACATCGCAATTCAAGAACACTAGATTGCTTTTACTGGTTGAGTAGGATGCATAGGATCAGTGGTGTTCAACATATGTGGAACTTCTCAGAGGTTGGGCATGGAAAAAGGGAGCATGATGGAGCGGGTGCATGTATCAAAAGAGCCCTTGCATGAGAAGAGTTAAAGTAAAAAGATAGTGTAAAGTTGATAGATGCAAGATCAATTGTCGAGTGGTGCAATCATGCAATGGGTCCAGGTAGTCAAGGTAATTCTTTAGTTTGTAGATTTTTTCATTTAGTAGATGATACTAACATTGCAAAATATGAGGATTTTTGTACACTAATAGGATCGAGTGAGCTACACTCTTTTAGAAGCTCCAATGTAGGTACATGGACTATCCATACATGGAAGATGGCATGCTTTTGTTCTGCATGTACACTTCGAGCATGGAATGATTGCAAGTCAACATAGTGGGTTAACAAATGGTCTATAAGAAGTCTAACCCCAATTGACACTTATCAACTCTCAACAGCTCTACAAATCATGGAGATGCAATCATTCATTGCCTTTGATCATGTATCATACCTTGTAGAACTAGGTAATATACATTACTTTCAGGTTTTATTTAGATGTTCATTTAATACATCTAACAAGATGAACATATCAATGTAGGGTACGTATATGCAGTGATTGTAGATGAAGACAATGAAGAGGGTACAAATTATTATCTGTTTCATTGTATCGAGGCTAAAAAGAAATTGGAGCCCCTAGTTATAGATGGAGAAAACATAGAATATCCTATAGGTTCGCTGGTTGTTACTAGAACATGGCTTAGAAGGTACCCAATTAAGAATGTTGCAATTTGGTTGTTTGAGGACTTCGACACGCATCAGAAGATTCTTTACTACTTGAACCTTTTCATCTCCACCAACGTTCATTTGATCAAATATAAGGGAAGACCTATGAACAAGAACTTGTGGAAAGTGTGTGAGTGTGACCATGAGGCAATACTTGACATGATAAAGAGTAGAGAAGACCTGAATGGTTCCCTGGATTGATTGGTAAGTATGCACATTGAATTTGTAAAGTAATGTTATTGATCATTACTTTATTTCAAGTGTTTAAGTTTGATTGTATAAGGGTTTGAAAAATTGCATTAATGTAGATATGCAAAATGATTGGAGTGATGGCATGTAGCCTTGGGTGTGAAAATGTGCAATTTTGAGTGAATTTGAGTGGTTTTATGGTGCAGGAGCACCTACACCTTACTTTCACAATTAGAGCATTAGGTGTGTCTAGGGAGGTTGCAAAGTTTTTTTGATGTTTATTTTCTTTGATAAGGTCTATAAAGACCATTTGGTGTCTCATTGATCCATTTTTGTAAACAATTTCAAATATGTGAAGCAATTGTCAATGATGACAAAAGGGGGTCTAAGTAGGTTCATGTTGCTTTTTATGTATTAGGTCATGTTTTAGGGTCTCATAAGGTCTAATTAGACCAACATATTTGCTTTAAATGTATTTGAAATTCTTTAAATGTTTTGGAGGATCAAATAGTAAAAGAATGTAAAAGGAATCAAATGAGTTGTTAACAAAGATAGGTAAACAAATGTAATTTGGCACTCCAACAACTAATAAGGGATTCAAAGTTTAGTTGGAGGATGTTATGTCAGTTTTCTTTGATCAGGAAACCTTTAAAAAGGTGGTGGTCATCATTTGTAACGTTAGCTTCAGTCTTTTGTGAAGAAATCCAATTGAATTTTCATTGTTAGCAGCAAATTTCTAAATTTTTCTGTCTTTTCCAGACCTATACGGTAACGCACAGTCATTGCATTGAGTAATTTCTTTATTAAAAATGTAGTGGCATGAATATTTTTTGTTTTGCATCAAGTCTAAAGGTTTAACAGAGTATTTGAAGCATTCCATAGTTGTTTTCTTGTGCACAGCCGGGTATACCCTATTTTGGGGTTTTCTAGCCTTAATCATGTCTTCAAGACCCTTACATTGACTGTTCTCATTGTAACTAGTGTATTGGGTTTTATGGAGGATGTTTAGATGCTAGGGAGATTGATTTATGTTGTGAGAAAGGAATAAAGTAGATCGGGGTTGATGTTCCTTTGAGTTTTGTTTAGAAGATGCATGTAAATGGGGGTTTTGGTCAAGGGTTTGGTGGAATCTATATGGGAGGTCATTTCTTTTGAATCATTAATCGTGTACAAGGCTATTGGAAAGTGTTCAAGTTGGTTTTGAGGTCTGGGGAGGTCTAGAAGCATCATATTCAATAAATCCTCATCAATATTGCATAAAACAAGGGTTTTTGAGTTTGGGGTAGATTTGGCCATACAAGTGGAATCTAATTGTGGATTTTGTGTTTTTTGGGAATTTTAATTTCTACCCCAAGGTTTCAGAGGGTTTGGTGAAGGATAAAGGGTACTCTCTTTGAACAAGAGGCCTATTTCACTAGTTTTTTTCCATGGTATGGGTATTGGATCTCCATGTTGGTCCAAAAGAGTTAATGTTGGGGTTTACATATATTTTATAGCTCTGAAATGGGTATCTGAGTCCATTTTTTTTTTGCCATGTGTTTTGGAAGATATTGGAGTTAAAGGCCAAAAACTAGATTTGCACTAGTACAAGGTTACATGGGTGAAAGTGAGAAAATGTGTTTTTGATTGTTGTCTAACTTTGGGGAATAGTTGAAATTTCTCTAATAGGACTTTTAATCTTGTTAAATTCCTCTTGAAGGTAGGTTGTCAATGTGGTTGAGTTTGAGCCCCTAGGTCTACATCATCTTAGAGTGTGAATGGATGAAATCCTTTGGGGCAGTCATTTGTGAGAGTCTTTTGAGCATGTATAGACATCATATGGTATGTTTGGGGTTTTGGATGTGAGAGTTAATTATGGGAAGAGTGATTTTTAATAAGGCTCCTCGGAAAACGTAGGTTTGGTGACTTGAGAGTGATGGTTTAGTGGATTGGTAGCTTGGTGAGCGGTTGGAGCTCTAAAAATTGTGAAATCTTAAGGTTGGTAACCTATTTAATGACTGTACATGGTGTTTGACTTGATTGTAGGTGTTTGGGAAGGTGTCTCTTTGGAAAAGAGGCCTAATTGGCCTAGTTGCCCCTACAGTACAGTGGGATTTTGGAGAATACATTGAAATACCCATCTCTAGGCCTCATGTGACCTTATGACCACTTCAAACACCCTTGTTTAAGCCTGCACATGCTTAATAATCCTTAATGTTATGCTTCCCCCAAATTTCACCCACTTTTATACTCTAAAACCTCAATTTTCCATTAAAAATGTGCTTCTCTCAACTAGGGCTTCATTCCCAAACATACACATGACCTTCCCAGTCCTTGAAAACCTTCAAACACATAAAAACCCACCAGATCTCACTAAAACCAACTGGTTCTAGCCTTCTTCAAAACAAATTCTTCAATCTGCTACTTCAACCCATGCCTTTTAGGCCTGAATTCATGCATTTTATACTTGATTGTCATTTGAATTTTCATTAACTAAATTATATATTAACTTACATGTTTATCTTATTTTCCTCTTGTAGGAGTAGGTGTTGGAGCACTTGAAGGAGTAAGAGTTGAAACACCTCAGGGAGGAGGTGTCGAAACAACTGAAGGAGATAAAGAAAAAGAGATGCCTAAAGAGGTATGTGTTTATTTTATTTTGTGTTTGGTAAATATGTTCCTATTATGGACAATTGTATGCTAACTTGTATCAATTTGATATTTTTGTGTTCACCTATATAGATTGACATTGCAAAAGTTGGTATGATTGGTTCTTTGAGAGGGGCATATTCTAGGACTCATGATGGTTTCAAGAGACGTATATCTATGAGGTAATCAAGATTTCAATTTTAAAGTTCAATTATAATTCAATGTATATTGATTTTTACGTTAATTATTCAATTTTAAATTATATAATATAACTAATCTCAATTGTGGTTTAATTTTTTTCTTGTGTAGTTACCTTCATAGCCAAAGAGTGCTTGAAAGGGGCTCCATTTTGATGATCCACTAGTAGTTTAGGATGAGATAGATATTTTGGCATGTATATTATGAATAGATATCAAGATGGAATATGCCACACTTTGTAAAACTTTGTTTGAGTTGGCGTTGATGCCATTTTTTGTATATGGACATACACTTGATTATTGGATAATTTCATATATAGAAGTTGAGAATCGAAATAATTTGTTCATCATGTGCATGTTTAAACTGTTCAAAAATTTAATCTTCAACAATGGTTAAATATCAATGTACAATATCATAAAAAATAATGGTTATATTACATAGTTGACAATAAAAAATAATGAATAATGGTTAAATTATATCATATATTGCTTAGTTATATTATGGTTAAATTATATAGTTTTAAAAAAATTGAAGACAGGAACAATGGTAAAGTTTAACATTTTAACTTTAAAGTTTAAGTTCACATATATGTCATTGTCTTACACTACATATTTTATATTGCATTATCATTACATATTGAAATACAAAAAATATCATGGTTTTATGTTGATAAACATGGCAAAGTGATGCAGAGCAGGGTGGCAAACTCTGAATAAACCAACTACCCTTTAATATTCCTTCCAGACACAAAACACCATTGGACAGTCATGAGCAAGGTACATAAGCACTAAATCAACAATCATCTTCCAATGAAACAGTCACCAACACTCCAAAACTCAAAATCTTCACTTTTGACAAGTTTCAAAGGGGGTTTATTGAAAACCTCACCTCCAGACCTCTCCTCACCATTTGAATGCCTCCAACACCTTCAAATATGTCTACCCCATGCTTAATTAACTCTTAGAAAGTGCTGCCCCAAATGTTTTCCAGCACTACCTACTCTTAACCTCTAAATTTCACTCAAAACACACATTCTTGACTAGACATCATGCCCAAACCCCCAAATGGCCACCCCTGCTCCTAAAATCATACACACATGCCCCCTACACCTAATTATGCCATTCCACCAAGTTATTATATAATAAAATTGGTGGAAAATACATTTGGTGGAAATTTCCATGTTGCCCCTATGGAAAAAGTGTGAATTTAGGCCTAGGAGGCATAGCTTGAAGTAGCAGATTAAAGCAATAGTTTGGAAGAAGGTTAGAACCTAGTTGTTTCAGTGTTATCAAGTGGAGTTTGATGTGATAGAAGGTCTGCAAAGGCATGGTAGGTCATTTGGATGTTTGGGCTTGGTGCAGGAGCACCAACCTTCTCTTTGTTTTCCATGAAGAGTTTGATAGGAAATGTGTGTGTTAGGGTGTTTGTGTTGAGTCCATGAGTTGATCAAATAAGGTCCTAAGTGACCATTCTATAGTACTTGGTCAACTTTGAGGGGCTTATGTATTCATTTTGTAATGATTGTAAATCAAATGGAAAGGAGTGTCAAAGTTGTCAAGGTGGTGTCAAGGGTGGTAGTATATTGTTTTCTTGAATAAGACATGGTTTTTAGGTGAATAAGGTCTCATTAGACCCATTGTAATAGGTTAGGTGATTAAAAGGGTCAAAAAGAGAAAACATTGCAAAGCATGTAATGATGTTATTAAATTATTTAAAAGATGAAATTGTGATCTCCAACAGTCATAAGTGGTTTAAATTTTAGTTGGGAGGGCAGTTGGTCATTGGTTGAAGAGGAGAAGCCTTTAAAAAGGCATGAGGACACTATTTTTAATGTTGGCTCAAATTTTACGGTATTGGCAATAAGAAAATTCTGAGTTTTCTTCATTTTTTTGTGTTTCTTTCACATTTTGTAGACCTGTACGAGCAGTACAGACTGACATTTTCTATGTAATTACTCATTTCTCATGGAGGACTGTGTTAGCCTTATTTTGCATGAGGTTTGAAAGAATTTAATAAATATTTGTTGAAGAAATCATTGTTTTCCTATGACAAGTCGAGAGCACCCTGTTGAGGGTTTTGTGATAAAAAACATGTCTTAAAGGGCCCTTACACTGACTGTATCTACTGTAACTAGTGTAATGGGCCCTAGGGAGTCTGATTAAGTTGTAGGTTGCATGATTAGAGTTGTGGGGAAGGAACAAAGGAGATAAGCATGTTGTCTTATTGATTTTTGTTAAAGAAAACACATGAAAATGGAGCCCTTAGCCTAGGGTTTGTGAAAATCAATGAGTGTGGAGTTTTTTTCAACTTTTAAGCACATAGGGGTCAGAATACACATGTTTGAGTCAGTGGCATGGTCTGGGAGGTTGTGCAAGTGGGATTTTGAATAAACCCTATTGGTTTGGCATGAAATTGAGGGTTTTGTGGTTTGCTATGTTGGAAGGGTTAACCCTGGGAACAAATTATGGTTTTAGAGGTTTGAGGGCACAAGAAATGTTGCCCCAAGGTTTCAAGGTCCTATGAGAGGTTTAAAGATATGTTGATTTGTAATTTAGGCCTAATCAACTTAAATGGGTCAACGTAGAAGGGGTGATTTTAGGACGTTGGTCCAAAAAACTTATTTCTAACTTTGAGATATGTGTTACAAGTCTGAAATGGGTGTTTGAAACCATCATATGTTTTTCAGGTGTCTTGGAGAGAATTTGAGTAAAAGGCCAAAAATTGAGTTTGCACTACTACTAGGATTCATGGGTGAAATTGAGAAATTGTGCTTTTGATTGTTGAAATTTCTTTAAAAGACCATTTTAATCTTGCTAGATGCCTCTTGAAGGAAAGTTGTCAATTTGATTGAGTTTGAACCTCCTGGTCTATTGAATCCCTTAACAGTTTGAAGTGCAAAATGGTTGCAAAATTTAGCATGACATTACTCAGACACCATGAGGCTTAGAAACTTCTTGTCAGAGCCTATGAGATAATTTTTTTCCTCTCTACAATAACCTCTCTTTATTTTTGCTATCTCGAAGGTGTACTTTTCCTATGGCAATGAGATTTCTCTTGGGGAAAAAGTTGTCAAATGTAAGTAGTGCAAAGTTGCAAAGTGGTGCAACTTTCGTTCTGCAACTTGTGTGACCAAAATAACTATTCCAACACATCTGAGTGGGTAAATTTACACTAGGAAAGGTCCTCTTTCAAACCCAAACACACCGAATCGCTTCAAGCTACGTTCAACCGACTAAATCCCTTAAGAGTCTGAAGTGCAAAATGGCTGCAAAATTTAGCATGACTTTACTCAGACACTGTGAGGCTTAGAAACTTCTTGTCATAGCCTATGGGATTGTGTTGTGCCCCTCTACAATAACCTCTCTCATTTTTTGTTATCTTGGTGGTGTTTTCCTATGGTGGCGAGATTTCTCTTGAGAAAAAAATTGTCAAATGCAAGTAGTGCAAAGTTGCAAAGTGGTGCAACTTTCGCTCTGCAACTTGTGTGACCAAAAAAACTATTCCAACGCGTTTGATTGGGTATGTCTATGCTAGGCATGGTCCTCTTTTGCACCCAAAAGCATCGAATCGCTCTGAGATACGTTCAACCGGATGATTCCATTAAGAGTCTGAAGTGCAAAATGGCTGATAACTTCTGCATGACGTTACTCAGACATGATGAGACTTAGAAAATTATCATTTGAGCCTATGGCATCATGTTGTGCCCCTATACAATAACCTCTCTTGGTTTTTTTTTATCTCGGAGACGTTTTCTTGTGGCGGAAAAATTTCTCTTGGGGAAAAAGTTATCGAATGCAAGTAAAGCAAAGTTGCAAAGTGGCGCAACTTTCGTTCTACAACTCATGTGACCAAACTAACTATTCCAAAGCATCTAAGTGGGTACGTTTACACTAGGAATGGTCCTTTTTCACACCCAAATGCATTGAATCACACAAGCTACGTTCAACCGGCTGAATCCCTTAACAGTCTGAAGTGGAAAATGGTTGAAAACTTTAGCATGGCATTACTGAGACTCCATGAGGATTAGAAACTTCTCGTCATAGCCTATGGGATTGTGTTGTGCCCCTCTACAATAATATCTCTCATTTTTCGCTATCTCAAAGGCGTTTTCCTGTGGTGGCCATATTTCTTTTGGGGAAAAAGTTGTCAAATGCAAGTAGTGCAAAGTTACAAAGTGGTGCAACTTTCGTTATGCAACTCGTGTGACCAAACTAACTATTCAAATGCATCTGAATGGACACGTTTATGCTAGACATGGTCCTATTTTGCACCCAAATGTGTTGAATTGCTCTGAGCTACGTTCAACCGGTTGAATCCGTTAAGAGTCTGTAGTGCAAAATGGTTGAAAACTTCAGCATGACGTTACTCGGACACCGTGAGGTTTAGAAACTTCTCGTTAGAGCCTATGGGATTTTCTTGTGCCCATCTACAATAAACGCTCTCAATTTTCACTATCTTAGAGGTGTTTTCCTGTGGTGGGGAGATTTCTCTTGAGGAAAGAATTGTCAAATGCAAGTAGTGCAAAGTTGTAAAGTGGTGCAACTTTTGTTCTGCAAATCATGTGACCAAACTAATTGTTTCAACATGTCTTAGTGGGTACATTTATGCTAGGAATGGTCCTCTTTCACACCCAAACAAGCCGAATCACTCTGAGCTACGTTTAACTTGTTGAATCCCTTAAGAGTCTAAAGTGCAAAATGGCTACAAAATTTAGCATGTCGTTACTTGAACACCATGAGGATTAAAAAATTATCATCATAGCCTATGGAATCATGTTGTCCCCCTTTACAATAACCTCTCTCAGTTTTTGCTATCTCAGAGGTGTCTTCCTGTGGCGGCGAGATTTCTCTTGGGGAAAAAATTATCAAATGCAAGTAGTGCAAAGTTGGAAAGTGGTGCAACTTTCGTTCTCAACCTCGTGTGACCAAACTAACTATTCCAACGCATCCGAGTCGGTATGTTTACACTAGGCATAGTCCTCTTTCACATCCAAACACGCCGAATCGCTCTGAAGTGCGTTCAACCGGCTAAATCCCTTAAGAGTTTGAAGTGAAAAATGGATGCAAACATCAACATCACATTACTTGAACACCGTGAGGATTAGAAACTTCTTTTCATAGCCTATGGGATCATATTGTGCTCCTCTACAATAATCACTTTTGGTTTTTGCTATTTTAGAGGCATTTTCTTGTGGTGACGAGATTTTTCTTGGGGGAAAATTTGTCAAATGCAAGTAGCGCAAAGTTGTAAAGTGGTGCAACTTTCGTTCCGCAACTCATGTGACCAAAATAACTATTCCAAGACGTCTAAGTGGGTACGTTTACGCTAGGAATGGTCCTCTTTTTCACCCAAACATGCAAAATCACTTTGAGCTACATTCAACCGACTGAATCCTTTAAGAGTCTGAAGTGTAAAATAGCTACAAACTTCAGCATGACGTTACTCGGACACCGTATGACTTAGAAACTTCTCCTCAGAGCCTATGGGATCATGTTGTGCTCCTCTAAAATAAAATCTCTTGGTTTTCACTATCTCAGAGGCATTTTTTTGTGGCGAGAGATTTCTCTTGGGGAAAAAGTTGTCAAATGCAAGTAGTGCAAAGTTGCAAAGTGGTGCAACTTTCATTTTGCAACTCATGTGACCAAAATAATTGTTCCAACACATCTGAGTGGATACATTTATGCTAGGCATGGTTATTTTTTTCACCCAAATGCGCCAAATCACTCTGAGGTACGTTCAACCGACTGAATCCTTTAAGAGCTGAAAGTGCAAAATGACTACAAACTTTAGCATGACATGACTCAGACACTGTGAGGCTTAGAAACTTCTCAACATCTAGCCTATGGGATCATGTTGTGCCCCTCTATAACAAATTCTCTTAGTTTTCGCTATCTCGAAGATGTTTTCCTATGGCAGAGAGATTTCTCTTGGAGAAAAAGTTGTCAAATGCAAGTAGTGCAAAGTTGCAAAGTGGAGCAACTTTCATTCTGCAACTCGTGTGAACAAATTAACTATTCCAACACATCTGAGTGGGTACTTTTATGCTAGGAATGGTCCTCTTTCGCACCCAAACACACTAAATCGCTCTGAGCTACATTCAACCAGCTGAATCTTTTAAGAGTCCGAAGTGAAAAATGACTGCAAACTTTAGCATGATGTTACTTGAACACCGTAAGGATTAGAAACTTCTCATCATAGCCTATGGGATCCTGTTGTGCCCCTCTACAATAACCTCTCTTGTTTTTCGCTATCTTAGAGGCATTTTCTTGTGGCGGTGAGATTTCTCTTGGGGAAACGGTTGTCAAATGCAAGTAGTGCAAAGTAGTGTAACTTTCATTCTGCAATTCGTGTGACCAAACTAATTAATTCACATGGTCCTAATTCGCACCCAAACACACTAAATCGCTCTAAGCTACGTTCAACCGGCTAAATCCTTTAAGAGTCTGAAGTGCAAAATGATTGCAAACTTCAGCATGACATTACTCAGACATTGTGAGGCTTAAAAATTTCTTGTTAGAGCCTATGGGATCGTGTTGTACCCCTCTACAATAACCTCTCTCGGTTTTCACTATCTTGAAGGAATTTTCTTGTGGCGACGAGATTTCTCTTAGGGAAAAAGTTGTTAAATGCACGTACTGCAAAGTTGCAAAGTGGTGCAACTTTTTCTCTACAACTCATGTGACAAAAATAACTATTCCAATGTGTTTGACTGGGTACGCTTATGCTAGGGATGGTCATCTTTCATACCCAAACACATTGAATCGATCTGCGCTACATTCAACTAGCTGAATCCATTAAAAGTCTGAAGTGGCACAAAATGGTGGCAAACTTTAGTATGATGTTACTTAGACACCATGAGGCTTAGAAAATTGTTTTCAAATCCTATGAGAATTTTTGGTGCCCCTCCACAATAACCTCTCTCAATTTTTTCTATCTCGGAGGTGTTCTCCTATGGCGGTGAGATTTTTTTTTGGAAAAAAATTGTCAAATGCAAGTAGTGCAAAGTTGCAAAGTGGTGCAACTTTCATTCTACAACTCGTGTGACCAAAATAACTATTCCAATGTATACAAGTGGGTACATTTATGCTAGGAATGGTCCTCTTTCACACCCAAACACGCTGAATCGCTCCGAGCTACGCTCAACCAACAAAATCCCTTGAGAGTCTGAAATAAAAAATGGCTGCAAAATTCAACATGACATTACTTAGACACCATAAGGATTAAAAAATTATCATCATAGCCTATGGGAATGAGTTGTGCCCATCTACAATAACCTTTTTTGGTTTTTTCTATCTTAGAGGCGTTTTCCTATGGCGGCAAGATTTCTCTTGGGGAAAAAGTTGTCAAATGCAAGTAGTGCAAAGTTGTAAAGTGGTGCAACTTTCATTTTGCAATTCATGTAACCAAACTAACTCTTCCAATACATCTGAGTGGGTACATTTACTGTAGGCATATTCCTCTTTCACATCCAAACACGTTGAATTGTTCTGAGCTATGTTCAACTGGTTGAATTCCTAAAGAGTCCAAAATGAAAAATGGTTGCAAACTTCAACATAAGGTTATTCAAACACTATGAGGCTTAGAAACTTTTCATTAGAGTCTATGGGATTGTGTTGTTCCCCTCTACAATAATATCTCTTAGTTTTTGCTATCTTAGAGGTGTTTTGTTGTGGTGGTGAGATTTTTCTTGGGAAAAAATTTATGAAATGCAAATAGTACAAAGTTGCAAAGTGGTGCAAATTTTGTTTTGAAACTCATGTGACCTAACTAACTATTCCAACGCACCTAAGTGGGTATGTTTACGCTAGACATTTTCCTCTTTCACACCCAAACTCACTGAATTCTTCTGAGATATGTTCAACCGGCTGAATCCATTAAGAGTCTGAAGTGTAAAATGGTTGCAAACTTTAGCATGATGTTACTCGGACACAATGAGGATTAGAAACTTCTCTTCATAGCCTATGGGATCATGTTATGCCCTTCTAAAATAACCCTTCTCAGTTTTCACTATCTCAGAGGCATTTTTCGATAGTGGTGAGATTTCTCTTGGAGAAAAAATTGTTAAAAATATGCAAGTAGTGCAAAGTTGCAAAGTGGTGCAACTTTCGTGTGACCAAAATAACTATTCTAATGTGTCTAAATGGGTACATTTATGCTAGGAATATTCCTCTTTTGCACCCAAACGCGATGAATCACTCTGAGCTACCTTCAACCGGTCAAATCCCTTAAGAGTCTGAAGTGCAAAATGACTTCAAACTTCAACATGAAATTACTCACACACCGTGAGGATTAAAAACTTCTTGTCATAGCCTATGGGATCATGTTGTGCCCCTCTACAATAACCTCTCTTGATTTTTTCTATCTCGGAGGAATTTTCTTGTGGCGGCGAGATATCTCTTGGGGAAAAATTGTCAAATGCAAGTAGTGCAAAGTTGCAAAGTGTTGCAAATTTTGTTCTACAACTCATGTGACCAAACTAACTATTCCAACGCACCTAAGTGGGTACATTTATGCTAGGAATATTCTTCTTTTGCATCCAAATGCATCGAATCGCTTTGAGCTACATTCAACCAGTTGAATCCCTCAAGAGTCTGAATTACAAAATGGCTGCAAACTTCAGCATGACATTACTTGGACATCATTAAAATTAGAAATTTCTTGTCATAGCCTATGGGAATGTGTTGTACCCCTGTATATTAACCTTTCTCGGTTTTCACTATCTAGGAGGCATTTTCCTATGGAGGCGAGATTTCTCTTAGGGAAAAAGTTATCAAATGCAAGTAGTGCAAAGTTGTAAAGTGGTGCAACTTTTATTTTTCAACTTGTGTGACCAAACTAACTTTTCCAACATGTCTAAGTGGGTATATTACACTAGGAATGGTCCTCTTTCACACCCAAATACTTAGAATCGCTATGAACTACATTCAACCAACTGAATCCCTTAAGAGTACGAAGTGCAAAATGGCTTCAAATTTTAGCATGACATTACTCAAACACCGTGAGGCTTAGAAAATTCTCGTTAGATCCTATGGGATCGTGTTCCCCTCTACAATAACTTCTCTCAGTTTTCACTATCTCAGAGGCATTTTCTTGTGGTGGCGAGATTTCTCTTGGGGAAAAAGTTGTCAAATGTAAATAGTGCAAAGTTGCAAAGTGGTGCAAATTTCATTTGGCAACTCATGTGACCAAACTAACTATTCCAACATATCTGAGTGGGTACGTTTACACTAGGCATGGTCCTCTTTCACACCCAAACATGTTGAATCGCTCTAATCTACGTTAATCGGTTGAATCCCTTAAGAGTTTGAAGTGCAAAATTGCTACAAACTTTAGCATGAGGTTACTTGGACACCGTGAAGATTAGAAACTTCTCATCATAGCTTATGGGATCATGTTGTGTCCCTCTACAATAACCTCTCTCATTTCTCACTATTTTAGAAGTATTTTTTTGTGGCGGTGAGATTTCTTTTAGGGAAAAATTTGTCAAATGCAAGTAGTGCAAAGTTGCAACGTGGTGCAACTTTCGTTATGAAACTCATGTGACCAAACTATCTATTCCAATGCATCCGAGTGGGTAAGTTTACACTAGGCATGGTCCTCTTTAGTATCCAAACACACTG
Source organism: Sequoia sempervirens (assembly GCA_007258455.2). Lineage (NCBI taxonomy): Eukaryota > Viridiplantae > Streptophyta > Pinopsida > Cupressales > Cupressaceae > Sequoia > Sequoia sempervirens. The sequence goes on along the minus strand of VDFB02281492.1, from coordinate 533,041,931 downwards.
AGTCGCTATGAGCTACATTCAACCGACTGAATCCCTTAAGAGTCTGAAGTGCAAAATGACTACAAATTTTAGCATGATGTTATTCAAACACCGTGAGACTTAGAAATTTCTTGTTAGAGCCTATGGGATAATGTTGTTCCCCTATAGAATAACCTCTCTCAGCTTTTCTATCTCAGAGGCCTTTTCCTGTGGCGGTGAGATTTTTCTTGGGGAAAAGGTTGTCAAATGCAAGTAGTGCAAAGTTGGAAAGTAGTGCAACTTTCGTTCTACAACTTATGTGACCAAACTAATTATTCCAACGCATCCAAGTAGGTATGTTTACGCTAGGCATAGTCATCTTTCATACCAAAAAACACCTGAATTGCTCCGAGCTACATTCAACCGATTGAATCCCTTAAGAGTCTGAAGTGCAAAATGATTGCAAACTTTAGCATGATGTTACTCAAACATCATGAGGCTTAGAAACTTCTCATAAGAGCCCATGGGATTGTGTTGTACCCCTCTACAATAAGCTCTCTCACTTTTTCCTATTTCGAAGGCGTTTTCCTGTGGACGTGAGATTTCTCTTGGGGAAAAAGTTGTTAAATGTAAGTAGTGCAAAGTTGCAAAGTATTGCAACTTTCATTCTGCAACTCGTGTGACCAAACTAACTATTTCAACGCATCCGAGTGGGTATTTTTACACTAGGAATGGTCCTCTTTTGCACCCAAATGTGTCGAATCGCTCCAAGCCATGTTCAACCGACTGAATCCCTTAAGAGTCTGAAGTGCAAAATGGTTGCAAACTTCAGTGTGATGTTTCTTAGACACTATGATGATTAGAAAATTCTCATTAGAGCATATGGGATTGTGTTGTGCTCCACTACAATAACCTCTCTCATTTTTTTCTATCTCGGAGGTGTTTCCCTGTGGTGGTGAGATTTCACTTAGGGAAAAAATTATCAAATGCAAGTAGTGCAAAGTTGCAAAGTGGTACAACTTTCATTCTGCAACTCGTGTTGACAAACTAACTATTCCAACGCATTTGCATGGGTATTTTTATGCTAGGAATGGTCCTCTTTCACACGCAAACACACCAAATCACTCCAAGTTACGTTCAACCGGATGAATCTCTTAAGAGTCTAAAGTGGAAAATTGCTGCAAACTTCAGGATGCAGTTACTCGGACACCATGAGGCTTAGAAACTTCTTGTTAGAGCCTATGGGATCATGTTGTATCCCTCTAAAATAAAATATCTCAAAATTTTTTATCTCAGAGGCATTTTCCTATGACAATGAGATTTCTCTTAAGAAAAAAGTTGTCAAATGCAAGTAGTGCAAAGTTGCAAAGTGGTGCAACTTTTATTCTGCAACTCGTGTGGCCAAACTAACTATTCCAACACATCTGAGTGGGTACGTTTACATTATACATGGTCCAGGTTTTCACCCATACGCATCAAATCACTCCGAGGTACATTCAACCAGCAAAATCCCTTAAGAGTCTGAAGTGCAAAATGACTACAAAATTTAGCATGACGTTACTCTAACACCGTGAGGTTTAGAAACTTCTCATTAGAGCCTATGGGATCGTGTTGTGCTACTCTATAATAACCACTCTCCGTTTTTTCTATCTTAGAAGAGTTTTCCTATGGCGGTGAGATTTCTCTTAGAGAAAAAATTGTCAAATGCAAGTAGTGAAAAGTTGCAAAGTGGTGCAACTTTTATTCTACAACTCATGTGACCAAACTAACTATTCTAACACATTTGAGTAGGTAAATTTACACTAGGCATGGTCCTCTTTCACACCCAAACGCCCCAAATCGCTGTAAGCTACATTCAACCAACTGAATCCCTTAAGAGTCTAAAGTGCAAAATGGCTGCAAACTTCAGCATAATGTTACTCGGACACTGTGAGGCTTAGAAACTTCTCGTCAAATCCTATAGGATCGTGTTGTTCCCCTCTATAATAAATTCTCTCAATTTTTTTGTTATCTTGTAGGAATTTTTCTATGGTAGCAAGATTTATCTTGGGGAAAAAGTTGACAAATGCAAGTAGTGAAAAGTTGCAAAGTTGGGCAACTTTCATTCTGTAACTTGTGTGACCAAACTAACTGTTCCAACACATCTAAGTGGGAATATTTAAGCTAGGCATGGTCCTCTCTTGCACCCAAATGTGTTGAATTGCTCTGAGCTACGTTCAACCGGCTGAATCCTTAAGAGTTCAAAGTGCAAAATGACTACAAAATTTAGTATGACGTTACTCAGACACCGTGAGGCTTAGAAACTTCTCGTCAGAGTCTATGGAATCATGTTTTTCCCCTTTACAATAACCTCTCTTAGTTTTTACTATCTCTTAGGTGTTTTCCTATGGCGGTGAGATTTATTTTGGGGAGAAAGTTGTCAAATGCAAATAGTGCAAAGTGGTGCAACTTTCATTTTGCAACTCGTGTGACCAAACTAACTATTCCAATGCGTCCGAGTGGGTATGTTTATGCTAGAAATGGTCCTCTTTGGCACCCAAATGCATTGAATCGCTCTGAGCTATGTTCAACCGATTGAATCCCTTAAGAGTCTAAAGTGCAAAATGGCTGCAAACTTCAACATGGCAATACTCAAACATCGTGACGCTTAGAAAATTCTCGTCTAAGCCTATGGGATCATGTTGTGCCCCTCTATAAAAACCTCTCTCAATTTTCACTTGGAAGGAAAATCAACATGTCTAAGTCAAGAGCAAGTCCGCCCAATCTTGTCAAGGCATAAGCAAAGTCCGCCATGCCCATGGTGAAGGAAAATGTCAAAGATGATGCAAAGTCCGCTTGGAAAAGAAAAGCTATGTCCAAAATACTGTAAAGTCCAACCTTGGCTTGAATAATGCTTGTCCAAGACAAAGGTAAAGCCTTCCCAACTCAAAGCATACATGGAAAAGACAACATAAAGTCAGCCCAACTCAAAACATACATGACAAAGAGAACTTAAAGTCCACCCCTAGTTGAAAATAGGAGATGGAAAACATATCTTTAAGTCTTCCTTAGGCCAAGATCAAAGGGTACATCCAACACGTTGAGATGGTGCCTCATCATCTTTCAACCAATCAAATTGTTCCAAGCTAGCATGTCTAGGTTCAATGAACCTAACACTTCATAATGCAACAAATTTTTATTGTTGGTTTATATTTAGTAGAAGGATAAGTGTCCCCAAATTTAATTTTCTCATTGGTCGAGAGGTAGTTAGTTGTGAAAAACCCTAATTAGGGTTTTATTTAGTAATCTCGGTCATTGATTCAAAATCAATCTTGGCCATTGAATTGTATTCAAAGAGCCTATAAATTGAGCTCACCCCTCATTTGTAAAACATGGGAGCATCCATCACATACTACCAGTTCACTACCTTGTCTATTCTTTCGCTTATTATTATGCTTTGATAGATTTTTTTCAAGCATCCATCGCTTGTCCGAAAGCACTTGTTGTAGGCTCTTAGCCATAGTATAAAGACAGTGAATTGTTTGATAAAATGCTTTGGTAGACATGTATGAAAAATGTGGTAGCATAGACAATAGTAATCTATTTGAAAAAAATCCTCAAAGAAATGTGGTCTCATTGTGATGGAATGCCATGAAAATCTAGGGAATTTGCTTGTAATGGAATTCCATCACCATGAGACCCCATTTCTTTGATGCATTTTTTCAAATAGTTTGCTACCTTGTCTATGCTATTGCTTCTTAGTATACTTTGATAATTTTTTCCAAGCATCCATAGCTTGTTTGCAAGCACCTATTTTAGGATTTTAGCCATAGCAACAAGGAAGTGAATTGTTTGGTAAAATGCTTTGGTAGAAATGTACGAAAAATGTGGTAGCATAGACAAGGCAATGAATTGTTTGAAAAATTGCCTCAAAGAAACATGGTCTCATGGTGATGGAATGGCATGAAAATCCATAGCAATTTGCATGTCATGGCATTCCATCACCATGAGACCACATTTCTTTCAGGCATTTTTTTCAAGTAGTTCATTGCCTTGTCTATAGTATTGCTTGCTATTATGCTTTTGATAGATTTTTTCCAAGCATTCATAGCTTGTTTGAAAGCACTTGTTTTATGCTTTTAGCCATAGCAACAAGGAAATGAATTGTTTGAAAAAATACTTTGGTAGACATGTATGAAAATTATGGTAACATAGACAAGACAGTGAACTATTTGATAAAATACGTCAAAGAAATCTAGCCTCATAGAATGCCATTATAAAAAATGCAATTGGTAGTTGCTCCTACTTATCAATTATGCAATGTGAATTAATTGCATAACTGCTTAGATTGACTTTGTAAAAACTATATTGTAATTGAAATTTTGTCATCTATCAACATCTAGTTATTAGTTATGTAGTGTGAAGTAATGCTTTGACTTTGAAAGATGTGCAATAAAATGTAATCAACAATATGAATATAAACTACAAAAAATTATTTTTTACAATTCATTAGTTAAAATATTTATTTTATTTGCTCTCTATATCTCTATATGCTATGGAAATACCTTTCAATTTCAAAATAAATAGATTTTATCTCTTGTTCTACAATTTTTTACATTTTTTTAAATATGATTTTTTTTCAACTTTTTAAAAAACTCTTATACTTTTGGTTTGTCAAATTTTTCCCCAAAATATTTTTGCTGCTATGCATTTGAAGCATGAATCATACACGTGAATACACACACTATACGTGAAGTATACATGTGAATAAGTGAAGCATACATGCGAATAAGTGAGACATAAGTAATTGAAGCATTCCAAAGGATACAAACCACTAGGAATGGAGCTTATTTACACAATACGCTTTAGATGGAGCTTATTGAGAAATCAATAGTAATTAATTAAGAATTAGATGTAAACAAAATCCATGCCTACAACATTCAAGAATATGATAAATACACAATACGCATGATAACATCATTCAAGAATGGCAGTAGCAAAATAAGATTTTTTTAATCAAAATGTCCTAAGGTATACAATGATATATATTGATAAAAGTATATAGAAGATATCCAAAAAAGCCATACAGGCTTAGTGCAAAGGAGCCATATTATGGACATAAAATGTCATGTATATATCGCTTGTACAAAACATATGTTCCAAAATGCCACATAGGCATACAACAAACGACCCTAATACAATCATTTCCCTCTAGGGGAAGGAAATAGATCCTGTGCTTCCTTCAAAATTTGGCTGGATGGAGTGACTGTTGGTTCTCTAGTCTTTCGCACATGCTCACTAGTCCATCTCTCTTCACTCTGGACCTTCAACTGATACCATAAAATGTAAAGATGTTAATACATAGAAATTGAATTGTGGAATGACATATAACAAAATATAATCACTTACCACATACAAATAGTCATCATTCACATTTACATCATTACCACGTCCATGATCTAGAGTGACAACCACCTATAGCAACCATCAAGATATAAAGTAAGCTACACAAAAGTATCATGAAAATTTTCTATAATAGACCATAAAAGAGAAAATATAATGTCAAATTGGCATATTTGTTGCATACCTCTCTCAATGGATTAGAACTAGCTATTGCTACAACAACTCCATTGTCCATCATGCCACCAACATCACCGGGTTGTCTGTTGTCAACATCTGCAAATGGTAAATGAAAGAGTAAATGGTAGAGTGAACTATTAAATGTTAATGGGATGGGATTAGGAAGGAATATAGGAACAAAAATTGAATTAGGAGAAGATAATGTGACACGATCAAGGAATAAAAATGCAATGTTTGTGTTTCTCGTCAATTTTTTAGATTTGTATATGCAAAATTATGAAAACTAGCTAACATTGTCTTACAACACCATTATTGAATAAAGGCTACCTAAGTGTAAGGTCCTTGACGAAATGAATTACGAGGTGTGGAGGTTGAAGGTCTAGCAGGAAATTGTTTGAAATCCAAAGCATGTTATGAGACAAACATTCAAATATAAAATTCAACTATTCAAATGTGATAATAATATCTTTAATACTAGTTTCATACCTGTGAACTCAATGTCAAGAACAAATAAGGGTTTTTTAGGAATGGGGCACGTCTCATGAACACTCCAACCCTGAAATTTCATCAAATAAAAATTATACTAATTTACTTATTCTTAAATTTCAAAATATAATTTAATAAACAACATTAAATGAACTTGTTGAATTTTACCTGAATGTCAATGTTGAATGTATCATTCAGCAAATCATCTATGAAAGCCATTGCCTTTACAACTAATGTAGGCTATGTAGTTGCATGCTGAGAAATCTTATAATCGTACGTGCAAACTGCACCACAAGCACTACAATGGTGGGGTGGAGCTCGGGGCCTACACGTCTCCTCCACACCAAGATCTACTAGAGGTCTCGCACATTGTAAAATGGTCTAGGTGAGTGAGCCAATCGACTCCAACGTGTCTACCTCTACACTATCCTTAACAATGGAAGGAACAATGACATACTCCACCATGGGTCTGGCCAAGGATCTCAGTGCCAATTGTGGATTACGACATGCAGCAGGTCTATCATGTGTGGAGCCCCCACCTCTACCCTAAAAGTCTAAGATGTCAAAATAATTTGGCATCTTATTGAGGATAAACTCACAATATAGTTTCCTCAAAAAGTATTGTGGTACCTCATGGTTATTGCATGGAGCTTGGTCAAATACCATCCACCACCGCTCCCAAAATTTATTTTTAATTAACTCATGGTGGCACCAATGGATGGGGAACCTCTTGCATGTATGAGACAAAGGTACGTTGGTTTTCGGGTCTGTAAATAGGGCACACAAGTTGGCTTTCCTAATTTTTTGTTTTTTAACATCTGCATATGACAAACCTCTAGCATAATATTATCTCATCTCATGCCTCTTATTTGACCAAAAATTTATTTTCTTGCTCATTTCTCCTACATGAGATACAATTGACTTCAATGATTCAGCAATCCCTCTCCTATAAGGGTGGGTTTCAGCATGCTTGGTTAATCTTCCAATTAATTGTTCAATGTCTCTTTTATTGTTTTCAATTTGATTTAGAATATTTTCTTGTGTTCCTTGAGGATTCCTATGAATTGATGGAGGGGTTTCTTGTTGTTCTTGAATAGGAGGCTCTTCCTGAGGGGGTGACTATGAATTCTCAAAGTTTCGAGGTGGAGATTCATTCCCTCATAATTAGAACAAAATTTTATTATAAAAACCTATTTCAATTTGCATTCTAAATCAAATTCAAAATAAATTGAATAAAAATACATACCTCTTCGCAATCTTCGACATCTCTAACATGTTGGTGGCATCCTCGTGAAATACAGAAATATAATGATGAAAATAATGGATGATATTTGGCGAGCACGAGTTGCAGACCTCCAATCTTCCAAGCCAAGCCGCAGGTTGAAGACAAATGAAGGTTTCAAATTTTTTTTGTTCTTTTATTTTACTTTTCAATTTGGCGCATGCCAAATGACTCCAAGTCATTTGGCATGCGCCAAATGGCCAATTTTGGCCTTTTTTTGCATTTTTTTACAATTTGACACCTAAATTGTGTCACAGATTGGTGCACTTACCCTTATTGAATGTTGAAATACAAGTGATGACGAAGTTTGAATCTCTAAAACACCTTTTCACTAAAATAAACTTATCAAGATGCTTTGCTAAGTGGGTAATGTTGTTAACTGAGTTTGACCTTAAATTTGTTTCACAAAAGGAAATTAAGGGTCAATCCTTGACCGACCAGTTGGTTGATTCTCCTCCTTTAGCATTACCTAGTAATGATTCTTTCCCTGATGATAACATGTTGAAAATCAAAGAAAATAGATGGGAATTTTATTTTGACAGATCGAAGTGTAGAACTGGATCCAACATAGGGGTTATAATAAAACCGCATGAAAAAGAGCCTATTCCCTTATCATATCAGTTAAATTTCCTATGTACAAACAATACTGCTAAGTATGAAGCATTACTTGCTAGATTGTGTTCCACTCTAGTTATGGGCGCTAGAGACATTAAGATATTTGGTGATTCACAATTAGTGATCAAGCAAATAAATGGAACATATCAAACAGAGCATGACAAATTATCAAAATACAAGGATATCACAATGAATTTGTTAGAGAAGTTTGAATCATTCAACATTGATAACATCCGTCAAAAAGATAATCGTCATGCGGATGCAATGGCAAGTGCAGCTTCTCTTATCTCCCCTCAAGATCCTTCAAAAGACTTCACCTTTATTGTACATGTAGTTATGAAACCATCAATCGAAGATAAAGTAGATGAATTGTTAGCAACAACCGTTGAAGACTCAAGTGAATGGTATGATACGATATTCAATTATTTGAAAGATGGTACCTTTCCTAAGCCAACCAATAAAATCACTCATTCTCATCTTCAAAAATTTGCATCTAGATATATCATCCTAGTAGACATCTTATATAAGAGGTCCTTTGATGGCCTTTTACTTAGGTGCCTTAAACAATGTGAAATCCCTATAACACTTGAACAAGCTCATGTGGGTGCTTGTGGGGGGCATTTTGGATGAAGATCATTAGTTCAAAAGATAATCCACATGGGATATTACTGAAAAAACCTAGAATGAGATTGCTTTGAATATGTTAAGAAATGTCATAAATGTCAAGAGGATCAAAATTTAATTCATGCTCCTACCTCTAAAATTCATGCACAAGTTCCTATTTGGACATTCTTGGTATGAGGTTTGGATTTTATTAGAAAAAAATCTCCACCTTCATCCGCTTGACATACATTTATAATCATGACAATGGATTATTTCACAAAATGGGTAGAAGCTATTCCCTTGCATTCAACAACCACCAATGTAATATGTCATTTCATATTGGAACACATTATTGCTTGCTTTGGACTTCTGTGTTAGTTTCAGACAGTGCCACACCATTTAAGAATAATGATGTGAAGAAGTTTTTGGAAACATTTAATATACAACATCGATTTTCAACACCTTATTACCCACAATCTAATGGACAAGTTGAATCAACTAAGAAAACTCTTGAGCAGATTCTATGAAAAATAGTGAACAAACATAAGGGTATGTGCAGGATCATCGTGGAAAAATTAGGCCCTTAAGTGGCAAAACATTCATAAAAATCAAAGTTAGGAAACTTGACATAAAAATTTGAATAAGTTATCTATATTATTTCAAAAATATGTAAAAATAGAATCCATAGCAAATTGAGTGTAGTTTCTAAACTACTAGGTTTATTTTTAAAAAAACAAATATCTATTTGGTGAAAATTTGAAATTTTAATGCAGTAGTACTTAAATTTCAAGGAAAAAATAAGTAGGTGTCTATCTAACCACCCTAACCACAATAAAATAATAATATTTTTTTATAAGATTTTAGATGTAAGTAGAGGACTCATGTCCTGATGTGATGCATATTTTTTTTAAAAAAATTCCAAGTAAATAATTAATTATGAATTTTTATTACAAATTTTAAAAATATAAAAACTCATGTCTAACCACCTTAACTTGGTCAAAACTTCATGAAATTTAATTTTTCTTTTTTAATCCTATAGTATGTGAAGCATAGAATGTGACACATATTTCAGACTCAAAAAATGTGATACCGTTTAAAAGCTATAGATTTTTTTCAATCAACCTATCAATTAGGACTTTAGTCATAATTCAAATAGAAAATGAATAATAATTATTTATTAATTTCAAAATATAGCATACTTTATATTGGTGGAAAGCTAAAAATATCCTTTAAAAACCCTTTTCGTTTCATCAATTTTGGGTAAAAAAAAGTTGTTAGCCACATACCCTACACATACCCATCATATCACCACTTTTTGGCCCATTATGATCCTGCGCATACCCATAATAAAGATTGGCATACACAATTAACATACGCGTTATGGGCTTATCATACTAGTATCAGAACTTCAATGGGAAACACACCTTACAACCTTGTTTATGGTGCTAAGGCAATTATGCCCCTAGAGTTAAAGATTTCCTCAAGAATTGCTCTTAAAGGGATACTTGATGACAATACTTATAGGGAACAACAATTACATCAAATTGAAATGCTCGATGAAAGGCGCATCAACACCCTTGAAAATATTCAAGCTTACCATAAGAAAATGTAAAAAATTTATAATGATCATGTCATCTCTCATTCATTCAACAAGGGTGATTTGGTGCTATATGAGAATCAACAAAATGTTGATGTTAACTCAACAGAGAAAGGAAAGTTTATCCCTAATTGGTTAGGACCTTATGTATTTGAAGAAAGCTATGGATCTGGAGCATACCTGATATCTAAAATGGATGGTACACCTCTTCGCGAACCTATCAATTCCGTGCATTTGCGTCCGTAATATGCCTAGCCTTTCTGAATAGTGTGAGTGCTTAAAGTAGTGTTGTTAGAGTTAATGGATAGTATGCCATTATCTCTTGTGCTTGCTTCATTCCTGATACATAGTTTTTTGTGTCTTGAATAGTGGCGTAGTGGGTCCAAAGTTGTTTTGGATTCTTACTGTAGGTATCATGCTATTCAAACCTTATGGTGTATGTTATGTTAGATTAAATCCTTATTTGCTTTGAATATTCTACAATTAAATCATGAGTGTATTTAATTTCTCATAACATACTACATCATAAATTTAACAAAACATAAGAAAAAAATGTTGGATCATGAAGATATTTATTGAATAGTCTAACAAAGATTATTTAATAAATCACATTTCCATCTAACACATAAATACAATATCCAAACATGCTCATATATGTATATATATATATATAAATTAATACATCTCATCAATAGTACAATGTCATTATGGCCTATGGTTGTTGGATCCCTCAGGATCTGGTGTCCACACCCATCGAGAGATGGTGGTGTGTGATCAAGATCTACTCATGGTTGGCATCTACCACATAGCCCATAGTGCCCTACATAATTCACCCTCCCGTATTAGTGTTGTTGATGCCAAAAATTGGCAAGGTAATAGCCTTTTGTGGGAAACTCAGTTTATGGGGGACCTATTACGCTAAACTGAGTGACCTCTAGATTTTAAAGTTAGCTTCTTCTATAATTGGAGTTTGGAAAAGGAAAAGGAAAAGGAAATAGATATAAAATAAAATAATCTAACTAAAGCGATGCACCAAAACATAGATTATAGGCACGATAAATCATAGATCTAAGGGCTTGCTTAGCAGTTTACCATTTCTTAGAGTAACTGAAATCAAGGATAATAGCATGAACAACTCATTCAATGACATAAAATAATAATCACGCCCATTTATTGACAAGAAGAGTCGAAAGACAAGATGTAAACCAACAAACTCACATTCAAATTACAAAAGTATGACAAATAAACCATTCAAATGATACTGACACAATATAAAGTTTATCAATAACATAAGAAATAGAGAGGCCGAAAAATGGCATAGTCTATGAGTCTTGTGATAGCTTAAACAATACAAAGGCTTGGTATTTCCAACAATCTTGTCATTCTAAAAGTTGGAAAAAGCATATGATACTAGAATTAAAAGTATTGGAACCTCTGAAAATGTGAAAATCATTGAAATTAGGGGCCTATTTCGAAGCAAAGAGCCATACTTATAGAAAACCCTACATCGCTTGACGAGTAGCAACTGAAAATATTCTGAATTTGAATAATGATGTCAAGCAAATGATTACTCCCAGTCATTGTAATAGAAAATATTTGAGACACAACATTTGGTCGGCCTCCATTTAGGTGCATCCCCTGCGAATGATGGTGGTGGTCCAATAGAGCCTTGTGTAGACAAGTGTTTCCTTTTGGGATAGGTGGTTAGAACATGTGGGAGCATTTTGGGAGGTTGAAAGAAAAGTGAAGAGGAAATGCTTTTCGAGTGTGGTTATCAGACACGTGGCAAAAGCCACAGTGACTACAAAAAAGGGGGCCAATGGAAATTTCTGAAAGCATGGGCTGACACTTAGCCAAAAATCAAACTAGAAGGGAGTATGATGAATTTTGAATTCATAGCTTCTGGTGATTATCAGGGGCGTTTCGTTGAGGATTGTAGAACCCAAAAATTTTCTTTGGTTCCAAGACCAGAGTGCCATCTATTAGAAAAAAAAATAGAGCTTAGACAAGGCTGCCTATAGGGGTGGCCAATCGTCTTCAGATGGTTTCTCTAGTTTATGCAAATTTTCTTGCACTCCACCTAGATCAATCATTTCTTTATGAGGCAACGTATCAAGAAAACCGACCCCTACTTCACAATGGAATAGTAGCTGCGTAAGAGAATGGATGACCCCTTCAATGTCTACTGCAGTAGGAGAATGACTGAAACTTTGGAAAGCATTTGGGTCTCGCTCCTTCTCTTCAATTTTTTCTACAATCTATTTAGCCATGGCTATCGATCCATCTTCACAGAATGGAGATGGCAGACCCAACTCGCTCAGGTGGGAGAAATTTTTTTGTATGTCTTATATAGTTTGGTTCAAGGTAGCTATGGCTGCTTTAGTCTGCTACAAGGCCAAGTGGCAATGGATGAACCTGTTGGCCTTTTGAGTAGCAGCATCTTGATCTTCGATTCCTTCCCTAACTAGGTCCTTGTTAGAGACCGAATATAGACTGGTGAGCAAATTCTTTTCTTTTGAAACCTTTTCTGATATAAAACATGAGAATTTATCAATTGTCCCATGGACCTCCTCGCTCAATTTGGTGGCCTTTGAGATGAACCGTAGTGTCAGCTACAGTGCTAGGTAGAAGGTTTTAATATTTTCCCAATAAGAAATATATATCTACCGAGCCAACAGGATGAGGTTTGGCTGCATGGAGGAGGCTTGGAGAGAGCTCTTGAAAGAGGAGATTTCCACATCCTTTGAGCTAATAACCTCTGTTAATTCCACATTCCTTCCTTTTGTAGTCACCAGTTGCTCCCCAGAGCTGCTCATTTCTTTACACCAATTTTCCTCAGCCCGGGTGTGGTTTGCTAGTGTTATGTTAAGAGAGGACTTCACTTCCTGAAGTTATTTTTCTAACTGATCCTTTTGGCCCTCAAAGTCCTTATGGTTCTTGTCTAATTCTTGCTCATATAGAGTGCTTTGAGTTGCCAATTCTTCCTTCTTTTGTTGCAGATTTTGCTCCGTTGAGGTCAATTGGCTTTGATACTTTTAGTTCCTTTCCCATAGCTCATTGAGCAATATGGGGTCAATAGAATGGGACTTATTTAGCTTGTCCTAGAGCTTACTTCATTCTCACTCTTCTATTTGCACCTTCTCATATAAGCGTGCAACCTCAACTTCTAATGATTTCTCTTTCATTTCTAGGAAACTGACTCATTCCCTCATCAACTTTAGATGCTCCTCCTTTTTCTTCAATTGATAGCCAGACTTTAGGAAGTTGGTTGTCACTACCCATTGTGTTTCCTCCATGAGATCTACCTTATCCTATGGCTAGGCTGCGGTCAATTCAAGTCCCATGGCATACATGTCGTAATCACCTAGGAGCATCTCCCCCAATGGATTGGCAACATTTGGGTACATGGTGGCGAAATTCAACACTTTTTGTTCTTCATTGTAAACCATATATACTTTGGACTCTACCTCCTTCTTATCATATTTTTCTTTTTGCTTCTAGATCCTCAGGGCTCGCATTTTCTTTATGGCTTCTCCTTGAGATATGAATTTTGATGGCGACCAAACTAGCCCACTAGCAATAGGTGCACCTAGAGGCAGGGAAAAAGGAAATTCCCGTGTAGTGGCCCCTTGCATTTTCCCTAGGGGATATTGACAGTTTTCGGGGAGAAAAAGGGAACCTGCCATGGTTTGATTTGTGAATTGGTGGAAGAGCTCATTAGTTGCGGTGATGTGGTGGTCATAATTGAGTTCGTATGTTGGGCATTTTGGGTTGGACTTAGGGTAGTAGAGGCAATAGGGTTGTCGATTGTGGCTGGGCTTTCAGTGAGGAGATATTGAGTAGCAGCGGGTGGCATGAAAGTCTGTGGGGGTGTTAAGATAGATGGCCTAGTTTGGGCGAATTGGGAGAAACCTCCCAAGAACAATGCGGTAGGAGCAGGAAAAGTAGGGCTGACACTTGTAGTACTAGGTGCCATGGGAATGGAAGGGGACACCAAAGATTGAGAAGTAAGAAAAGTGGAAGTGAAATTTACCTGTTGATTGGATGTTGGTGGTGCTTCACTTGTCGCTGATTGCTTACTTACTTCAGGCTCCTGGCTTGCCGCTAACACTTGACCTGCAGCAACTCCTTGTGATCCTTCACTTGAAATAGCTTCAATTCATTTATGTTTAGTGGGAGGGGAATCTTTGATCACCACAATTTCTATAGCTTCTGGTTGTTGCTGTTGGGGAACTCTTTCCATTTTCGAGGCCCAAGTGAGTGTCCGCGAGGATCAAGACACATTCAGTTCCACATTTGAAGTGACATAGGTAGGTTGCCCTATTGACTTTCTCTTTTACTAGGTGGAGGATTTTGATGTCTCAGCTTCATCCTTTGGTTGCTCTTCTTCTTCATTGAGGTCATTACCACCACTATCGCTTGAGTTGGGAGCAAGATACTCTTCATCCCATAGCCTCTCAAATTCTTTATCTTTTGCTATATCATCATAAGGCACATCAACCCATTTTATCTCCTGGCGATATATCCAGAAGGCTCTGATCTTTTTGTCACTCCATTCTTCCTTATCCTTCATCTCATTACGCATAGCCCTCCCCATTTTATAGTTCTCATCATAATCCCTCACCAAGAAATAAAACTTGTGCCATGGTGGCCTACTATCTTCCATGGGGATATGAACCAGGTTGACCAATAAATCATATTTATCTTCTAGTGGGTTGCATCTACACTCCTAGTAAGGTTGAGGGCTATGAGTTATCTTGAGGTGATCATATGATAAATCATTGAATGGGTTTTAATCCCATCTATCATAGATCATTACTAACCCCAAATGAGCTAGTTTATCCTATAGAAGAAGATGTGTCTGCTTCTTTTTTATGGCCACCATTTTGAAAGTCTGCGGACAGGTGAAGAATCCCTTTCTCTTGACCTTTTTACTACTGTAGAAGGTAATATGGATGACGCACACCTGCCAAAATAATTCCAGAGCCAACACTCGATTAGTCACACATATCAGAAGGTAGAAGGGTTCCTCAGTGAAGCCTCACATTCGGATGAATGTGAAATCTACTCTGAAAAACCAATCACATTTAGGAATGAAATTCTGCATGAACTCAGTTTGAGTCAAGGTGAGCCAATTAGCACATTCCTCCCCTAATAAATCTTACAAAATCAAAGTCAAAAAATGATCTGAAAATGTGTAATAATTGAAAGTAGAAGAGAGGAAAGGGGTCTAGACAGAAATTGGCGTCTTCCTTCTCTTTTCATCAAAGATTGACAACTCCATATGCTCAACAAAGAAATCAAGGTTTTGATATAGAAACATATAAGAAAGATAAGATACAAATTTGAAATTTCATTCAGATGGTTATTTGTTAATCTGCTCTAACATCTTCTTTGACAGGAAATCCCCAAAATCATATCAGAAATAAGACTTTTGGTAGTAGAATTGGAAGGTTGGGCTTAATTGAAAAGACTGCACCTCTTGGTCATTGTCCAGATTGAAAACAAATACCATCATTGAAAAGGAATCTTGTAGGTCTTCCTTGAAAGTGTCGTGCGGAGTAGGAATAACTAGTGGGTTCCCACATTCTGCCACAATTCTCCCAGTTTCTTCATTGAAAAACTCTAAAGCCTTATCCTTGGTTCCCCATAAATCACTTCCATTTTTAGGATTGAATGTCTCCATTGTCATTCCTCTTTGTGCAGGGTCTGGAATGTATAGCATGTTCCAAATGGTAGCCAGACTGATGTTAACTGATATATTCTAGCCCTCAATAGTGTTGGTACTTGGATTGAAATGCCTAATGGCTGCATCTACCAAATCTGGGCAGTAATGCATAGATGGGACCATATACTAAGGAAACCCGTTGAACCATATTTTTTCTATGGATGACATTGGCTTCCTAGACACCTTCATGCATGCATAGGTAGATTCTCTCTGTCCTTTGTGGTTTTTTGCAATTAAAGGATCATGGACATTATCCCAATCTTCATGAACTAAGCTTTGGTCTCTATAGATTTTGGGCTTATCTAGCCGCCTTATGTTTTCCCATTCTGGCTTGTCGGGTATACCCAACATAGCATATGAAATATTTTCAAAGATATTAACTGGCAATGCTCTTCACAGAGCTTTAGCTATTTCTTGCAATGCTACCAGCCTAACCTCCTGGCTTGAACTTTCTGCCATTGTTAATCTATGGGAAGCTTTCTGCTTAGAATTCCTCTACAACTTTACTTTGGCTCCTGGCTTTGCTTTAGAACTTCCTACTTGTTATTTTCAAAAGTGCTCTTAAAAGAAACTTTTAAGTTCCTTAAGACTTTTTCATGTAATATTTAGTGATCTTTTCTTAAGGTGGTAGACGAGAACCACCTTTTTTGAATTTAATGCGGCATGTATCACCGACTCTTTAGCTTGTGGTGAGATGAATTACTTGCCATTTTGATTTGACAAGAATTCATAAATATAATTAATCAACTGCCTGTACTATGCGATTTTCTTGGAACTTGAGCCGATTCTTTGCAAAAGGCTTAAGCCTTCGTATGCGTTAGCAATTAATATCTTAAAAAGAATGAT
Source organism: Sequoia sempervirens (assembly GCA_007258455.2). Taxonomy (NCBI): domain Eukaryota; kingdom Viridiplantae; phylum Streptophyta; class Pinopsida; order Cupressales; family Cupressaceae; genus Sequoia; species Sequoia sempervirens. The sequence continues at coordinate 533,025,257 of VDFB02281492.1, read as the reverse complement.
TAGGCTGAAGATGTGCTCAGGATTTTAAAAGATATGAATTCTACTTCAGGAAACACAACATACCTAGAGGATGAAACCTCAGTCCTTGGTTGTCCTAAACACTATTGATTTTTTCCACCAACTTAGGCTAGTTAATTAGCCTTCATCAGTTTTGCACGCAACAAATCATACTTAGTAGATGCAACTGGGTGGGAAATTCGTGCAAGCTCGGGTACAACTTTCAAGCTGGTACTTGATTATCATCACATTTATGGAAAAGTGGATTACCATGCCTTTCTTTCTTTTTCTATAAATGGGCCTCTTTGCGGTAGTGAAATCACACTTAGTGATTTGAGTAGAATTGGTGTTAGGAAATTAACTTAGTAGTTTAGTATTTGCAGTGCGTAGCATTCTCATAGGCTAGACTTAGGCGCTTTTTCTCAAGTATTTGCAAAAGGTTTGACAAGATGAATACCCCAATTAGGCTAGTGTCACACAAGTCTGAGATTTCCTTTCTAGGAGAGGTTTCTACTAGATGGTTAAAGAGAATGACGAAGAACAAGCATTTACTGTTGATTATAGCCATAAAGTGGGTCTTGGGATGGGATTGTCTCAAGTACGAGGACAAATATCGAGTCAACATTGATATTTGCTCACACTTTGTTGCTTCCATGCTAGATATAAGAATTTCCAAGCCATTAATTCTTCACCTGGTAAAGGAAATATTCCCCAATAAATACCTGAACAGCCTCGATGAGGTCATTTCCAATGTTGCACATGGAGGGGGAATCTCGTCTACAAGTAACCTCCGGAGGTTCATAGAAGAGGATGTTGTTGTGCCATGGCTACCACTTTTGAGTGGCTTCCACCTCCAGATGCAAAATGAGCACCATCAAAGGGTAACTCGATCCTTCCACTTCTTGTTCTGTATTTACAACATGGTGTCATTCTTCAACATCGACTGGTACATGGATTTCAAGAACTTGGTGTTTCCTCTGCCTGCCTTTGCCCCATTGGATGATGCTATTGTTAATGCCCCCATGGATGAGGATACTGTGGATGCTGGCATTGACACATCCATTGCTACTACTCGTGCTATGAATTGAAGACCTGTGTCTTTCTCTTTCTTGCTTTCAGAAAACTCATAGTAATTAGTCTCTTTTTGTATACATGCTTGGAAAGACCTCTTCCATAGTATATAATAGAAGTAGAATACATATAATTTTGGGGAGCATGGCCTTATGAGCCATTTTGAATTGTAAATATCAAAAGTATATATATAATGAAAATGTGTCATTATGATTATTTCAGTGTCTTCTCTTGGTTCTGCAACTGGGTTATTTCTCTTTTCCAGTATGTATATGAATCTCAGCTTTGCATGTGGCTGTTTAATTTTTTCTCTATTTAGCTATGGGTTTATTTCTCTCTCTTTTTGTAGTAATGGATCACCACTTCCTTTTGCCATGAACTACAGGATAAAATAAAAAGACCGGCCAGCAAAACAAAAGGGAAAGAAGGAAAAAGCATATTTACATATTTACATGGGTATGGAAAGCAAGCTTAATTAAATAATTTCAAATGAATTTCTTTGACCAAAATCCCCAATGCTTCTTATTCCATAGTCTCTAACTCATATGCATTGTGCTCCTTGCACTGAATTATACTGAATGGTCCTTCCCAAAAGTTGTCAAACTTACCATGCTGACCCAGCTTCTCTACCCTTTTGTTATATTTTAGCACCAAGTCTTTGCACTTTAGGCCTTGGTAAAACGTTTTCTTGTCAAACAATCTTTTAACCACTTGTTGGTGGTTAGTCATGGCGGTCAGGAACTTTTCCCTTTTCTCTTGTACTTCTAGCAACTCAGCTAACTACACCTCCATTGCACTGTTTTGTTCCACTTCAAGGGATTTTAGCAATTGCAACACCAAAATCTCCATAGAGATAGGCAATAACGCCTATTTTTCCATAAACTAGCTCATATGGTGAAGTCTTGAGGACTTGCTTTGGAGTTATGTTGTCTGCCCAAAGTGTTGTTTGGTGATTTTTGTGCCACTCTCTTTAATATTCTGATCCAATTCTTTTGAGGAGTCAGAACAGATTCTTGTTTGTTGATTTGGCTAGGCCATTCCCCTACGGGTAGTAATTTGATGATGTTTTAAGGAATATTCCATGCGTAAGTGCAAATTGACTTACCTTGGAGCCTAGGAAAGCTTTAGCATTATCGTAGATGATAGTTTTGGGTGGGCCAAATCTTGTCACTAGTTCTTGCAGGAAATCCACAATCTTTGTCTCTGTTGCATTCTTGAGTGGCACAACCTTGGTCTATCTTGTGAAGTAATCTGTGGCCATTAAGATCCATTTATGCACTACACTGGAAGCTGGGTTAATCATTTTGATGAAGTCTAAACCCCATTGCATGAATGGCTCATCAACCACTATCAAATTGAGGGGAATTGTAGAATTATTTCTTCTTCCGGCAAAGAACTGACATTCTTTGCAAGTTTTGACTAGGGAGTGGGAATCATGGAATAGCATCGGCCAACAGTACCCTGCGCACATGATCTTGATGGAAGTAGTCCTTAAGAAAGAAATTTCCGCCTATGGGACTGCTGTGGTAGGTGTCAAGGATCCTCTTTACATGTTCTATGGTAACACATCACAATAGGATGTCATTGGAATTTCTCTTGAACAAGATTCCTTCAATGAGTGCAAATCTGTTGTTTTGCAGCCAGTAGAATCTCCTCTTCTGAGAAGGGAGGCCCGGCAGGAACTTTCTTGTATGCATAAACCTTACTCTATTTTCTAGCCAACAACCTTCAGATTCTAGCCTGTTTGATAGGAATAGCTCTAGTTGTTCCTCTTCAGGGGCCATTTCTTCCTCGTGTGCAAGATACTCGCACAGTCCTCTTCCCTAACTGTATTGGTAGGCTTGACCTCAATGTCATACTCAAGGATCTTGGTGATCCAATTGGCTCTTTTCTCGGCATTTCTCCTTCCATGATGTATTTGCGCACATTAGATGTTAGAACTTCTTGAACCCCTTAACTATGGAAAATTCTTGTCTTTCTACAAAGTTGTAGTTTGATTCATATTCCTTCAGGGTCTAGGAGTGAAATGCTATTAGATTCTCTCCCTTTCCCTCATTATCTTTCTAAGTTAAGACAGTAGCAATGCTCAATTTTCTACTTAATACATACATTATAAAGTCCTTTGATAGGTCTGGATTAACTAGAATAGGAGCAAAAGAGATAGAATCCTTGACCTTCTCGAAGGATTATTTGGATTCTTTTTTCTATTTGAATATTTGATCCTTTTTCAGCATCAGGGTAATTGGCCTAATTATTCCTGCAAAATCAGAAATAAATTTGCTAACAAAATTTACCTTCCCTAAGAAGGATTGAATCACCCTTTTTGTTGAATGGAAGAGGAAGCTCTTTGATTCCTTTCACCTATTCTAGATCAATTGGAATTCCTTCTTTGGACACTATGTGCCCCAATAGCTTTCCTTGTGGTACTCTAAAGACACATTTTTTTGGGTTCAAGGATATCCCTAACTCTTGGCATTTTTGAAAAGCCATCTCAAGATGATCAAAATGATCAAATCCTTAGATTTGGAAAATACTTTCTAATCATCCAAATAGATTAAGATAATCTTATTGATTAATTCACTAAAAGTGATATCCATTGCCCGCTGGAAGGTAGCTCCTGCATTGGAGAGGCCAAATGACATTTTGGCATATGTAAACATTCCCCACTTGGTAGAGAACGTTGTCTTATGTTGATCCTCCTCTTTGACCCAGATCTAAATGTAACCAGAGAATCCATCTAATAGGGAAAACATTTTTGATCCTACCACCATTTGTAAGATTGACTCCATCAAAGGTAGTGGGTAATGACCTTTCAAGGATGCTCTATTTAAATCTTGGAAGTCCACACACAGGAGAATATCTCCATTTCTCTTTCGGACCAGAACCAAATTGGATACCCACGTGCTATGCTTGATTGAGAAGACAATCCATGACTAGATAATCTTTTTTAATTCTTATGCCATTAGCGTTGTAATCTTGGGATTGATGGTCTTTGTTTTTGGTGGATAGGCTTTGCATCCTCTGCTAACTCTATCGTGTGTTGAATGACATGGGGATCATATCTCCTGAGGTCGTCATATGACTAGGCCACCACTCTATATTTATCATAGAATTTGATAAGCCTTTCTTTATCATGATGCAAGACATCCTTCCTAACTTTGAGCTTTCTTCCATCTCTAACTTGTAGGTCTGCATAGTCGCTTTTATCTACTACAAAATTCCTCTTGTCATTTCTTGCATCATCACAATCAAAAAGGTTTTCTAGCGTGACCAACCCTTTTGGAAGTTTGTTGGATTTTAGCTCGATGATTTTCCCTTCATAAGCTTCAGCATTCTTCAGTTGAAGCTGGTTGACAAACTTGCCTGAATGTTGGATGAACAAGGCAATTTTTTCATCACTATCAAACACTTACTAGCTTTGGTCATTATCTAGAATAGCCGGTCAGACTATCACTTGTACAAAGTTTTTTTTGTGAAGGAGATTAGAGGCAGGATCAAATTGAGATCTAATTGATGCCATCCAATCGGCTTCTATATTATGTTCTCAAGGAACCATCTGAATGTTGAAGGCTTCAAAACTTTCAATTAGGTCCCAAACTCGATGTCTGTAAGATCGCATGTGAACATTTTTGGCCACAAAAATTCCTCAGACTTGATTGACTACTAGTTCAGAATCTTCGAACACCATCAATTGTTTAATTCCCATCTATTCCAAAAGGCTAATACCTTGCACCAGTCCTTCGTATTCAACTTAATTGTTGAAGCAAGTGAACTGGAAGCAAAAAGACCTCAATGTCTTTTCATTTTTTGGGGACGTGAAACATATCCCAGCTCCCACACCATTCTTGTATCTTGCTTCGTCGAAGTGCATTATCCATAGCTCAGAGGTTTGACTACCTTCAATTTTTTTGACAATCTTAGGGAGCATTTGACCTTCATCATAGATGACATAGGTGCCCTGTCCGATATCATGGTAGTTTCCAAAAGGGTTGGTGTCTATATATGTGTTCAAGAGAGCATCCTTTTAATTTTCTCGATCTCTGGTCACTTCTTTATCTTCTAATAGCTCAACGCAATATACCTCTTGCTTGGTGATAGAGGTATGTGCAGCTTCAAAATTGATCATAGCTTCATCGACTACATGCTTTGAATGTAAAGATTTAGATTCTATTTTCATCTTTGCACCATGCTTAGTTCTAAGGATCAAATGAGACTAGTCCAGGGACAAGTATCCACCCACTTTTGAAGTAAATTCTTAGGATAGACATAGACCAAACATGGGGGGAACATCTATGATCATAGTGTCTTGTAGCACAGTGATACTAGGGAAAGCAAATAGTGTCAAGGGGAGTGCTTTGATGACACCTACGGTTTCGAATCTATTTCTGTCAAGTTGCATCACTCCTCTTTTTAAGTGTTCATAGTTGAGTCCTAAAGCTTCAACTATTCGTTTCGACATAACTGTGGTGCTAGCACCGAAATCAATCATGGCATTGTGTAATAATTTCTCCCCTATAATGAGAGTTAAGAAGAAGGGTTGCGGCTTTGGCTTATCTCTGACTTTAGCAGGGGCTTCCACTATGCTATTCGTAAGAACTTTGGCAGGAGATGGTTGGTCGACAACCTTTGCTTTGGGAAATTTCTCTGTTGGCACCACGTTTATGTCTTCCTAGAGAGCCTTCTGTAGTAGCGTCTTCTCCTCTGGGATAGCTAGAATATCCCATAGAGACACATTAGTAGAGGATTTCTTTAATTGTTCCACCACAATGAAAGGTGGAAGATTCATAGGTCTCTACTCCTTTGCCCTTGTTATAATAATTTCCTTTCGTGGCTACTAGTTGTGGGATAACTAGTTCGCCCGTGAATCTCTTCTTTGAGCGAGTGTTGTAGTCGAATTGTACTTGCGGGGTTTGAGATGCAAATGCATCATTGGAAAACACTACTTCTTCCTCTTCCATCCATGAGAAGAGTGTGTTTTCGGGAGTGATGTCTGCTTCTTTCTCTAGTAACATCCCTTGCATTTTCATAGTGAGCACTGTATTGTCCATTTGCGAAGAAGCATACACATAGCTTTCAAGGTCTAATGTTGTGGCTTGGCTACGTTGCTCTACCACCTTTTGTTGTAAGTTGCCTCTTGAGAAATTTCGGGGCATATGTGAATCTCTGCAAGGGAAGCACCAAGGGTTGGTGTCATCCACTAAGTTATTTTGTCCTGCAGTCAACTCTCTACTCGAACATAAATTAGCACTATGTATAGGAGTAGGTACCGACACCATTTGATTCACCATTTGCACCTGTAGATTCATGTGAGTGCCTCGTTGGAACTAAATTTGTTGGTAAGAGAACCTATCACCTTGATAATTTTGGTAGGCAGGTTTCAGAAGTACTACCTAGTTGCACTTGATAACGGTTATCTCATTGACAATAGTCTGCAACATTTCTTTGAATTCACTCATTTCCTCCTTTGAAGAGCCAGATGTAAAGGAAACACTTTGCAATGCGCTCAAGCACATGCACATGGATTGAGGAGGAGTTGGTGCACTAGTGGAAGGAATCACCTAAGTAGGAAGAGATATTTTAGGAAATATGGGAATGATGGGAAAAGTTGACATCTTTACAACATCTATCAATTTGTTCTCTGCTTTAATGGCGACGTTGTATGCATCTGGTAGAGTGGTTTCGCCGAGTGACTGGATCATCATGGAAATGTCAGGGTTGATTGAATTTAGGAAGAATATGAACGCCAACTCAAGAAGTGGGTGGATAGTGACCTAGATTCTTTTCCATTTTGCATGGAATCAGACATTGAAGTTTGTCATAGCCTCTTGGGGGGATCACTTTTTAACCAACAATTGATAATATAGAGATGATCGGTCTCCCTCATTCAAAAACCTTTGATAGAAAGGCTCCCCTAGCTCATCCTAGGTTCTGATAGTATTTTCCTGCAATGTGTGATACCAATCTAGTGCCTTTCCTCTGAAAGAGGCGACAAGCAACCTTAGCGCCACATTTTGGGTTGTAACGCCATGCACCATACATACGTCTGCCACATATTGCAGATGTTTTGCGGGTGTTCTTGAGCCATCTTTGATGAATTTAGGTATACCTTTTAGGGAAAAAACTAAGATAGCGGCCCAAACGACAAGTGTTACTGGTGCAACAATAGGGCTTTTGGCATCCCACGCCACATAATTTCTGTTAGCAGCAGGCAACATGGTTAGTGGAAAGGGAAGAGGAAGTAGAACGGTTACCAATTGACTTGCAGGCTATACTATCCCTAATGGTGGTACTAATAAATTGGGATTATTTGCTATTTGGGACCTAGTAATAGGTCAATTGCTCATACACCCTTCTGAAAATTTGATTCATTAGGCTCGGTCCCACCAGGCATGCTAGGAAAAAGAAAAAACTATTGATGCCAAAAATTTGCAAGGTAACAACCCTTTGTGGGAAACTCATTTTATGAGGGACCTATTGTGTTAAACTGAGTGACCTCCGAATTTTAAAGAAGTTGGATTCTTCTATAATTGGAGTTTGGAAAGGGAAAGTGAAATAGATATAAAATAAAAAAAATCTAACTAAGGTGATGCGCCAAAACTTAGATAATAGGCATGATAAATCATAGATCTAAGGGTCTGCTTAGTAGTTTACCATTTCTTAGAGTAACTGAAATCAAGGATAATAGCATGAACAACTCATTCAATAAAATAAAATAATAATCACGCCCATTTACTGACAAGAAGAGTTGAAAGACATGATCTAAACTAGAAAACTCGCGTTCAAATTATAGAAGTATGACAAATAAACCATTCAAACGATACTGGCATAGTATAAATTTTATCAATAACATAAGAAATAGAGAGGCCAAACAATGACACGGTCTGTGAGTCTTGCGATAGCTTAAACAATACAAAGGCTTGGTCTTTCCAATAATCTTGTAATTCTAAAAGTTGGCAAAAGCATATGATACTAGACTTAAAAGTATTAGAACCTCTGAAACTGTGAAAATCACTAAAAGTGGGGGCCTATTTTGAAGCAAAGAGTCATATTTATAGCAAACCCTCCACCGCTTGGTGAGTAGCAACCGAAAAGATTTAGAATCTAAATAATGATGTCGAGGTAATGATCACTCTCGCCCATTGTAACAAAAAATATTTGAGACAACATTTGGTCGCCCTCTGTTCAGGTGCATCCCCTGCGAATGATGGCAGTGGTCCTATAGAGCCTTGTCTAGACAAGTGTTTCCTTTTGGGATAGGTAGTTAGAACACTTGGGAGCATTTTGGGAGGTTGAAAGAAAAGTGAAGAGGAAATGCATTTGGAGTGTGGTGAGAAGACATGTGGAAGAAGCCATGGCGACTGCCAAAAAGGGGGTTGATGGAAATTGTTGAAAGCATGGGCCAACACTTAAACAAAAATCAAACCCAAAGGGAGCATGATGAATTTTGAATTCACAAGTGCATCTAGACATGCTCTTGCTTTGTGTAGTCTCTATTAGTCTAGATCCTAACATTCTCTCTCTATAGCCGCTTGACCTCTGACTGTAAGATAACTTCTCTCTCATATCTCTGAGCTGCTTGAGCCTCCTCTAACTCCAGCTCTAGTGCTGATGCCTGACCCTCAGCCTGATCAACACACCTGATAAGCTATTGAATGCTCCCCTAAGTATCACATAAGGCTTGAATAGGTCCATGCACTACACCATGAACTATGGGGGCATGTTCTTTGCGATAGTAGCCTCATTTGGAGGAAGACTTGGCACTATCACGATAACTACAAGTTGGAAGAGGTCCTCAGGATCTATCGCGGGATCTACAAGATAGAAATAATAAGAATAATCAGTACACATCATCATAATATAAACATATACACAAGCATTATATACATAAAAACATAAAGCATAATAATAAATGTCATCACCTGGGTCTATAGCATGATCTATAGGAATCTCAAATGCCCTAGTGCTCTCCCCATGCTCTCAAACACTGGCACATGCAGACTATGACATCATAACTTGTTTGGCAACTGTATCTCTCCACTCGGGTCTAGGAGGACTAGCCTCACCTTTGTCACTTTCCTCACTTGTAGGTTGGCTCTACTCATTCTCTGTCTCCTCATCATCCTCATCTTCCTCATAGTCATTGTCCTCCTCTGACTCGTCTTCCCCATCTAGAAATAGGTCTGATGGATCTACCCTCATACCTGACTCTCTATCCTCCTCCTATAGATTTGGTAAAGGTCCTACAAAGCCCATAGGATAACCCATAGGAAAGATAGGTCCTGGCCGAACCATCTCCCACCATTCATCGTACTCCTCTATTGTGTCGACGCAATCAACGTCAGAGATTAGAGGCATGTCTATATCCTCCTCCTCTACATCGCTCTGGACAATGTCTCCCACTGTTAGCCATTTAAGGTCCCTAGGTCTGCGGGCACTCCGTATTGACTGTCTATATGAAGACCATAGTATTGGTCATCTCTATACTTGCTTGAACTATCTCATGACGTGATCGTAGTAGAAGGGTCTCACTACGTGATCATTTCATCCTAGCAAGAATCTGCCTCTCTGTATTTGTCTCATCTATTCTATAGTTTCTGGCTAGAATAGCTCCATCAGATATGGTCTCCATACAATATCCTCCTTGCTCATCCTATCAAATATGACCCTCCAAAATAGTACATTGCCATGCTACCATGTTTGTCTAAGGGGACAACTGAAGGCCTATGGGTATCCCACCACTGTGGCAATCAGAAATCCTCTCGGTCTATTAAAGGTAATGTGTTCTAGGCATCGAGTTTGTAGTAAAATGCAATGCAACATGTTGTTCACCTCTCCATAAGTAAACTGACCCAAGTCATAATACATGTGTGCCAATATGCTCTAACCCCATATGAATGCAACATGGTATTTTTTCATGTCTCGAATCATGTGCACTAGCCCACCCTCTAGATGTGCCTTGCGACCATCAAGGACTAGTACTAGTGCTACTATGAAGATCTTGATGCACCTGACGAGTGGTGACTATGCATGTAGAAGCCATGCAAGCTAAATGTGCAACCCTATGATCCTACGATGATCCAGTCTCCCTAGGAAATACTCGGTATCATATCACATCTCAAAGCTCCTGCCCTGTGCTAGAAAAAACCTCTCTCATCAGATTGTCACTCGTAGTATGTGGTGCACGTCCTCTAGTGTGATATTCATCCCTCTTGTAGGTAGGTGAAATATGCAGGTGTCCACATCGCATCTCTATACCAGCACCATCAACATGGCATCATGATGTTGCATCGTTGGGGAGAGATAGGCCCAGTAGAGGCCCATCTCCTAGAGGATATGCACATCCTCCTTAGGTAGCTAATTGACTAGCTCTCATAGATGGCTGAACGTTTGGCTGCCCAGGTGTTGGCGCAATCGAGGTGTAGTCTGCCATAGAAAAGAAGAAAAATTTCACTTAAAACATCTTTAAAACTTAAATTTTTTATTTAATGGTTAAAAAGTGTGCTAAAGTTGCTCTAGAATATCTTAATTAAGGGTTCTAGACACTTTATTCCTTAACTGGGACACTTTGCGACAATCTAAAAAAATGAAAGAAAAACCCTCCCTAGACTCTAAATCCATCTAAAAATTTCATAAAAACATAACAAAATTTGACTAAATCAAAGTACAGAGAAGGTGATACCCACTCATAGTAGGTTGTAGCTCGTCCCATGTGACCACCTCCCATAGCAGCTCGATCTGTGGATGGGTGGATGGATGTCTACTTAGCATGATGGTTCACTCTACTCCAAGCTCACTACGCAAAAAGGTAAAAGATAAAATGAATATGATTTACCTTCTCTTTATCTTTATATACAGGCATATTTAGGCCACTTTTTGTTAAAAAGAAAATAAGTGCTTTTTATTTAAACTAACATATTAGGAGCTAGCGAACTCCATTTTCGATGCCATTTATTGTGTTGGAATCATGGTTCCACTCCCATTCTCATCAAATTTCTATCATTAGGTGGCATGGTACTTGTAAATTCCCTATGATGGAACAAATCGATGTGGTTGGATTGCTACCTTGATTCCACCTCCGTAAAGCAAGCAGAATCAAGGGGGCATACATCCACTTGCGAATTTACTTTGCTAGGAAAGTTAGATAAGAGGATTATATTTAAGCTACTAATGAATCAATGATGCAGGATACGGTTCCTAACATTGTGGTTTTTCAAGTAACTACAGTGGGGGCTTCATTCTCCCTAATGAATCCATATGATTATCCTTTTAAAAAGTTACTTTTTGAAGTACTTTAGCTTGCATATGAATGTAGTGTCATATGGGCGCTAAAGTGGGGGCTAAATGTAGTGTAGAAAAATGCATACCTTTGCATTTTCACGCTTAGTTTGGACCTATTTTATCACTCCTTGCATTAAGTTCCATTTAGGTCACCTATTATGGGCCCCTAAGACCCCTTTTGGTGTATCCCAAGGCATATTTCAACTTTAAACCTGACTAAAATCCATGAAGAACCTTTAATCTTGGTAACCCACCTTCTAAAATTTCAAAATAAGCCTTGTGGGACCAAGAAACCCTTGGTGGTGTCTTAGTCCCCCTTAGTGGGACCAAGACGCCACTTAGGGTGTCTTAGTCCCGAGTGCTTTATTTTTCAGGAATTAATAGTGGGAAATAAAAATGTTTGAATTAATTTGACATTTTGTGGGCCTTTGGGATCTAATAATCCATTTATTAGATAGGAATTCCTATAAAATTAAGATTCACACCCCATTTTCATCTAAGCAAGTAAGATTTGAAGAGAGAAGAAGTAAGCAAGAAGGAGAGTTTCAAGAAGCAAGGAATTGAAGTCTTGGAGTAGCCTTCTATTGTGTTTTTGTAGGTTTTTCAAGTCCATTCCCAAGTCAAGATCTAGCATTGCCACAAAATAATGATGGATTCCTATGGACGATCATGAGATATTCTAGGTTGGAGATGCAACTATCCATACTTCCAAGCCTAAGGACTTGTTTCTTGATTGATTTCATCTTCCATTGTTGTTCTATTTTCTTCCTAAGGAAGGTACATTTCATGTTTGTGACTTATTAAGGTGATTAGAGATATCCTTTGTAGGTCATTTTCATTTGCATCTTAGGAATTCTATCCTAACAAATTGGAATAGGGTTTCTCCATGTTCTAGCTTGCATAATCTTAGACACACTAAAGATTAGGGCACACACACATTTCCATTTTTAGATCTATGCATTTTCATCAAGGTTTAATTACCAAACAAGGCATTTGACCAAGGCAACCCCCATAAAGAATCAATCAAATTTTCTTTGTTTTTTAGGTTATCTACAAGTTCAGATTTGAAGACTTGGTGAAGAAGGAAGTGTGGACCTTGGACATCAGGATCACATTCAGAGATTTTAGAAATTCAATGTGGGACTAAGTCAATAGCAAGGGCATCTTAGTCCTCCCAAAGTTATTTTGCATAGATATTTTCAAATCCTATTCCAACATCTAAAGATTTCACATCTGCCCCAAAAAATAGCAGCGGGACTAAGAAAATAGTAAGGGCATCTTAGTCCTCCATATCACATTTTGACAACATTTTTGCATTTCTAGAATCCTCATCACATTTCCAGACTTCCCAATAATATACATCATAAATTTTCATTGCTTAATTTCATCATTTGCATCCATCATTTAGCTTGCATTACTAGGTTTTGTGAGTTGAATGTTAACTTATCTTTTCCAAGCTTTTGCTTGGTGGTGAACCCCTCAAAGCTTAAAGAACCTCCTCCTAGGTCTTCCTTATTGAGAATTGACTCACCCTTTGGGTTGATAGTCAATCCAATTTGGATTCCTAGGACATTATTGAATGATCGAAGGAGAATAAGGTGAGCATCTCCCCGAACCTATTTTAGCACAAAGTTGTGTCACACTTTCAACCAACTTATAAGCATAACTAAATTTAAGTATTTCTAACTAAAAGTCGATTTTGGTCAAACATATGAGGGTAAAAGCAAGAATTTGGGTCCACGAAGAGGGGAAGTTTCAGCCAAAAAAATCTCGCAAAAAATGCATACACATTATTAAAAAAATGCATGTGTTATGTTTTGGGTACCCGAGCCTAAAATAACGCGTATGCACTAAAAAATGCGTACACGTTATATAACGCATACACATTTTATAACACGTAAAAATTATTTATTTAAAAAAGTTAAATACCTTTTAGAAACACATGCGTTTTAAAACACGTATGCATTTTGTAACACAAAACGGGTATGCGTTTTAAAGCATGTATGCATTTCTAAATTTTATTTTTTTAAAATAATCAAGAAAATAAAGAACACATATATGTTTTGTAATGCGTACACATTTTGTAAAAATGTGTATGCATTTTTAAAATTTAGAATTTCCAAAGCACATGCAGCCTTGGTTTTAGGCTTGGGAAAGGCTTGGCAATCTGAGCCTTAGCTTTTGACCTACAACTAAAAAACTAAGGTAGATTGAAGAAGAATGTCCAACTTTGGCAATATGGCTGATGAACTTTTTTTTCTGAATCAATCTATAAAATTAAGACCCATCAGAGAACACAATGTTTGCTTTCCAAATATATAATTTTTATTGAGATTGGATTATGTTTGTTATTTTTTAATTAATTTCTAAGCAAACTAGTCAACTAACATTGTTGGCTAAAAATATATGGAGCCCCACTTTGAGTCTAATTTATCAAAAAAAAAAATATTTGAAAAACTTAAAGTTTTGATAACTTATACTAATGTAAATAACATTTTTTTTAAATATAAAAAATACCCTTTTATAGATCCATAAGTTTAGTTTTCAAAAATATATTTATTTTAATAGTTTAATTATTATTTATATTTTATTTTTTATTTTTACTAAAAGTAGGTTATCAGTACAAAATATTAGATTCATTACCATGACAAGGAAAAATACTAAAACTTAAATATATATATATATATGATGCACTAGATAAAAGAATCTATTTCAAGATGGTATAATTTTTTTCCATTTTAGATAAATATTTAATATGAAAGTTGACGTCCCATGGAAACAACAATTTTTTGATTCACACACATTTTAATATTTAAATATTTAAAAATATATATTTATCAAAATTGGGAAAAAATCTATCCATGCACTAAAGTTTCAAGTTATAAATACACAAAAAAAAATTGAAAGAAAAAAAAAATTACTATAAAAATTTTGATGTCCCATGCAACTTCATTTTTTAGCATTTTATTAGCAACTAAATTATAGTGTTAATTTATTAAAAACTAGTTTAAAATAATTTTTTTATTTTAAAAAAAAAATACAAACATAAAATATACTAAAAAATACATATTTTACTAGTTTACATCATTTCAAAATTCAAAACATATATGCCACTTTTTAGTGATTCAATTTTAAAAGTTGGATCAGTGTTGGTCGTTTCCTTTATAAAGTGTGACAAAACTTTGTCTTCCTTGTTGAGAATTGACTCACCCTTTGGGTTGATAGCCAATCCAATTTAGATTCCTAGGACATTATTGAATTACCGAAGGAGAATAGGGTGGGAATCTCCCCCAACCTATGGGTAAAGCCACAATAGTGGTTTACAATTTGATGGCGGAAGGAAAACTGAGAAAAAATGACCTTGTGGCAAAAAAATTGGTTTTAGGGGTTCAAATGAACCTATAAGTTTGACCGAACCAAAGAGGGGTTTGACTGAACTAGGGTTCAAATGAACCTATTTAATTACTGGGCCCACATTTCTTGCCTAAAAAATGAAAGGAAAATTCATATTGAGGGGAGTTTGAATGAACCATGGTTCGCTCGAACCCCTGGGGGTTCACTAGGACCCCCCTGTTTCTAGCGAACCCTCCTTTTCCCTAATTTTTCACCTTGTTCACAAAAAAACCTATTTTTTTACACTTCGAAGCTCTAGTTGAGGATGAAAATTGAGGAATCTTCACAAACCCAAATGGAATTAGGTAGTCTTCAAAATGAGCTATCCAACGAATATAATTTTAATATGTTTTGGTTTTATTATGTATTTGTTTTTTTAGTTTTAATAAACATAGGTTTTTCATTGAAAATGAAGATCTATGTTCTGCACATATGGAAAAATAGCAGATTATCAAAAAAAAATGGAAAAATATGAGTGCACCAAATATTGAAGTCCTTGATCCAACAAAAAAAAAATTGAATTTTGATACATACAAAAAAAGTTACGCGTTATACGATCGTGCTATGTCTGAATTGTAATTGGTTTGACTTTGAAACTTTATTAAAGAAAAAATATTCAATAAAAAACTATCTAACCAAGTGGAAGCACTAGATATCAGAGTTAAAAATCTAAATTTGAAAGAATTATAATTTTATCCTTCATGGAAAAAAAATTATGCGCTATACGGTGTGCGTCACTTTTTTAAAATGTTGTTTTCTGAAAAAAACCAGTTTTCATGGGAGATGGAAAAAGAAGTGCAATATGATTCCAAAAAATTTGAAAAAATTATTTTTAGAATCTACAGACAAATTGTGATGAGACTCTAGTTTACATCATCTTCAAATTCCTCATGGTTTAGCCGCTATAGGTGCCCGAATGTGAAGATTTAGTTAAAAATAATAATAGTTTGGCCAAAAATTGTAAACCACTATTGTGGGATCACCCCTATTTTCTTTTTGGTTCAAGATTATTTTTGGCCTCAACCTATTGAACTTGTTAAACCTCGTGAAGATCAATTTTTCATAGCATATCAAAAGTTTAAAGTTAAACATATAGCAGAGTTTTCCCTTAGTAATATCCCACCTTTGGTTCCTCACCCTGTTGATACTTTAATGGGTGTTTCTCCTACCCCAAAGGTAGTGAAGGAACCTAAGTTCCAATTGGGTTTCCTCCATAAATCACTTGGCATGTATGTTGTGGTTCCACCTCCACCATCATATTAATGACCAAGGGATAATCATATAATCAACTTTTTTCCTCTGAAAGAAAAAAAAGTTTATGTACCTAAGAGCATGGTGATCTCCCAACCTATACTTCGGTCCCTTCTGTTCCTCCTCTAAAGGAAGAAAAGAGACCTATGTTGGAAGAAATCTTGGTTAACCCTTCGAAAGTTGAAATTCGTGTGAGAAAAAATAGAAGTGTTAAGGAGCGTAAGTGTAGAAATTGTGCCATAGCTCACCAAATTGTTGAAAATAATAAAATGACCAATCACTAGTCCAAATGAACTCCAATGAATTACCTCCCACCTATCCATCTTTGTCATCACCTAATTCCAGTCTGCCACCCTCACTAAACCATACAATTAAACCTTACATGTCTCAACCTAAAAAAATAACAAAGAGTGATCATATGGATGATATTATTCATAATCCAAGTAGTATCCCTCTAGTTGCTACTATGTGTATTAGTTTGCTTATGTTCGTTTTCTAGTCGTTTAGCTTTTTTGGATACTATATTATATTTCTTCTAGTTACGACACTGATGTTATGTTAGTTGTTATACTTTGTGGATGATACATTGGATATCTTGATCATTTGGTTATGTTTGTGTCATGACATGATGATAGTCATGCATGTGTGTTATGGTTTATGTTGTGTTTGATTTACTATTGAGGTTGTCATGATGAAATGGTTGTTTATGATATAATGATGTTTGTCAGTCCTAGTGAAGACAATGTAGCACTACTCACTTGTGAGTACCCTGCTACGCTATGATTCTTCTTCATGGGGTGTTTGTTGATATATGATGATATGTTTAACAAGTGATGTTTTATGCAGTTACAAGTACCAGGTATTGGCTCCACCTGCTTGTCAGGTCTGAGTGTGCCCTAACCCTATGGAATTATGTTGACTCAGAGATAGTGTCAGGTCCTCATTTTAAGCTATCGTTCTTCATTGAACGAGTATCTGTTTGTCACCGTTGTTGTTTTAAGTTTGGTCTTGTCATGTTGATGTCGTTTGTGTTATTTTGTTTGGGAATTAATCACTTATTAATTTAGTTAAATGGCTTATTTGTTAACATATTTGATTAAATGTAAATTTGTTTAAATATTAGATTAAACGTTTATGTTTATGTTTATGGTTTAATTTATTAATTTAAATTAAAAAAGTCATTTAATTAAAAGAGAATGTTAATTTTGTGAAAAATGTATTTAATTTAATGCAATTCTTGAATTACTTGTGTAAATAAAATTTATATGAAAGATAGATGTTTTAAAAGAGAGTTTTCAATATGTTATAGAATCTTGATTTGGAGTTGAAAATGTGATATGGAGTTAAATGGTTAAGTTAGAACTGATTGATCTTTTCTCAATGCATGATTTACAATCAATTAAGCTTTATGATTTTGAGTTAATTAAATGCATTAAAAAGCTATTGTGTGGGAAATTTTGATTCACAACAATTTTTCTGAAATGTTTACATAGTAGTAGTTTTGGAAAGAGATTGCATAACAGTTTTTTGAGAGAAGCTTTTATGACAGTTTTGAATGTAGAAATAATTTGGGAAAAAGAATTGCTTGGATTTCTTCATCAAGTTTTGGTGATTTGATTGAGATTAACAAAAGCTACAGATTTGCTTCAACTTATTTTTCCAGTTGTAAATCAGGTTTTCTTCTCATTATTTGTAATTTCTTGCTCTGTATTTCTGAAGCTTTGTTTTAAAAAAAATTTGTGCTGGAAAATGGTTATTCTTGCCTGTGGAAGAGATTTATTCTGAGAAACCTGTGCAATTTAAAATGAAACAAATTAGGAAGATTTTTAAAGATAGAGAAAGAAGCAAAGCTGAAACAATGAAAAGAAAATAGTTAACCCTTGCAAAACATATACATACTAGGAGAATCAATATATCAAACTAGTTATTTGTGATTATTAATTATTGTGTTAGGCTATTCAAATCATCTCTTTATAGCCACAAATTTCCTTTGAGAGCATTGTATTTGTTGTATGCATAAATTGCCAATTTATAATAGCATGGGAAACAAATTTTCTGATTCTAGTGCTACTTTGGAGAAGCAAATTTCTCCCTTAATTATATTGTGGTTGAGTTCAAGTTTATTTTATTAAAAATTTTGCATGACATAATTTCTCTTGGCATGTATTTCTCTTTGCATAGCACATGATCTCTATTGTGTAAGCCGGGTCATCTAAAGTTTCTATTTATGTAAGGTTTTGATTCCTTATAGCAGATCAATCTAAGTTAGTTTATAAGTAATTTTTATGCGTCTATTGAGATTTGGGGTTTTCTATTAATATTGGGCATTTCTTTACCCATGATTCATTCTATGCCTAGCCACTATATCTATCCAGTTTCTGATACCTTTGTTTTGGAAATGATATTGTAGTTGCTAGCGCCGCTCATCTTTAGTTAGGCAATTCCTTGAATTTCTTTTTACTATACCAGCTTTGAGTGTTTGGTACTCCCCTGTGCGCATCCATATTAGCTGGGATTCTGTATTTATATTAGATTATTTCTTGTAATTCTGAAATCTGTTGAATCCATATTCTACATATTTTATGTTCTTGATTATTTGAGTTATTTGCGTTGATTGCAATAATTATTGATATAATTAAATTTAAAATTTTGTACAAATCGTATCCTCTACCTATAAATCTTGTTTGGCAATTCTAGTAGATTGTATTTGCAATAAAATTCATTGTAGACATAAATCAATGTCAATAGAATCTATATCATTTAAATGCTCATGTAATGCGCTGCTAACATATATACTTTTCCTTTTTAAATATGTAGTGATTTGAAATCTTTAGCATCTTATACTTAGTTTTGAATTTTGTATGCATTTGACATAATAGTTCGGTGTTTTTCCGTTAGTATGGTGCAAAAACTATCTATTGGAATTTTAGGAAATCATGAGAACAAAGATGAATGAGTCATATTCTACTTCTATAGGAAAGGTGTTTGGATAAACTGTGTTTGAGATACCTGTAATTAACTGATAGTTAATGCATGCACATAATCTTTCTTATTTTATCCTGTCCTAAGCATTGCTTTTACCGTTTGAGACTTATGCATGAAAGGATGATATTTGTCATGCATGGCCCAATTTTCTTCTGTACATGCATGGATGTAATTGATTAGTATTTTTTGTTTATTAATAAGAAACTTGTTTAAGCATTAATTTTTATAAATAAATGTTATATTAAATTTTAGTTTGAATCGATTTTTATTTATGTAATTGAATATATATATACAATCAAGTTATAATGTTTCTTTTTAGAGGAAAGATCATAGATTAAATTCGTTGAATAAGGCATTTATTATGCAAATGTATAATCTATTGTGATTGTAACTCATAAAGATTTAAGGTGGTGTATATATTTATAAACAATTTAATGGGGGCCATGTTATTCTTTAGAATGAGTAAATATTCTTTACAATTTTGTTTGAAAATAATATAGCTTAAATATTTGTGATTTGTGGGTTGTTAAGTTTCCAGAGGCTAGGATACTTTTGGTATGGCTATTTATTTTATGTGAGATGTAGTTTTCATTTGTTATCATTATTTACGAAATTAGCCTTGCTCGTTGCATATCATACCTATGTGGTATTTTTGAAATAAGCCATGCATGATGTAATTGTTACGTTTGAGACAATATGAGATTATATGGTCTATGTCATTGAATTATGTGATCATTCGAGACTTTACTTTTCGTGCTTAATCGCTTTACTTTGTATCTAATTTTGAGATATGTGTAATTTTTCTTCCAGAGGCTAGAGTGTTGATTTTATATAAAATAACTTTTAATTTTTTTTTATGGATGTTCTTATACTGTAATCTATTTTGGGACTTAGCCATGCAAGAGTTATTTGTCACCTTTGAGGTGTTTGAACTATTCCATGATTGGACCATGAATGAGAGATGATTTATTATGGCATTGTTTTATATGCATGTTGGTAGTCCTTGGTATTTTGATGTTGCGTCATGTTTATAGGAAGAGTTGCTTGCGATAGAGGTCGAAACCCTAAGAGGTTGCCAGGGTAACCTATCATGGGTTTTGTAATCTAGTGGAAACCTAACTAATATATTAGGGGTTGGGTAGTATTTAACATTAATTCAGATAAATTGTATGCCTCACCTAGTGCCTTAATGCTTGTTTAGATTAAGGGAAGGTTGAGAAGGCCTGGAATGGCTTAGTCATCTACCTTGTCTTCCTGAAAGGTAATTTGACTCCACATGAGTTTGTCTAGGGGTCAGAAATTGGTAGAGACTGCCAGGGTAACTCTAGATGAGGGTCGGTAGTCTAGGAAGATTGACCAGGGTAACCTAGAACAACTATGTGATGACAATCTTTCCTGAAGCATGTTTGTGATCTCTTATGTAGAGTCACCTTTTTTATTGTTGTTTCCTCTAGGAGTTTATTTGTGATCATGTAATTAAGATATTGTCATGTTGTTATGTGTCGTCAGCCATGTAATGTAATACCTATTCTTTGTTGTTTGTTTGAATGTTTTGTGGACCTGTCATTATCTCCTAGCATAGAGGGAGTGGACCTTTGGGTTCCATGCGGTTGGGAGGAAACCATGCTATTTCCTCTATTGGGCCCTCTTACAGATATTGCTATACTTTGATAACATTGTTCATGGAACAAGTTCCTAATCCTTCAGTGTTCGTGATGTTGGACATTGAATGTGTTTGAAGACATGCATGCTAGTTATGAGGAGATCATTATCTTCTTTGTCTTATTACCTCATGTGTATGAGTGTACTCATTGTTTCTACATTATGATGTATCAAGATTTATTAAAATCTCACTTGATGTAATCTAGATATATATATATATATATATATATATATATGACTTTATAATAGTTTATGAAATTGGATCATTCATGAATTTGATATGTACTTATGTTTTATGACTTTAATATTATGATGTGATATTCTTATTTGTAAGGTTTAAGTAACGTTGTCTTGGAATCCTTAAAACATTTGTGTAATCAAATGAATTTTTAAAAAAAATTATTCTGTTAATTTGTTACTTTATGCCTTATTTTACTAGTTTCCCTAGCAGGGCATTATAGATGGTATCAGAGAAAAGGTTATAACACTGGGTACTCTAGACATTTGTGATCCCATTACGTTGTCGTAGGTGTTAGACTTTGTAGTCGTGTTTCTTGTTTGTTTGTTTGTCTTGTAACTACGACTGGTGATCGATTCCACAAAAGGATATAAAAGTAATGGAAAATCCTAACCTAGGAATTGGAAATTCTAGCAGGTGACTAACATCTTCTTATGGTCATTCATTTACATCGTCAAACCAGGGAACGTATACTTGAAATGGAGTGGCACTGTATGTTCACTAAGAACTAGTTTCAGTCACAATTTACCAGAAATAAATGCTTGGAAGGAATTCTACTTATGCTGCAGGAATGTAATGTAAAGTCTTCTTAACTTAAGCATAACTTAATCAAAGCAGAAATCATGACAACTATTACTAAGAAACAAACTATGAACTCGCCTTATGTTGCAGGAACAAACACGGGGATGGATTCTCGATGCTACAGGAACAATATAAGACTGAGTTTGCACTGAAACCTTCAAGAATGAAATCTAACTTATAATAAACAGAAAATAACTAACTACAGATACTCACTAAGTGGGCCCCCTTAGCAAGCATCAACTAGTTATGCAAGAATTGAACTCAAAACATCATCAGCTTTTATTCATAAACTCGGAATCATATACATTGATTGTTCTATTTGTAAGAAAACTAACACGAAACACTGTTTCTCATTATAATACTAATTTTAACACAATCCGTTCCAGTTCACTCACATAGGAGGAACACTTATTTATATTAGAAAAGCAACTAACTACCTAACTCTAATAGAGAAAGACGTGGACATAAATGCATCCTGAAACTGAGAAACAAACTTCTCATAAATGAAAGCATATCTGTTCAACACGATTCAGAGAAAATTTAGTATTCCACTCTTCCTAGATTAATGATCATTTAGATTTCTTCCCAACAACCCGGTCAGAGAGTCTTTGCTGGAACAACTTCCTCAATGTCGTGCTAGAAATGGACTTTACTGCAGGGCTGAGATCTATTGCGCTTTGACTCGTTCATGCTTCCTTCAACAACCTGCGATGCACATGGCAATCGAAATGAAAGAAAGCATGCGTGGAAAATAACACGATACACATTCATTAATCACATATTAAATCCATTTAATTATCCAAAAACCACATGCAGTATATCAGTCATTCGGGAGGTCAAACAGGGTAATTAATACAGACACATAGAGATGTTAAGCTACAGGAATATAGGAATGTGTTACTACAGAATACTACCCAATTTTAGAAAAAAAGTCTTTAATCAAAGAGTTAAAACAACCATCAGAAATAAGAGTAAGGGTATTAAAAATACATCATAATATTCAAATTATGAGCATATTTTGAGCTCATCATTTTCCCCCTACTTATCCTAATGATGGTCCTCCAGCATTAAGCTTTCTATTTTTTTATCTAAAATCAGTAAGAGTAGCATGGCCATGTAATGAAGTTCCAAATTTGTAGTAGAAACCTCTGAAACTTTGCCATCTCTCATACCTGCGGGTTTCTGCATCCTCATTAACATCTATAGCCCTATAAGGATAAAGTGGCCACATCAAAACTAGAGGTCAAAATGTCAATGGTAACCATAACTCGAACCTTTTCTGGAGACCAAGTTGTATATACTTCTCTGTCCTTTTGATGGTTGCCTTAAAGTTCAGAGGGCTATGAGGCTCAAATTTCCTCATAGCAACAGTCAATTTTTCCCATCTTGTCTCAATTCTGGAAGATGAAAGCTTCCAAAATAGATATGTTTGGTCTTTGAACTCATCATACACCTGCTTCCTGATATCAAATATTTTCATTCTTTTTGTCTGATCATTGAATCCATACACAATAGTGAGCCAAGTTCTCAGAATTGTGTGGGGATCTGAGATTTTAGATCGCAGTGGAATAGGTTCATTCCTTTCAACCTCTTCATAAACCTCTAATTGTCTTCCATAGTTAGTTTCATTAGCCGCCCAAGACATGAGTGACCTCAAATGAATGTCACCAATGTAGAGAAGCAGATTCCACTCAGTTTTAGAGGGAATTAGCAAACCATGCAAATAAAACTCACATAAAGAATTTTTCAGCCAACTAGGTGCTACTTGATATGCATCATAAAATTCCTTAGCTGTGTGAATGACAGGGTCTAAATTTCTTGAAATTCTCATCAATTGGAACCAAATAAATTGCTCTTTAAGGCACATAGCATATACCCTAGGTGGTGGTGTACATTCCATAATTTTACCAGTTATCTTCACCATTTCATCCATTTTCTCTTTCATTTCTTTAATTTCCTATTTTTGTCTTTCAAATTCTCTTTTCAATTTCTTCTTTTCTTCTTCCCAAAGGCTTTGTTGAATTTCAGTTCTGGCTAAATGGTGGAAACTCAAAGTTTGAAATGTAACAGGCCTCCATGTAGTCCTAAGATATTCCAAATATTCAATCAGCAATGTCCTTTTATAAAAAACTAATGCTCGACAAGTTTCAGGGGGTAATGGGGCTTCATTGGACACATCAGATTGTTCAAGTTGTTCTTCCTCTTGTTGTAGGATAGACTCCTGTTGCTGCTTAGGAGGAGATTGTGTTTCTTCTGAAACTTTCCTAGCTACCTCAACCAAGTCATCAAGACTTGGCATCCCCCTTTTATTACCACTACCCTGTTGTGCTTCCTCAGGAATAACAGATGGACTTTGTGGAACATTCTCAGATACATTCTGAGAAACATTATGACTGAATTCCTCAAATTCTTCAAAAATTACTATAATTTCAGGTTGAATGGAGGTTGATGTAACTTTATGTTGTTTCCTTGATGAAACTCTTCTTGACAATGTTTCTAAAGTAACAGCTGCAGGAGACACTTCCGTGGCTTTCCTTTTTCTAACCTGCCCAGAGGATTCAAACTCAGCAAGAGAAGATGATAGTGAAACTGTAGTGGAAATAAGCGTTGCTGCAGGAGAAACTACTACAGGGGAAGATGTTGTAGGAAAGAGTGGAGTAGAACATTTCCGCTTTTGAACATGAGGGTCAGATACTGGGGTTTTTTCTACCCTAGCGGACTCTCCTACCTTCATTTTCCATTTTTCTTTTCTACTGGAAGACCTAGTTTGTACATGGGTAGAGGGCTCTGGTGTGGAGGCTGCAGGACTATGTGCTGCAAGAGCAGATGATTCTTGCTCTGCTTCCCTACTTGTAGATTCTACTCTCCTTTTCTTTTTCTTGTGCCGTGCAGGGAGTTCTCTAGGAGGCTCTGGAGGTTGCAGACCCTTCTGGGCAACAAATTCTTGCCAAGAAAGGGTTGATACATCCCTCAGGGAACGCTTGATCAAGATTTTAATGAGGGCATGATGGGCGATAGAGTTGTTCTTACCCCTTTGGCTTTCATGGGCACAATGTTTCAAAGGGTTTAACAAAAAATTTGGAACATTGACAGCTAAACTGTGCCTCATATGACTCAATAGTTTAAAATGATAGGAATGCAAATAGGAAAAACGTCCCTCACAAGTCAAGTACCTGATTATGAAGGCGACATATTCTGAGTATGGAGGAGGCAGTGACACTTTGCATCCTTGTTTGGAAACCTCCAAGGGTCCATCTGTTGGTATTGTGAATTTTTCTCTAGCAGAGACAACATCTGAAGAAAAAGTTTCTCCTACTACCGGAAGCCTAGTTACTTCTGCAATCTGCTCTTCTGTAATGACTACTATCAAACCCCATACTGTAGCTTCTCCCTCTG
This sequence comes from Sequoia sempervirens, assembly GCA_007258455.2. NCBI lineage: Eukaryota > Viridiplantae > Streptophyta > Pinopsida > Cupressales > Cupressaceae > Sequoia > Sequoia sempervirens. The sequence continues at coordinate 533,000,404 of VDFB02281492.1, read as the reverse complement.
AAAGAGTTCTCAAAAACTCACCCACAACTTCCTTATTATAGGAATCTAACCTCATAAAATAATTTAGCCAACCGCAATTGCTGAATGCCTGAACCGTTTGAGGATTTTGTGTCAAGATTTCATGAGCTATAGGCTCATGTCTTACTAACTGGCCACCCATATTCACAAATTATCCCAGCTGAGATTCCTGAAACTCAAACTTCTTCTGAAATTTTGAAAAACTTTTTCTAATTTTTGCCCTGCTTCTTTCTACCCTGCTGTCACTTTCCTTACTTTTCCAAGAATGACACAAAGGATAATTGCATGAAATGATTGTTAAAAACTACCCAAATCAAGTAGTTAATTGTTATTTAGGATAAAAGCACGTAGTCGTACTTGGTAAGTACAAGGAAATAAAAATATCTTAACAGTTGTGACAGTGGCATAAGAAAAAGTTGAAATGGATTATCCCTGCCCCCTACTAAAAATTTGGCATGTGTCCACACATGCGAAAGGATAGGTGAAGAACAGGAAATAATGGCTGATATGTACATAGCAATTAATGAATAAATGAAATAAATAAATGATGTGACAATAAAAGATATTGCGTACCTTGTAATAAGTGCTTGTACATGCTAGGAAAGATCACAGCTCGGCATGAAATGACAGCCGGAATTGAAACCATAAATGAGGGCAGTACGACAAGATGAATGACATGGATGGGTGACGTGGAAGTAGAGTGAATGAATGGTGGTGATGGATGAAAAATGGAGAAAGTGGCTTCCTTAAAAAGGAAACCTTTATTATGGGCATGCAACATAGAATTTTAAAGAGATGCTGCAAGAGAAAGGTCGAAGCATTTTGCTACAGGAAGATCAGTGGCCACATCCAAAACAAACTATTTCATAAATTCTTCTTTGGACGCTAGCTTATGATACAACCTAAGATGGTGTCCATTAACCAGTAGCTTGAATTAGATAGGATCAATTGTAGCTAACTGAACTGAACCATTATCAAACACATTTTCTATTTCATAAGGACCAAGCCATTTTGTGGTTAGTTTACCTTGATTTTCCTTGTACCTGGAGTCATAGAGCAGTGCCCAATCACCAGTAGAGAATTGCTTAGTTCTGATATGGTGGTCATGCCATTTTTTTGTTGTTGCTGGATAGCATCAGTATGTTGTAGGGCAGCTTTCCTTATCTCATCCAATGCATTCAGCTGCAGGAGGCGTTCCTTTTGGGTTTCTGAAATATCAATGTTAAGTTAGAGAGCAATCTGTAAGGTCTTATGCTCAAACTCTATTGGCAACATGGCATTTTTTCCATAGAGTAACTCAAAAGGAGTGATCCTTGTAGTTGTTTTCCATGTTGTCCTATAGGCCCAAACTACTTTAGGAAGGTGACTGCTCCAATCCTTCTTGTGTAATTGTACTATCTTAGTAAGGATTACCTCAATTTCTCTGTTGGTAACCTCTACCTAACCATTGTCTTGAGGGTGATAGGGGCTAGACTTTCTGTGCCTGGTCTTGTAATCATTCATCAATGCAGTGATTAAGTTTGATGTAAACTAAGCTCCTTGATTAGTAACAAGTTCCCTTGGGACTCCAAACTGAGTAAAAATCTGCTCATACAGGAACTCAACAACTTTATTGTCATGGGCATGTGTCATTGCTTTCACTTCCACCCACTTTGTTACATAATTAGTGCAAACCAAAATGTATGATTTCCCATTGGATGGAGGATCGATAGGCCCAAAAAAATCCATGCCCCACTTGTCAAAGGGACTGACTACCCCTTGAGGATACAGGGGCATTTCATCAAACCTTGTTGGTCTCTCCATGCATTGACATCTGTCACATTTTCTGGTGTAGGCTGCAACATCTTTGTGTAGTGTGGGCCAATAGTATCTTGTAGCAAGCACTTTCATAGATGTTCTCTTAGCTGTAAAGTGCCCACCACATGGCTCATCATGACAGGCATGCAAAATGTCATAGGTCTCATCTTCCCTAACACACCTTCTCATGACTTGGTCAGGTCTTGTGTAAAATAAATAGTCTGCAATCCATGAAAAGTTAAAACTTTTCTCTACTAACAATTGTCTTTCCTTTGGTGAGAAGTGGGCTGGGATCTTGTTGGCTACTAAATAATTTGCAATATCTGCATACCATGGAGTTTGAGCAGCAATAGAAAACAGATGTTCATCGGGAAAGCTATCATCAATTACCTCAGGGGTGGCAGGTGTAGTTGTTTGAAGTCTTCACAAAAAATCAGCCACCACATTAGCCCAACCTAGCTTATCAATAATTGTGATATCAAATTCCTGCAACAATAGGAGCCATCTTGCTAATCTGCCAGATATAGCAGGCTTATTCATGAGGTACCTTATTGTTGCATGATTTGTATGGACAAATATTTGGTAACCAGTGACATAATGTCAAAACTTGTTCAGGGCATACACAACTGTTAACAGTTCTTTCTTTGTGACAGTATAGTTTAATTCAGGGCCTTGAAAGTTTTTTCTAATGAAATATATAGCATGCTCTATGGAATTCTCTTTCTATCCTAAAACTTCCCCTATGGCATAATCAGAAGCATCTGTGTGTATATAAAAGGGAAAACTCCACTTTGGTCCTTGAAGAACAGGTGCCTGAGTAAGTAAATTCTTAAGCTACGGAAAGATTTGTCACAGGCCTCAATCTAGTTAAATTCAAAATCCTTTGTCAATAAGGCATATAATGGACTGACTATTTTGCTGAAATATTTGATAAATCTTCTATAATATCCAGCATGTCCTAGGAAGCTTCTAACATCCTTTTACTTCATAGGTGTTTGCAAAGTTAGAATCACTTCTATTTTTGCAAGATCAACTTGAATTTCTTCTTGAGAGATATGATGGCCTAAAACAATTCCCTCTTGCATCATCATAAAACACTTCTCACTATTCAAAGACAAATTTTGCTCCTTACATCTTTTCAACACTTTCTCCAAATTTTCTAATGCTTCTTCATAAGTAACTCTATAAGTGGTGAAATCATCCATGTAGATCTCCATAGAATCATGAGAAATGTCAGCAAAAATACTGACCACTGCCCTTTGAAATGTTGTAGGTGCATTACACAGGCCAAAAGGTAAGACAGAGTAGGAAAAAGTGCCCCATGGACTAGTAAAAGTTATTTTGTCTTGATCCTCAAGTGCAATTCTAATTTGATTATACCCACTATATCCATCCAAAAAGGAGAAATACTTTTTACCAGACAATGAGTCTAGCACTTGGTCAACAAATGGTAGTGGAAAGTGGTCCTTTTTAGTTGTTGTGTTTAGCTCCTTATAGTCTACACAAAATCTCCATTTTCCACCTTTTTTAGGAACAATCACCAATGGAGATACCCATTGACTGTCTGAAATGGGGTAGATAAAACCAGCATCAAGCAATTTTTGGAGCTCACTTTTAACTATTTCTTTGAGTGTTGGGTTTATCCTTCTTTGAGGTTGCCTAACAGGTGAACAGTCTTCCTTAATGTAGATCCTATGAGTATAGAGTTGAGGATCTATTCCTTTCATATCCCTATAGTCCCATGCAAAAGCTCTGTGTTGATCTTGCAACATTGTGACTAGGGCAGTTTGTTGAGATTGAGGCAGCTTATTATTGATGTTCAGACAACGGCCTAGAGACACTTCTACTTGCTTGGTAAGATCATTCATGAATGTTGTTGATAAAGGTGGTGTTTGTATTTCATGTGGAAGAAAATTATGATAAACTATAGGAAATTCAAGTGGCAGGTTCTTAGGATTCAGTTGCTACAGGAAACACTGTTGAAGAAAGCTATCTGGAACAGATGAGCTACTCAGATCAGAGTTGGACTGCAAAACATGTAAAAGTAGGCCATCCTCACTCTAAAGCTGGGAAAACAGATTAGTTTCCAGCATCATTAGCTGAGTCAATGAATTGACTTCTTCAGTTTCCTCTCCTAAATCTGGCCAAATTGGTTGAGATAAGTCTGGCTGAGGCTGAGCAGGTGGGTATAAAGCCAATTTCTTTCTTGACTGACTATCAGAAATTGTCATATCTCCTGAGCGGCATCCTATGAAAGCATCAGTTGTGGCTAACCATGGTCTACCTAGGATGATAGGATATCCTCCCATAGTTTCCTTAGTGGACAATATGGTGAAATCCACTGGGTATTCCCAAGATTCAAGGATGACAATGACATCTTCTACCATTCTATCAGGTGTTACTATGGAACTATCAACAAGCTATAGGATGGTAGGTGTAGACCGAATGGTTAGGATATTCAAATACTCCATAGTATGTTTGGTTATTACATTGATGGCTGCACCAAGGTCAATTAAAACATTCTTTACTATCTGGCCATTAATATTTATTTGTACCACAGGACTCCCAGGGTTAGTATATTTTAGAATGACTACCTTTCCTAACATAATATCTGCCAACTATCCTAGAACATAGATAGTTTGGGGTTCCTTTTTCTTTCTTCTTGGTTTCTTTAAACAGACCTCCTTAATGGATTTTCCATAAATTGGGACATCTTTAATGGCTTGCAAAAGATGAATTTGAATGTGTACATTCTTCAGCTGATCCAAAATATCAAAGGTAGGCTCTTCCATAGACTTGGATGTAGTAATTTGCAATCTCTGAGGAAAAGGCAGTTTGGCCTGATGCTACAGGACAGGCTCCTTAGAGACAGTATCTGATGCAGGTATATGTTCTATAGGATCAGTAGGTTGTTCAGAGGCAAAGTCTAGAATCTCTATAATTACAGGCGGTTGTGGAGCAGGGAGAGTGGTTCCAGACCTGAGATGGATATCATTAATATTCAAGGCATAAGCTAGATACTGATTGGCTTCTGCAAAATACATAGGTTGTTGTTGTTACTGCTACTTGTTATTAGGATTTGGCAATGGTTGAGTAGGAATAGGCATTTGTTTTGGAGGGCCAGTATTTGCTGCAGGTGCTATAGGAGGTGGCATGAGGGCTGAAGGTTGTGGCTGTTGTGGCTGCAGGGATCTAGGGGGTTGGTTCTGCCATTGCTGAGAACCTCTCCATTGAGGATTCTACTGCCAATTACCTTGGGGTGGAGTCCATTGTCCTTATGGCTGTTGCCAACCTCCTTGAGGAGATTGCCATTGAGGACTCTGATAGTTAGGCCAGTGTGGTTGAGAAGTATTCCAAGGTGGTGATGGGCCATATGTAGGTTGCCATTGGTTATTGTAATTAGAATAAGGATTACCAAAAGTCAAAGGGTCTTGAGGCATACCTTGTCTTTGAGCCCATGATCGCCTTTGTGCAATGAAGAATACTTGGTCATCATCACCCTCTACTATCTTAAAATCAATAGGTAATTGCTTAGCCTCCAGGTTAGCCACCATCTTACATCTACAGTCACGTTTCTTTTGTCTTCAATGTGGATAGAACTCAGCCAATATTTCTTTAGCTTCCTCATGTTTCTTCCGAGCTTGCATAGTATCCAACTGTGTAGCCATGTTGTTTATGATATCCTGCTTGAAATTAGACAGCAAATGTGTGATCTCCATCTGTGAAACTCCATTAGTAGAAGACTTTCCCATTGTGGCTTGATGACCTCTACCCTTCTTAACAATTGCTCGAGAGTAGTTACGACATTTTCTTGATATCATCCCAAGGCACTTGGGTTATATCTCCACCTCCTATCAGATCCAGGGCATCTATACAGGTGTCACTGATTCCCCTTAGAAAAAGTAGTTTCTGAGATTCTTCATTGAGAGTATGGTCTGAATTCTTTTTCAGGGAAAACAAGAATTTTGAGATATAGCCTTCCAGGCTTTCATCCTCCTTCTGTTGAATTATGAATATATCATCACCCTTACTACCACTCTTACAATATTCCTTGTATTTCTCAAGAAATTTTGTTTGCATAGCTGCCCAACTATCAACAACACCCCTTCCCAAACTCATAAGCCATCTAAGAGCTCCCTCCTTCAAAGTAGCAGGAAAAAACTTTAGCCTATGAGCATCTGAAGTGTAGTCATAGTTGCGATAGAGAATGTCAAACTCAAACAAGAAAGTGTCTGGGTCCTCTATAACTAGTCCATAGAACTTGGGAAGTAATGAAGAAGGAATATTTTTAAGGTTATCATTATCTTGCTGAGCAATGATGGGGAATTCAAAAGTAGGAGGTTGATTAGGTGGATTTCGTTCCATATTTGCTTGATGGAGTATCAAATCAAATAGATTTTCTTTAGGTTCTTCGTCAGCTAGGTTAAATGGAAATTCAACAAGTAGGTTTTCAGCAAATGCATTGATATCTTGGTCTCCTCCTTCCTCAAATAGATTATAAGTTGGTTCGGAATTGTTATCAATAAATGGAAGGTCAGGGAGGAATCTTCCTAGAGCGTCTCTTCTTCTATGCATGCAATAGAATTAACCATAAATTGAAGGAATTTTGAAAATGTTTGAATAAACACACTAAACTATGACTAACAATGACTATGGCAGGTTCTTAGCTTGACACCATCCCCGACAACGGCACCAAAAATGATCGATTCCACAAAAAGATATAAAATTCATGGAAAATCCTAACCTGGGAATTGAAAATTCCAGCAAGTGACTAACATCTTCTTATGGTCGTTCATTTACATTGTCAAACCAGGGAACGTATACTTGAAATGGAGTGGCACTGTATGTGCACTAAGAACTAGTTTCAGTCACAATTTACCAGAAATAAATGCTTGGAAGGAATTCTACTTATGCTGTAGGAATGTAATGTAAAGTCTTCTTAACTTAAGCATAACTTAATCAAAGCAAAAATCATGAAAACTATTACTAAGAAACAAACTATGAACTCGCCTTATGTTGCAGGAACAAACACAGGGATGGATTCCTGATGCTGCAGGAACAATATAAGACTGAGTTTGCGCTGAAACCTTCAAGAATGAAATCTAACTTATAATCAACAGAAAATAACTAACTATAGATACTCACTAAGTGGGGCCCCTTAGCAAGCATCAACCGGTTATGCAAGAATTGAACTCAAAACTTCATTAGCTTTTATTCATAAACTTGGAATCATATACATTGATTGTTTTGTTTGTAAGAAAACTAACACAAAACATTGTTTCTCATTATAATACTAACTTTAACACACTCCGTTCTGGTTCACTCACGTAGGAGGAACACTTATTTATATTAGAAAAGTAACTAACTACCTAACTCTAACAGAGAAAGACGTGGACATAAATGCATCCTGAAACCGAGGAACATACTTCTCATAAATGAAAGCATATATGTTCAACATGATTCAGAGAAAATTTAGTATTCCACTCTTCCTAGATTAATGATCATTTAGATTTCTTCCCAACGACCCGATCAGAGAGTCTTTGCTGGAACAACTTCCTCGATGCCATGCTGGATATGGACTTTACTGCAGGGCCAAGATTTGCTGCGCTTTGACTCGTTCATGCTTCCTTCAAAACCTGCGATGCACATGGCAACAGAAATGAAAGAAAGCATGCGTGGAAAATAACATGATACACATTCATTAATCACATATTAAATCCATTTCATTATCCAAAAACCGCATGCATTATATTAGTCATTTGGGAGGTCAAATAGAGTAATTAATATAGACACATAGAGATGTTAAGCTGCAGGAATATAGGAATGTGTTACTACAGAATACTACCCGATTTTAGATAAAAATTCTTTAATCAAAGAGTTAAAACAACCATTAGCAATAAGAGTAAGGGTATTAAAAATACATCATAATATTCAAATTATGAGCATATTTCGAGCTCATCAACTGGACTTGATTTTATGTAGGACGATGCCTAGACATTGAACTAGGGGTCATGGTCAAGGACGAGCTGGTGGCCGTGGGGCTAATCATTGGGATACTCCCCCTCAGAGTTCTCATGAGAGTGAGCATGTGGAGTATTAGGATCCTCGGGTTAATCAGAAGGGTGTGGTCATCAAAGAAAACTCCACACTAGAAGCTCCACCTTGTAAATTTGATGACGAGACCTTGGCCCAAGCTCTCTCTCAGGTCAAAATGGAAAAAGGGAAAAATATTGAAGAATCAGGACACCCAGTTAAAGTGAAGAAATTGTCTACTATTCAGGATTGGTTGTTTTGGGTGTGGATATAACACACCTATTTTGTTTAAGGAAGAGAAGGAAATCCTTCATACACAACCTTTCGCTTCCATGAAGGTGGTTATGGACTCAAATGAGGACCCTGAGGAATGTCCCCTATCTAATAGCGAGTAGTCTGTTAGTGGAAGGAGGGATGTAGTATTTTTCTTTCTTATTGCCTTTGTTAGATTGAAACTTATTATGTTTGCATTGTGCACTTGACATTTTTTATGATGTGCATGTTGTACCTTACCTTGCAGCTTCCAAGAGTAAGCCTTATCCTAGGGGTTGAGGATGTAGTACCCCTCCAATTGCTACTATGTGTATCAATTTGCTTATGTTTGTTTGCTAGTCATTTAGCTGTTTTGGATACGATATTATATTTCTTCTAGTTACGACACTGATGTTATGTTAGTTGTTATACTCTATGGATGATACATTGGATATTGTGATAACTTGGTTATGTTCATGTGATGACATGATGATAATCATGTGTGTGTTATGGTTTATGTTGTGTTTGATTTACTATTGAGGTTGTTGTGATGAAATGGTTGTTTATGATATAATGATGCTTGTCAGTCTTGGTGAAGAAGACAGTGTAGCACTACTCACTTGTGAGTACCCTGCTATGTTGCGATTCTTCTTCACGATGTGTTTGCTAATATATGATGATATGTTTAACAAGTGATGTTTTATGTAGTTACAGGTACCAGGTATCAGCTCCACCTACTTGTCAGGTCTAAGCATGTCTTAACTCAATGGAATTATGTCGACTTCGAGATAGTGTCAGGTCCTCATTTTAAGCCATCATTCTTCATTGAACGAGTATCTGTTTGTCACCATTGTTGTTGTGTTGTCTATTTTTGTCTTATCGTTGTTTTTTGTCGTTTGGTCTTATCGTGTCGATCTCATTTGTGTTATTTTGTTTGGGAATTAATTACTTATTAATTTAGTTAAATGGCTTATTAGTTAATATATTTGATTAAATGTAATTTTTTTAAAATATTAGATTAAACGTTTACGTTTATGTTTATGGTTTAATTTATTAATTTAAATTAAACAAGTCATGTATTTAAAAGAAAATGTTAATTTTGTGAAAAGGTATTTAATTTAATGTAATTGTTGAATTACTTGTGCAAATAGGATTTATATGAAAGATAGATGTTTTAAAAGAGATAGTTTTCAATATGTTATAGAATCTAGATTTGGAGTTGAAAATGTGATCTGGAGTTAAATGGTTAAGTTAGAACTGATTGATCTACTCTCAATGCATGATTGACAATTAGTTAAGCTTTATGATTTTGAGTTAATTAAATGCATTAAAAATCTATTATGTGGGAAATTTTTCTTCATGACAATTTTTCTGAAATGTTTTCACAACAATAGTTTTGGAAAGAGATTGCATAACAATTTTTCGAGAGAAGCTTTTATGACATTTTTAAATGTAGAAATAATTTGGGAAAAAGAATTGCTTGGATTTCTTCATCAAGTTTTGGTGATTTGATCAGGATTAACATAAGCTACAAATTTTGCTTCAACTCAGTTTTCCAGTTGTAAATCAGGTTTTCTTCTTGTTATTTGTAATTTCTTGCTCTGTATTTCTGAAGCTTTGTTTAAAAAAAAATTGTGCTGGAAAATGGTTATTATTTCTTGTGGAAGAGATTTATTCTGAGAAACCTACACAATTTAAAATGAAACAAATTAGGAAGTTTTTTAAAGATAGAGAGAAGCAAAGATGAAACAATGAAAAGAAAATAGTTAACCCTTGCAAAATGTATACATACTAGGAGAATCAATATATTAAACTAGTTATTTGTGATTATTAGTTATTGTGCTAGGCTATTCAAATCATATCTCTTTACAACCGTGAATTTCCTTTGAGAGCATTATATTTGTTGCATGCATAAATTGTCGGTTTATAATAGCATGGGAAACAAATTTTTTGATTCTAGTGCTGCTTTGGAGATGCTAGTTTCTCCCTTAATTATATTGTGGTTGAGTTCAAGTTTATTTTATTAAAATTTTTACATGACATAATTTCTCTTGGCACATATTTCTCTTTGCATAGCACATGATCTATGTTGTGTAAGCGCGGTCATTTGAAGTTTCTATTTATGTAACATTTTGATTCCTTACAATAGATCAATCTAAGTTAGTTTATAAGTTTTTATGCATCTATTGAGATTTGGGGTTTTCTATTAATATTGGGCATTTCTTTAGCCATCATTCATTCTACGCCTAGCCACTATATCTATGCAGTTTCTCATACCTTTTTTTTGGAAATGATATTGTAGTTGCTAGCACCACTCATCTTTAGTTAGGCAATTCCTTGAATTTCTTTTTACTATACCAGCTTTGAGTGTTTATTACTCCCTTGTGCGCATTCGTATTAGTTGGGATTCTCTATTTATATTAGATTATTCTTGTAATTCCAAAATTTGTTGAATCCTTATTCTACATCTTTTATGTTCTTGATTATTTGAGTTATTTGCGTTGATTGCAATAATTATTGATATAATTAAATTTAAAATTTTGTACAAATTGTATCCTCTACTTGTAAATCTTGTTTGGAAATTCCAGTAGATTGTATTTGCAATAAAATTCGTTGTAGACATAAATCAATGTCAATAGAATCTATATCATTTAAATGGCTCATATAATCTATCATTGTCATATATACTTTTTCTTTTTAAATATGTAGTGATCTGAAATCTTTAGCATCTTATACTTATTTCTAAATTTTGTATGCATTTGACATAATAGTTCGGTGTTTTTCCCTTAGTATGGCGCATAAACTGTCTGTTGGAATTTTAGGAAATTATGAGAATGGAGATGAATGAGTCGTATTCTACTTCTATAGGCAAGGTATTTGCATAAATTGTGTTTGAGATAGCTATAATTAACTGATAGTTAATGCATGCGCATAATCTTTCTTATTTTATCTTGTCCTGAGCATTACTTTTACTGTTTGAGACTTATGCATGCAAAGATGGTATTTGTCATGCATGGCTTGATTTTCTTCCGTACATGCATGGTTGTAATTCATTAGTATTGTTTGTTTATTAATAAGAAAATTGTTTAAGCATTTATTTTTATAAATAAATGTTATATGAAATTTTAGTTTCAATTGGTTTTTATTTATGTAGTTGAATATATATACAATCAAGTTATAATGTTTCTTTTTAGAGGAAAGATCATAGATTAAATTCGTTGAATAAGGCATTTATTATGCAAATGTATAATCTATTGCATCTCTAACTCATAAAGATTTAAGGTGGTGTATATATTTATAAACAATTTAATGGGGGGCATGTTATTCTTTAGAATGAGTAAATATTCTTTACAATTTTGTTTGAAAATAATATAGCTTAAATCTTTGCGATTTGTGGATTGTTAAGTTTCCAGAGGCTAGGATACTTTTTGTATGGCTGTTTATTTTATATGAGACATAGTATTCATTTGATATCGTTATTTACAAAATTAGCCTTGCTCATTGCATATAATACCTATGTGGTATTTTGGAAATAAGCCATGCATGATTTAATTGTTACCTTTGAGATAATATGAGATTATATGGTCTATGTCATTTGAATGATGTGATCATTTGATACTTTACTTTTTGTGCTTAATGGCTTTCCTTTGTATCTGATTTTGAGATATGTGTACTTTCTCTTCCAGAGGCTAGAGTGTTGATTTTATATAAAATAACTTTTAAAATTTGTTTATGGATGTTCTTATACTGTAATCCATTTTGGGACTTAGCCATGCAAGAGTTATTTGTCACCTTGGAGGTGTTTGAACTGTTCCATAAATGAGATATGTTTTATTATGGCATTTTTTTATATGCATGTAGGCAGTCCTTGGTATTTTGATGTTGTGTCATGTTTATAGGAATAGTGGCTTGCAATAGGGGCCAAAACCCTAAGAGGTTACCTAGGTAACCTATCATGGGTTTTATAATCCCGTGGAAACCTAACTAATATATTAGGGGTTGGGTAGTATTTAACATTAATTCAAATAATTTGTATGCCTCACCTAGTGCCTTAATGCTTTTTTAGATTAAGGGTAGGTTGAGAAGGCCTAGAATGGCTTAGTCATCTACCTTGTCTTCCTGAAAGGTAATTCGACTCCACATGAGTTTGTCTAGGGGCTGGGAATCTGTAGAGACTGCCAGGGTAACTCTGGATGAGGGCCAGTAGTCTAGGAAGATTCACCAGGGTAACCTAGAATAACTATGTGATGACACTCTATCTTGAAGCATGTTTGTTATCTCTTATGTAGAGTGACCTTTGTTATTGTTGTTGCCTCTTGGGATTTTATTTGTGATCATGTAATTAAGATACTATCATGTCATTATGTGTTGTCAGTGATGTAATGTGATGTCTATTCTTTGTTGTTTTTTTAACTATTTTGTGGACATGTCATTATCTCCTAGCATGGAGGGAATGGACCTTCGGGTTCCACGCAGTTGGGAGGATACCGTGCTATTTCCTCTATTGGGTCCTCTTACAAATATTGCTATACTTGGATAACATTGTTCATGGAACATGTTCCTAATCCTTCAGTGTTTGTGATGTTGGATTTTGAATGTGTTCGAAGACATGGATATTAGTTATGAGGATATCATTATCTTCTTTATTTTATTACCTCATGTGTATGAGTGTACTCATTGTATCTACATTATGATGTATCGAGATTTATTAAAATATCACTTGATGTAATCTGGATATATATATATATAGGGCTCCAAAAACCCTAACTAGGATGCATATGCCCCTCTAGGTGAATTAGTCTCAAATCAGACCAAAAACTACCTTTTACAGCATTGAAAACATTTTTTCTACACTTCTATTTGATGCCATTAGTTATCTATTTTAGTTAACCGAGTTTTTGTTATATGCATTTCATTAGATCTAGCTTAAATTGGTACATTTCATGCATTGCTTAATTTCAAATTTGAATTTACAACACTTCATTTTCAGATTGTTGCATAGCATAATTAGTGCATTATCATGTTCTAAATCTGAAAAATTGCATTATGGGTAAAATTTTAAAGTTGTATCACACTTTAATAAAGGAACCGACCAACACTAATCCAACTTTTAAACTTGAATCACTAAAAAGTGATATATATGTTTTGAATTTCGAAATTATGTAAACTAATAAAATATTTACTTTTTAGAATATTTTATGTTTGTATTTTTTGAAAAAATTTAAAAATTATTTCAATATATATTTTTATAAATTAACACTATAATTTAGTTTTTGATAAAATGCTGAAAAATGAAGTTATATGAGACATCAATCTTTATATAGTAATTTTTTTTTCTTTCAATTTTTTGTGTGTTTATAACTTGAAACTTTAGGGCATAGATATATTTATTTCTAATTTTGATAAATAAATATTAATATGAGCATGTATTAAAACTTAGTTATTTCTAGTCGACGTCAACTTTAATATTAATTATTTATCTAAAATAAAAAAAATTATACCATCTTCATATAGATTCTTTTGTCTAGAGCATCATATTTTTTTCAAAATTTTCTAATAAGTTTTACTATTTTTCCTTGACATGGTAATCAACCTAATCTTTTGTGTTGATAACCTACATTTAGTAAAAATAAAAAGAAAAATATAAATAATAATTAAACTATTAAAATATATACATTTTTTAAAACTAAACTTATGGATCTACAAAAGGGTATTTTTATATTTTTAAAAAATGTTTTGTACATGAGTAGAAGTTGTTGAAACATCAAGTTTTTCAAATAATTTTTTTTTTTTGGTAAATTAGACTCAAAGCGGTGCTAAATATGCATTTAGCCAACAATTTTAGTTGGAAAAGTTGTGGACATATATAACTTAGCTAGAATGAATCTTACAAGATCATATGTTTGACCAAAATTAATTTTTAGTTAAAAATACTTAAATTCACTTGTGCTGATAAGTTGGTTGAAAGTGTGACACAACTTTGTGTTGATACTCTTATCCTTTTGCATATTTTCTCTATCATTATTGTATTTAAAATTTGTAGGACAATCATTACATCATATTTCCATTGTAAAAATCTATGGCTATCATACTTCATGTTCTATTTTTAGATTGTTGTAAGAAAGTTTTGGTAAGTGCATATGAATATGAAGTTATCTCCTCTCTCTTTTTGTTCGTTATTGATCTCTCTCCTAGTATCTCTTCTATGAGTGAGGTTAGTCTAGTGAAAGAGAACACAACCTTGGGTAATCATAAAAATCACATTTGTTCTTCTCCTAATATCTATCCTAGTTGTGAAGAAGATATTTCAGTGTTAGAAGAACTAATCGATGAAAGTTTTGAGAACCCTAGTTGTTTATCTCCTCTTACCTCTCTTATTAGAAAAAATATTATTGAACAAGAGGACACAACCATAGGTAATCATGATGATAACATGACACAACAAGAGACCATTGAAACCTACCTACATAACACTTCAACTAGTCTACATTCATCTCCCAACATCTTCCCCTCTTGTGATAATGTTATAAAGGATGGGGATATGTTGGTGTTAGATAATCAAACCTTTAAGATATATAACAACCCTCTTTATGTTTTCTCCCCTACCTATCCTATTTTGGAAGAAAATATGGGACAAAGGAATGAAATAATGGACAATCATGACAATCACATTTGTTCTTCTCCTACTATCTCCCCTATTTGTGAAGAAGATACTTTGATGTTAGAAAATTCAATCAATGAAAGTCATGAAAATATCATTTGTCTCTCTTCCCCTAAGGAAAACATTATTGAACAAGAAAATGACCTCATTTATGAACAAGAAAATCCAACCATTGATAACTCCCTTACTTGTAATGAATTCATTTTAGAAGAACCAACTTTTGAATGCCATGAACATCTAGTTTGTAGTTCTCCTAAAAGCTCTCCTCCTAGGGAGGATATCATGGTGCAAGAAAATGACAACATTAACAATAATAATTTGGCTTCCTTAGGTGATGGTGAAAAGATGACACTAGATTCCCCTTCATTAGAAAGACATCAAACTAAAACCGTTGAGGTGTTGAATGCACAATTGTCTATTAGACCCCCCTTGATTAATGGACCTCCTACATACCCTGTGGGACATCCTAAGAATCCTATAATTCTTTACCCACCCTCACAATGACCACAAACTCCAAGCAAACATGAACTTATCCCTTAGCCACCTAAGAATAATGTTTTGCAGAAGCTGAGTTATAATACCATTGCTCACACATATAACACTAGAAACAATCTGCAACCAAGATAAACACCTTCAACATCCCTCCCATTACCTCAACTTATCTTACCAGGTCCTTGTTTTCCTTCACAAAGTGGAAAGGAATACAATCTCGTTGAACAACTAAAAAATACTCCTTTTAAGATATCCTTATGGGACCTTATTCAAGCCTCCCCTCATTATCACAACATGATTCAAAGTGATTTACAAAAAGTCTATATCCCTTACTATGTGTAACCAAATGACATAGAAACCATTTTTCAAGAAATGAATGCTGACATTGTTTTCAACCAAAGCAAGCTCCCTCCTTTGAAAGTGCAAAAACAAAATGATGATTTAATGATAATAGCTATCTATAATAGGTTGGGAATAAAAATAGCCCTCATTGACAATGGCTATGCCCTTAATGTGTGTAGTGTGACCCTTTTGGATAGAATTGGTGTGGATAAATAAAAAATTAAACCTACTCTTTATCTATTAAGGGATTTGACAATGTAGGAAAAAAACCACTTGGTGTGATCACTTTTCCTATTATAGCTGGGAAGGCCACATTAGAAACACTGATCCATGTTATGCCTCATGATATTTCATATAATATTCCTTTAGGTAGACTATGGATTCATGTAATGAATGGGGTTCCTTCTACTCTTCATCGTATAATGAAGTATGTCTACAACAACAAAGTATACACACTCAAAGCTAACCCTGAACCAAACAATTGTTTGAAAAATTGAGCAAGGTAAGGAAAATCATTTGAAGACATTAACACCAACTACACAAGTGGAATCCATCCAAGAAGAAAAAAAATATCGATGTCCTAAGCCCTTCATAATGATATCGCTAGATGATTTGGGATTGTTGGATTTTACACCTACATTCATGGGTGAATACAAGATCATAAATAAAGATTTAGACAAGGAAAAAGAAAAAATGGTAAAGTCAACACAAAATTTGAAAGACCATTCAAAAGAACCCACCTCAACCACTTTAGAAGCAACAACAAATTACACAACGAACTTTGATGAACTTGACTATGAACAATTGTCGAATCCAAAAGAAATTAAAATGCTTTATGGAGAAGGTTATGAACTCATGAAATAATTTGGATATAGTGGAAAATAATGTGATGCTATAGAACAAGGTATCTATTTCTCTATAGAGCCTTACACGCAAGAAAAGACTAGTGGTCTTGGTTATTGTCCCTCGAAAGCACCAAGCAAGCCTTCACTTAATATCAACACTGTTACAAATTATTCCTCTAAGCCAACTTTAATATTAGTGCATCCTGAATTGATAGACACTAGCGGTCTTGATTATTATCCTTTGAAAGAAATGAAAGAAACAAAGAAATCTTCACTTAACATAAATTTCATCACACAAAACACTAATGATTTGAATTTGTTAGATTTTACACCTTCCTTTAAAGAAGAGTACAAAATCTCACAAGCTAAAGAGTCTTGTGTAGGTATGACACCTTGTACTAAGCAAGAGAAATATTTGTTGCAAAAGAAAGAAACATCTCCTAATTTTGATCAAGAGGGTATCTTGTTGAGACTCCTCCAAGATCGTTTGATATCCCTCCCTCGAAGAACACAAAATAAATTTTACTACAAGAGTTCATTTTGTACATATCATAGAATTCATGGTCATTCTACTAATGAATGTAAGGCTTGAAGTGATACAATTCAACATCTTAAGGAATTTGGTGCTTTTCCTTATGTTGAGGCACCTAATTCCTCTAATTGACACTGATTTTCACTCTAGCATGTTTCTCATCAATCATCTTGGCTCATCCTTGTCCTGCACTAAGTGGGGGCAAGGGGTTAGGTAGCCTTGTCCTCATATGTCACTTGTCATTGTCTCTTTTGGCTAGTTGACTACCTTTCATGTATATATAAGAGAAAGCTTGGGATGTGGAAGACACGCCTTAAGTTGGCTCACATGTGACATACTTATCCATGATGTAGTTTCATTCAAAACATATGAATTGGCATAGCACTTTTCAAATAACCTCTCATCTCTTCTTCTACTTAAAAGCAATTGCTCATAGCAATGGTATTAGAAACTGCTTTAAAGTGGGGGCATACATTGACACTCATGTTTCATTTCACTTGATTTTCTTTCTTCTTGTGATGCATCCTTCTCTTGGTGGTATCATCAGGTTTGATTTCCTTCGAGAGCATGATATTTCTTTGACTTGTCCTCTCTTGGATACATTAAGCACATGAACTAAGAAAAATCCCTTTGAACATACTTTACACTATTTTACATTTACAATATCTATTATATGGCCACCTTGCATAAGACACTTTGCTTGCCTGTGGTGCCATCTTGTTTGTTCACGGGTTTCAAGCATACAAATTTGTTCTTGCCTCATGAAGCTTGAAGTTCATTGTTGTGTGGCACCTTATCAAAGTTATCAAGAGGTATAGCATTGGTATGGTTGTATGTATGGGATCCAAACTTAGGTGTGACTTTCACATAGCCACTTGCTTGTGAGTGCATACCGAGCATGCATGTGTCTTACCCCTTTTGGATACTCACCCAGTGAACAACCTAAAGTTTTTTTTCCTTAGAGTGAGAGTGCATTTTTTGACAAATAGCTTAGATCTGATCCACATCGTGTTGGAAAAATGATCGAGGCTTGATCCACCCCTTTTTATTTTGTTTTTTGTTTTTCATTTCTTTTAGTCATTGACACTGCATGTTTGTGTATCTTGATGTTGCATATCATACACCTTGTGTGTGTGTCCCTTTGTACTTATGTTGGTTTACCATAGGATCTTGATCTTGGGGGCTTGCACAACCCTCTTGGTCATTTTCATCCTATCTTGCTAGCATTGGTATATTTGGATCCCTCTTGAATGTCTACTTTAGTGTGAGTTTGAAGCAAGTTCCTCCTCTCACTAAAGTGGGGGTATATGTGGTAACAGAAAAGTATCCCTCTACATTTTTACACTTAATTTGAGAATAATCAACATTAAAATAGACCTAATGTTGCCTTGATCTAGTGTTTTGATGTATTTTATACATTCATATTAGATTTAGGGCCCTTTTAAGCTAAATTGACCTAATTTTTTCTTAATTTAGTGTTGTAAAGTGTATTTATTTACACCTTCACATTAATTTTTGGTCCCTCTTTCATTTATAACCTTCATATAATCATTAATAGGCCCCTAAGACCCTTTATTATGCATCTTGAGGCTTATTTCAATCAAAATCCTGACATAGACATCAAATACACTTAATTTCTTAACTCCCCAACATTTCCTCCACTTGAAAAAGCTTAGTGGGGCCCATATTCCACCTTGGGCATATGAGTCCCATCCAGATGAGACCTATATGCTACAAGTGGCATATGAGTCCCATTTAGCCCCCTTTTTATGGTTTTGAGCAGTAAATTAGGGTTTTAAGTTCAAATTTTAGGAATATCAGCTTCTGGGATCTAATAAATGGGAAATTAGATGGATTTCCTATATATAAACAAGGTCTCAAATCATTATTTCACTAAGCCTTAATGATATCAACATAAGCTAGATCAAGAGTTAAGCATTCCAAGACTTCATAAGAGTGTCAAGAGAGTTTACAATAGCATTTATAAGGCATTCAAGGGCAGATTTCTTCATCATTTGTTGCATCAATTCAAGATCCATCATCATGTCAAAGTCATCAAGCATCAATCATGTTGTTGAGCTAGTGTTGTGATGTAGCATTGAAGATGCATTTTCAAGCATTGTTTCATATCCAATCCAAGATCAAAATCTACATTCCACATGGCCACTTCATGATATATTGCTAATTTAGATCTCAAGACATTATTCAAGGTATCATTGTTCATGTTTCATGTTCATATTTCATTGTTTCATCATAAGGTTTAATTACCTAAACAAGGTTTGACCAAGGAAAACCCATATTTCCTAACAAAACAACACTTTTTCTCTCTCTTTGTATGATTGCAAGTTTATAGGTTGAAGACAAAGCGGACTTGAAGCCTTCAAAAGTCTCAACATTGAAAAGTTATAAAAGTTGCAAAATTTGTCATGTAAAGTTGTCAAGACTCACAAAAACTTAGATCTAGAGAAAGATATCCAACCTATTTTCATGAAACTAGTGGTAAAAGTCTTATTTTATCCATCTTCAGAGACTCTCAAAGTTTTGCTTCAAAATTTTACTCTTGTGACACTTCGTGACAAAACGGGACTGATACGCCACTTCTAGCATATGGGTCCTAGTATACCTACTTTTGGGTATTTTTAGTAGATCCTAATTTAGCAGCTCTAGATTCTTGTTTCCACCCAAAAACCCTAGTCTAGGAATGATATGCCCAGCCTGGCATATGAGTCCTAGTGTGCATTAAATTCAACATTTTAGAGCTTGTTATGAGCACATTAAGCTTCCAAGGTGCCCCTTTGTATTTCTCTAGTTTTTCATTTCTATTTTGTATTCATTTCTAGGTCATTTATTGTAGTCTTGCATATCATTGAGCTTCATAATTAGATCTTTGCATGTTACTAGTCTTTCCAAACCCTAGCTTGGTGGTGAACCCTTCTTTAGTCATTAATCACACCCTAGGACAACCTTTAGCAGATCTCTTCCTCTCATTATATCCTTGGATTGAGATCTCTACACTAACTCATTTGATTGCAAAATACGATGAAACTTTCCAACGAAAGATGTATAATTAGATGTATCGTTGGGTACCTGTGTAGTTAATGCAAAATTTTCAATTTTTTTAAAAATTTATGCCTGACGTTCATTGAAATTGCGATGCTCCATTATTTTTATCATTATTTTGACATACACTTAAAGTCAACCATCCCCTTCCATCAATTTGTGGGTTGACATATAGTTAGCCTCCTTAATTTGTGGGCCGACAGGTATATGGTTAGCATTCGTTGGGGTTCCGATGAATGTTTTTAAATAAATAAAAGTGAGTTTGACAATTTATTCATACTTGCGATGGTGTTTTGCTATACTTGCAAATTTACTATACTTGTGATAGTTTGTGGAGGTTATAGGCCGAATTTTTTTGGTGCAAAATATCATAATTATTAGATTTTGTTACCTGTCTATGACTAAAAATTATTGGAGTGTGAGTTTGATATTTTTTGAAGATCTAAATGTTCACGATTGGTAAAGAAAAATCATGTCAGATAATATTAGTGCAGAACAAAATGAAGAGACACTTGCTAGATTGTGGGATAGATTGAAAAGAAAGGGTGATGGGAAATGTTATTATCCTTGCAATAATTGCAAGGGCTTAAAGACAAGAAGACTTTTAATCACAACAGCTGAGACACATTGTAGGTAGCATGGTCACGTTGAAGGGGGGCATGATTATCGTCCATTGGTAAATTTTTCATTATACATCTTTATATTGATTGAATTTGTAAATGTTTATATCATTTTAACATCTTTTATATATATAAAAAATCACTTGATCATGATCATGGTTTATTTGTGTCGATCATTATTATAAAGGTGGGGTGCCCTAGGGCACATGATATGGATTATCATGGCCCGAAGAATGTGGTTTTGCAAGCGAAGGAACATGGAGTTGTGAATATCGAAGATGAAGTTAATGATCCTATGGAAGAAGATGATCATGTGCTAGAAAACAAAGTTGAAGATGATGCTACAAATACATTGATCCATGACACATTTAGTGGCACAGCTGATCATGATGATCGAGATGACTTTGATGATGTTCATGATTTAACTGTACTTGAGAAGGCATGCGAGCCCCTTTATGAAGGCTCCCAAACAACTCTTCTCTCTAATGAATTGTTGCTAGTGAACTTAAAGGTTATGAATGGTTTATCCAACATAGCAATCTCATGGATGTTAAGGTATGTCATATATGTCATCTTTTTTCATCTATTTTTGTTGTTAGTTCATCACTAGTAAATAAAGGATGAAATATGTACCATTAATATTCTTTATATTAACAAAACAAAAAAAATTGTAGATTGATAGGTGAATTTTTGTTATCACCATCAAATATTTTACCTCACTCATATCAAGATTTATCTACCATTATGAAAGATATTAGAATGGAGTATCAAGCAATAGATGCATGTCCCAATGATTATATTATATATCATAAACAACATGAATTTGCAATAGAATGCCAGGAATGTCATATTAGTAGATATCAAACAGATCAACTAACAAAAAAGGTGCATCAAAAGGTTCTTCGTTATATTCCCATTATTCCACGTATGCAACGATTATTTAGGTGCGAAAGCTTAGAGAAATTTATGGATTACCATGCACATAATAGAAGTGGAGATAACATTCTTTGAATGCCTGCAAATGGTTCTGCATTTAGGGACATGGAGGAAAAATTACCACACTTTAAAGAAGAACCTCGTAATCTCAGGCTTTCATTGGTAGCAGACAGTGTCAATCCATTTGGAGAGCTGAGATCTATTTACTTGGTGTGGCCTATTTTTGTTATCAACAATAACATTCCTCCATGGATGTCAATAAAGAGGAAGCACATAATGTTGGCAATGATTGTTCTAGGTATTTGTTTACATCAATTTTCTTTAATGTAGTAGCATCTCATTTGTCTTATTTGTTGCATAATGACATATTTTTTTTATTTAATAGTCATGTACATTAATTTATATATATTACAGTAAAATGGTTATAATAATTATGTAATGTTTATGTTCATTCACCTAGGTAAGCACCAAGTTAAAGATATGAATTTATATATCGAGCCTTTTATCGACGAGTTACTAAAGTTATGGAATGGTGTCACTATGTATGACGTCTTTAGACCAATAGGACAAAGACAATTTCAATTCCATGCAATGCTTGTATAGACAATTCATGATACCCCAAGGCTAACACATTTTTGTGGTATGTTATAACATTCAACTGCACTTTAACGATATTTAATTTTATGAAGTATATTTCATGCATGTTTTTAAAATAATTTATTTATTATATATAATTATAAAAATTGACATATTTAATCCAATTATATATGATCTTGTAGGTCTTCAAACAAAGGGAAAATTTGCATGTTCAGTTTGTGGTCCAAAGATGAAATCTCGTCATTCAACAAGTTTAGGAAAGTAGGTGTTTGATGAGTATAGGCACTTCCTCCATAGAAATCATAAGTATCGAACTACTAAAAAACATCTTTTCAATGGGAAAGAAGAGACTACATCAAAACCATGAAGAATGACACCTCGCCCATGGAAGTTGGAATATAATAGAATTAATAACCAAGGTTATACATTAGATCAAATTGTTTATCTATCATATATGATATGTTTGGAATTTATATTTTTATATTGTGTTTTGTTTACTCATGTTGTAATTGACAATGATTGTCGTTGTTAATTTATTTAACTTATATGCTTCATGAAGGTCATCAAGGCATTAATGGTTGGCTTCCATAGGGACTGAAAAGTTATCCCAAACAATTTAGTAGGTTTCCCTAATATGAGTAGATACAAATTGTGCATTTGTTTGATACAATGCATATCAAAAAGAATATACTAGAAACGTTATGGAAAATATTGGATGGAGGGCATGACAAAGAAAAAATTGTCAAAATTTGTAGTGACATTTAGAAAGCCAGTCCTACAATGAAAAATGTCATTCAATTAAATAGCGGTGGAGACCAAATTAATATAAGCGCCCTTCCTTGGTTATTAACGGAGCAGCAAAGCAATGTTATAAAAGAAGTCATATGAAAAATTTGATTTCCCACAGGATTTGTTGTGAACATAAACAATATCATAACAAAGAAATGTGAATTTGGATCAGGGATGAAAATGCATGATTGGCATACCTTCATTAAGGTAATTATTCTGGTATATTTTATATATATTTGTATACTACATGTACTTTTCAGTGTATTATGTTTATTAGTTTTGGAAAAATAATGAAAAGATCATTTTATAATTGTTGTAGTACATTCTACCTCTATCTCTCCTAGACAACTTCGACAACAATGTCAAGAAAGTTATATATGAGCTTGGAAAATACATGAGGTAAGTAGCAATATTTGTTCAATTCGTTGTATAGATCTTATATTTGCCATTTTTTTACTTGTTATGTAATATATTGTATATTTTTGTTAAATCTCATTAATATATTTGAACCTTGAATCACTTGTAGATGGATGTCATCTAAAGAAATCCATAAAGAAGATATAAATTATTGGAGGAGAAAAATTCCTCGTCTAATGTGTGAAATGCAAAAGTGTCTACTTTCGACATTTTTCAATGCACAAGAACACTACCTCATACACCAAGTTGAGGAGATTGAATTGTGTGGACCTGTACACACAAAGGTCAATGTGGATGGTTGAGAGGCACTTGAAATTTTTGAAGGATTTAGTTAGACAAAGAGCACATCTTGAGGGTTCTATGGTGGAGGGATATATGGTATACCAGACCATGGTGTACATTACTAAATATCTTCCTAAGTTTATAGCAAAGATCTGTGTAGATCGCATTTGGGATCCCAACTCCATTAACAAATTTGAAGGGGAGTAACTGATGGGGAAAGGTAGATTGAGGAAAGTGAGAGGTAATTATAAGATGGTCATGGAGATTAATTAGAATACATTTTACATTGCCTTCAATTGCTTGAAAACAAACAACAAAGAACTAGTCCAAATAAAAGAATCTTCCACACAAAAATAGATAAGTATTGGTATTGTATTACTCCAGAAAATAAGTCTTTCACTGTTGAAAAGTATTAAAATCTTTAAGAAAATTGATGATCAAATATTACAATTCAAATTTCATAAATATAAGAAGACCCTGTTAGCTCTCAAAAATTCAAGCAAATTCCTCAAGAGGTTGCCAAACTCTTGGTACGTTTCAGGGTAACATACAAGGCCAAATAGTTTAGACCTTCTTCTCTTCAGGTGTCACTAGACCTAGGTGGGTATACCTATATGAATGAAGCAGACTTGATTTGTGTTTATTTTTCAAGCAATTTATCCACAATGGAAAGTGGAAGTGGACAATTGAATCTTTATTATGGTGTAGATTGTATAAGCAATATCAAGGCTAATCCTAATATGTTCAATTAACAAATGTAAAATATAAAATGGATGAACTAAAATGAAGTATGTAAGACTAGTGCCTCACTGGGTATATGGAGTCTAATGAAGATCTAGAAAAATGTAATCTATGATGGCAATAATTCAAACTTTTCGGCACACAAATGTAGTTTGCAACTTGTACAAACATGCAAGTAAATGGCTGAAAAATCTACTTGAGACAGGATGAAAAACCTAATTATTTGATTCTTCTTACTGATCCAATTAATACTTTCTAGTTACTGTGATTGATTATGAGGATATAATCTTTACTTGAAAGAACCAAACAATCACATCACACAAATACAACAAATTTGTATTGAAAAACTAACATATGCTTGATATACCAATTTGAACAACAAAAAAGTATCAAAATGGAGACAATCAAATAATGGTATAATTTCACAGACAACTGATACTAAAGACTAAGCCACAAATTCATATATCTTCATTAACTTCATCGAACTTCATGCATGCATATGAGTCTTTTTGATAAAAATATCATTACAAAAAATATCTACAGTATTATTTTTATATCTGTCTATCTCCTCCCTTGATCATATAGAATAGGTATAAATATAACAAGCTATGAAAGGACACATCCTTTCAGAATTTTTTTTCATAACAAAAATAATAAACTAGTGGTTAGGCTCTATTTAGCCATAAATGGATTTTTGACAAATGATCAAGGTAATCCTGATGTGCTTGTGTGTCGACATCTCCAAGTGCATTCTAAATTGCTATCTCCATAATCACCATCCGTTTGTTCTACTCACAAGCCTCATCCAGTGTTGAATTGTCTCCTATAGTTTCCTCCAGAATTGTTTGCAGCATTGATTCACATTCCTTAATCCATTTGTCTTTTAATAGCATTGGTAATCCCTTCTTAGTGGCATCAATCAACCCTTGTTCATCCCCCTATAATTCTTCTTGAAAGTCCTCATGTCTCTTTATGAAATGATTGGAAATATCAATAGCTACATTATCTAGAACATCTCTTTAACTTATTTCTTGGAGTTTCTCATGGATTCTCCCATCAATCCTCTTATGTTCTAGTTCTACAACATAATTTTTTAGATGTGTTCCCCAAATTTTACTCATCTAATTCATCAAGTTGGTTTGCCTCTTCTTTATCATTACAGTGAGTGCATCATATTTTCCTTGTGAATATGCATTTGTTCCTACCCACTGATCTTTTGTATGAGAACTCTCTCCTTGAGTTAATTGCTTTGTGGGACCTAATGTTATTCCCACCATATCCTTCAAACAATCATTCTCTCTAAGAAATATTTCATTGTTCATTCTATACATTTCTTTTTCTTTATCAACATCTGAAGCTGTTCTTTATTGAATTTAGCAACATTAATGCCAATATTTTTTGTTGTTATGGGATCAACCTCTCCAACTTTTAAGTTCATTGCATGCCCAAATTCCTTTTTAGTATCAATCACAACTGATTTCCTAGACGGTGGCTACAAGGCCCAAATCATGAGTGACCCTTCATCTGGCTTGTACTTGGATCTTGCATATATCTTTGTCACACCTTCAGGGTTGGGCTTATATGTGGCATTATTGTTCTTCAAGAAACTATCAAAGACTAAGGCATAATTCAAATCTAACCAAGGAAAAATCATGACTCCTACATCTTCTAGCATCTTTCTCCCCTTCTCAGGAGTCATATCTTCCATTTCTTTATCCACACTTTTTTTTTGGTTACCCAACAACTATCTTTCATTAGTTGGTGTTATATTTCCAATTGATTCCCTTATTTGTTTCCCTTTTTACTTATACAAGAAAGCCTTAAACTCTGGAGTTTTTACAAATTCATCATTAGCTATGAATGATCTGTATGCAATCTGTCTTGCATCTGTATCTGAACTTTCTTCAACTTCTATCTCCCTAGGAGGACATTTGTAAGCTTGAGTTCTTGATCTAGAGATTTTGTCAGTTGTGCTATGAGGCTTGTTATCACCAAGTGTTTTCTCCTTTGAAGATAGCATTCCAACATCTGGAAATCCTCTGTTGTACTCATCAACCACTCTTTCTACTTCCTCCTCTTCCATATTTCTGATCAAATCATCATATTGATAGGGTATATGATCATACCCACCCAAGTTTATTTTGTCCCTTGCAAAGTTGATATACCCCTCTAGATCAAATCCCTCTTGAGGTGGACCTTTCTTCATGTTATATTGCAACAATTTATTCAAAACCAAATCATATGCATCCCTTGCTAACACAGTGAAATCAATGAATCAAAGTGTGCTAGGCATAAATGCATGTTTTCCAAAACATCTTAAATTCTTGAAATCTAAATAATCTAATTGTCTAGCAATCTCAAGATATGCAATTTTGTTAGGTACTATTTTTGGAAGAATAAAGGGTGCATCCTCAAATCCATATATCCTGATCATTGTTGCATCTTCTAAATAGTACCAGTCTCCCCAATTGTGATTAATGGGACCATTAAAGTCCTTGGTTCTGAGGAACCTTTTTATCTCATCAAACAATGAATATTCACAAGGGTGATTATATAATTTATACAATGGCTTCACAAAATATTCTTCAAAATGTATGAAGCATGAATTGGAAAATATACTATCCCAAATAGCAGTCCAAAGTTGTACCGACAACAACCCCCCCTCTTTATCAAATTGTGAAACCCTTAGCTTATCAGGCCATCATCAATTCTTCCCCATAGTGAAGAATCATATGCATTAGGATTGAATAATGCCTTAAATGAAAAATAGGGGAGTCATTCCTTACCACCATCAATCATGTATCGAGTTCATTGAAAATATGTGTGGCATAATTAAAAGGTCAAGAGTTATGGCATTGGCCATTTGCTGCTATCACCATTGGCACAATTGACATGTATTCAAGGGCATCCACCCCTAGCACTTGGCACACTGAGAAATAGGTGTACTTCAGGTATGGTTCAAATAGGTTGACATAAAATAGGGGACCATCACCATCATCTAATGGGATCGTGTTGCCATCCTTCTTACATCTATGCAATGGTAGCCTCCAACCCTTTTACATAGTATCCAATCTCTAGGATTCTCTGTCCAGTTCCTCATACACAATTTTCTCATCACACACTCCTAAATTGAAAACCTCACATAATGCAGCCTTTGATATGTGTATGAATGGTTTTCCAGAAGGGTAAAAAATAGCTTTTAGATTGGGGTCATAACTGGTAGCTAACACTTTTATCAATTCCACATCTACAAACAAATTTGGACAGATCGACTTTCCTAGGTTAAATTTCCATGGGTTACACACTGGTTCATACCAATTCCTTCGGTGGTAATGGAAGATGAATAAATCATATTAATTGGGGTTCATGTATGTCCTATGTGTTTGCACCTATCTTCTAAGTTTTCTACATCCGCCCTAAGTTGCACGGAACACTTGGCCCTAGGTCCAAAGCCATGCAATTGATCAATTAGGTCCTGGTTCAATTTTCTTTCGACTACCCCTAGTTCATTTTCAGCTTCATTTTTTTTTTTTAACTCTTGGGGCGACTACTCTCACTTTTTTTTTTCTTTTTGTTTTCCCTGAGCTCATTCCCTCCATTATACCCTTTTTTAAAATGACAAAATTAGAAAACAAAATTTTAGAAACTCACAGATTATGTTTGAAATCCTTCGACTGCAAGGTTCTCTGGTTCTTCGTCCTTCCTCTTGTTTCTTCCACTATGAATTATGCTCAAAACCTTCTTCAATTATTGTTATTCAATTCAATAAATCAATTATCTCTTTGCATTCGTTTCACCATTAATGTTTCAGCTCTAAGAACAAGTTCGCAATCTTTTTGAAACTCACTGTCACATCAAGTACCCTCTATCGACAAGAAAATTTGAATTCTGGGTGATTCTTTATATTTGGTTTTTTCCAACATTCACCAAACAACCTGTTGGTCGAAGAAACACGATATATTTCTCACCAATACACAATTTATCCTCTCGATCTTTGTAAATGTCACCAAAATTCACTCTAATGATCTTTTGATCTATTCGCATCTTCATTGGCAAGAGATCATGCTTTGCTAAGACATTCTGTAGTTTCTCCAAAGCCACAAGTCTCCTTGATGTTCATTCCTCCAATCTTGAATATGTCACCAAGAATCTTGCTGATATCATCGGTGTGACATGGAGCGTTAAGAGAACCTTTTGAACTTACACCAATAGCTTCTTGTTTTGTCGATATGCTTCTTTGTGCCTGATCGGTGAGACATGATGAACTTCTTACCGATGGTAATTCACCGATAAGACATAATTGCTCAGTGTGACTTGTTGGCTTCACTCCAACGATGCTTGTCTTGTTGATGAGTACTTTCCTTTGTATCATCAATGTGAGAGGATAAATGTCTCACCAATATATTTCATTGGAAAAACTCATAAGCTCATTCTGAATGATAGATCTCACGTCGATATCATTTGTCTTGCCAATGATCCCCTATGTCGGTGAAACCATGAGCTGTGTTTGCCTGATATGTATTCACCTAGGCACTTTGATCAATATGACAACTTGGATTTCCTGTCGATATGCCGAAAACACCATCATTGGAAAACAGTGACTTAGAGATTAGGAAGATCTACACCAACTCTTGCCAATATGTTTCAAAATGGTTTTACTTAGAGAATTTTTTGGGGATCAAATTTGGTTGTGATCATAGGAAATTATATCAATATTTGGTTTTCTATGAGGGATTTATGAATGTAGTTTTTTCAAAATTTTACAGTTCCAACAAACCCAACAAAGGTGTCTCTTTGGATTATCTTTTGGCAATTAATTAAACTACTAATCTTAATTAAACTTATAAAACAATTGAAACTTCTCCTAACATTGATTTAGCCACTAAAAATTCACACTCTTTGCATGTCCATCCTAAAAAGCACCTAAAAATAGGTCTATCTTGCTTTAAAAGAAAAAAAACACTTCATCCTCATCTCATGAGTCTCATATTCACCCAAGAGGAAAACAATCTTTTCTGATTTCTTAGAGTTACTAAAAATAGAAAAAAGAATAAAAAAAGTTATAAGATATTGTCTTATCGTTTTCTTTACAAGATTTGCAACTCATTCTCTCAATTTTCCCTATTTTTTTCAATTAATATTTAAAAAATCTTTGCAAAAATATTGCAACTTATCTCTCCATTGAAATTGATTTTTTCTCTAAATAATCATAAAAATATGAAGGCAATCCTTATCACTGAATATTGATTGATTTCTAGAAAATCAATGAAAATAAAGCCTAAGTCTCTATATGATCTTTATTTCACTAAGACAAGGCATACTTTGAAATATATCTAAATGCCTAACCCAAAAACACTTAGGGAAAGAAAATGTCCAATGAAGTTTGAAAGGGGTAGACCTAAAGCATTAGTCACCATGGTATTTTTTTTAAAACACTTGAAAAATACCCCTAAGCTCTAATTAGGGTTAGGGAAACTCCAACAAAACAAAAAAAACCCTAAATTTTTTCTCTCATTTCATTTTTCTTTGGAGAGAATGTTCTGCGAGAAAAAATGCACTGCCAAGGGAAGATGCAGGGTTTGATGATTTTCAGTATCTTGGAACTCTATGGCTCGAATCTCCATCAGAATGCATGGTAAAATGTTCCTCAAGCCATTTCATGGCTTCTTTTGCATCATTTTTGAAATATTTTGGCTTAAAAAATCCACGACCTTTGACTATATCTGATGGCTTTTATGTATCTTGGTTTCCTCTATGTTTTTCCTCATTCGGCCGTTATGAAAGCTTGACCTGGGTGTTGACATTGAGCCTGAGCTCCATCATTTCCTGCAAATTAACCTCTGAAAGAAAGAGAGTAAGCTTTCTTCTCTTCGATATGAAACTTCATCTTCATTTTGGCACTTTAAAATAGAATTTTTGGGCATTCTTTGAGCTTACAGCCGTTGCCATAATCATTATTTTCTCACATACTTGTCTCTTGATTCCTATTGATGGTTTGCTCGACCTATGGTGACATGGAAAACTAGTTTTAAGTGTTTGTGGAAGCTCTCTATGGAAACCCGCGAACTTCAAGTGTTTTTCCTTCACATCAAGAGCCTGAGAAAGCTCATATTCACTCGAATCTTGCAGCTTTCCTTTAATTTTCTTTAAAGAAAACTTGGTTCAGCTTATTGAGTGCTCAATGATGGAGGAAAATTGCTTTCTTGTGCAAGAAAATCTTCATGAATCCCTTTATTTCTATAACAATGTAAATATTTATGCATTTGAATCATTATATTCTTTTTCATTTTCTATTTAATGTATTAGTTTTCAAAAACGAAAAGAAAACCTCCTGTAAGTCATGGCCACGAAATTCATCGTTGATAGTCATTTCCTGAAAGGATTCATACTCTTCCTTAATCCTCATATTCCCTCTTGCATTTTTTGAGTTCCTCCATTTCTGTAAATGGTGGGGTTCTATTTCTTGTTTACTAATGTCGCACCTCTCTTAAATTTGTGAAGGAAAACCCCATACTTCTATCCATCTGTCATAGAAAATGGAAAAAAAAATCTCTCTGTATTCTTACTTTGGCACTTTGATCTTCTAAAAGAATGATGAATTCTTGTTAATATCGATTGTGCTAGTTTCTTTCTTTGATATCCCTTCTATTTTTGTCCTCCTTCACCCTCCTTATTTTAATCTTCCCCATTGGAGCTCATACATTTTACTCTACATATTTAATCATATACAACCCACTTGTTACTTGTTTTCTTGGTTAGGCCTTCTCTACTTGTTATCACCATTCCATTACTTTGCAAACACCACACACAGGTAAGATGTTGCATATTTATTTTATGGTGTTTACATTTGAAGGGAAATGCATCTACTGAGACTGTGAGGGCTTCACCATTGTAGCTATGTGATTTATTATGTATTATACTTGATCATCTAACATCTAACTGAAAACCCTTCACTCTGGATGTTCTTTTCAAAACATTGAAATATATTGTCATGCTTCATTGCTTGCACTTGAACATGATACATCTATAGGAAATAACAACTCTTTTGTTGTTTATTGTAATTCATTTACATTTTGAAGCATACATGAGATAGATAAAGATTATGGGGCTTATTTTCTTGTTGCTCTAACTACATTTTGCACTATAGGATAACTCATTTTTTTGGAAGCAACAACAACTCCTTTCCTTTAAGCTCAACACCTACAACTACAACTTTGTTTACTTATCTTCATAATGCAGAAGATCATTTCCAATGGGACACATTACCCTCCATGCACTATTTTCATCTCTCCAACATGATGCACATAATGATAGCACTCTTGCACAACACAGTGAAATCCCCCCTTATGTACATGCTTCTTCATTGTTTATTGTTGTTTTAAATTGAATAAAACAATACCATTTTTCCTTTATAATGCTCCCATTATTTATAATGTTCTGTTGATGAGGCATTATGTATGCCTATTCACTATCATCATACATGAGCATGAGACACTTTCTTTGGTTCTGTTTCTGAATTGATCTCATTTTTCACTCATATCTTTCACTTCACTGTCTTCAGATTTGATGGCTATGAGTGAAGAATGGGCTTGATTAATTTGATAATTGAAATGTATATATTCCATTGAGCATGATGATTATACCTCTTTATTCAGCCCTTATTTTTATGTTGAGGGGTCACATCATATTGAGCTCTACCCTTGTGGGAGCCCGTTTTACCCCACATGCTTTTGTCTTCATGAAATGATCAGCTACATGACTTTTCCTATACCCGCATAGGAAAAAAACAATGTTAGCATAAAAATAATGATGTGGCATTCCATTTTCAAGCTCTTATTACTGCACTCTTCATTCTTAGCTGATTTCATTTATTTTAAGGAATGAATTATATCTCTGTTGGTAGAGCATGTAGTATAACTCATATTTGGAGCTCTAACAGGACTTTCCCAATTTTCTGTAGGTACACTCGGGATCAGAAGCAGGATGGAGCAAGGAGCAAAAAAATCAACTAAAGATCAAGACACAGGCAATGATGGATATTTCTTATGTTATTTGATTCTTTCTTTCTTTTCACCTTTAGTTGTAGAATTCATTTCTTGTAATGCATGATTTTAGCTATCACCACGGCTTGTGTGGATCCTTCAATTTCTTCTTTCATTTCCATTATGAAAGAAATGCATCAAAAGTGCAAATTGTACCATCATTTGTATTTGCAAACAAATGAAAACTGTAATACATGTATAAGCATTGTGAAATAAATAAAAGCAATTTTTATACTTTATCATTTGTGTATTCTTTTCTATATTTCACTTGTGTTGCAAAGCATTGAGCAATAACTCTAAAACTCTATTCACTAAAACAATTTGTATAACTGGAATTCCATAAATTTGATATAAGCAACAATTTAAACACATGCAAAAATTAACTGAACTTCCACACTGAGATGAATCCATTTAATTAGCTCTTTCCATTGATAATAGTTAAGTTTCTCTGAAAATTTAACATAAGGCGCATAATTTAAAAAAAAAACTGTAGGGTTTCGTCACAATTTCGACGAACATAGCCCAACAAACCACAAAAAATTGCGACAAGGTTGTTGTACACGTGATGTATTTTTCA
The DNA here is from genome assembly GCA_007258455.2 of Sequoia sempervirens. Lineage (NCBI taxonomy): Eukaryota > Viridiplantae > Streptophyta > Pinopsida > Cupressales > Cupressaceae > Sequoia > Sequoia sempervirens. The sequence continues at coordinate 532,967,371 of VDFB02281492.1, read as the reverse complement.
TCGTAATGGAAATGACAGTTTGCTCCACCTCATTAGAAAATGGGCAAACATTTGGTGTTTTTTCAATAATTTCAAATGGGCATTCTGCAACATTTTGTGATTTTTTGTGTCAACAGATGGACGAAGTTACGTTGATTTTGCGATGGACACCGCCAACATTTTCTGTGGCACTGACTAATGATTTTGGGTTGTGGTTTCAACGTATAAAAATTGGTCCTTAAAGTGACAAAAATCCAGTGACGAAATTTAAATCAATGTTGTGTTGGTAAGTTGACAATATTTTGTCTATATGTCACCAAACATTCATCAGAATTTGTAGTCAAATACAGTAGTGCTAGGGTTTCCTTGAGTGAAACTAGGTGGAATAGAAGGAACCCTATCCTTGTGCTCCATCTCCTCAAAAGATTAGAGCCCTCCCTATTTGTGGTCTCAAGAACATAGGATGGACTAGAATAGATTAATGGTATGGGCTAGGATGGGATAACAAAATATAGCGTGAGCTATTAAACGTTAATAGGATGGGATTAGGAGGGACTAAAGGAACATAGGGTGAATTAGGGGAAGATAATGGGACAAGACCAAGAGGGGATAATGGAACATACTGTGAAATAAGAGAGGGTAATGGGATGGGAATAGAAGGGTTTAATGGAACATAGGATGGACTAGTATAGATTAATGGGATTGGCTATGATGGGATAACAAAATATAGGGTGAACTATTAGATGTGAATGGGATGGGATTAGTAGGGAATAATGGAACATAAGGTGAATTAGGAGGTGTCTAGGGTTTGATTATAGTACATGAAGTGGGAACTTGACTTATGTGTAGTAATAATGGAGAAGAGTTATAGGATAAAACTTGTAAAAGGATGGTATAACATAGAATGGATAAAGGAACATAGGGTGGAACAGGGGATGATGGAACATAGGGTCAAATAATAAAGGGAACAATAGGATGGGAGTAGAAGGGGATAATGAAACATATGATGGACTAGTAGATATTAGTGAGATAGGCTAGGAGGGCATCATGGAAAATAGGGTGAACTATTAAATATTAATGGGATGATATTAGGAAGAAATAAAGGAACATAAAGTGAATTAGGAGAAGATAATGAGACATGATCAAGAGGGGATGATGGAACATAGAATGGACTAGTAGAGATTAATTGGTTGAGCTAGGATGGGATAATAAAACATTTAAGGTGAACTATTATAGGTTAATGGGAAGTAATTAGGAGGGAATATTAGACCATAAAGTGAATTAGGTGGTGTCTAGGGTTTGAATATAGGACATGAAGTGGGAAATTGAGGTGTGTAGTAATAATGTATAAGATATTTGGCAAATAATGAGCAGAAGGAAAGGTTTCTTGTAAGGATATGTGTATAAGATGAAATATGGAGGAAGGTGGTATACTATATAAGGTGTTAAAGATTGGGATATGTGATATAAAATGGTTAAAATATGCATGATGATATCAATGGAAGAATGAGATGAACTTTGAATGGTAAAAATAATTAAGATCTCAAAAGACCAACCAATGTTTGTGTTTCTCATCAATTTTTAGATTTGTATATGCAAAATTATAAAAACTAGCTAACATTGTTTTACAACACCATTAATAAATAAATGTTACCTGAGTGAAAGTTGTTTGAGGACGTGAATAGTAAGGTGTGGAGCTCGAAGGTCCACCAGGATACTGTTTGACATCCAAATCATGTTATGATAAAATCATTCAAATAATATTCAACTGTTCACATGCAATAATTATTTCTTTAATACTAGTTGCATACTTGTGGACTCAATGTTGAGAATGAGTAAGGGTTTGAAAAAATTGTGCATGTATCATGAACACTCTGACCTTAGAATTTCATCCTATTTTCTCTATCAGATTCTACTAATTTAGTTATCCTTAAATTTAAAAATATAATTTAATAAACAAAATTAAATGAACTTGCTGAATTTTACTTGAGTACCAATGCTGAATGTTTCATTCAACAATGCATCTGTCATAGCCATCATTGTTGATGGTGTTTTCTGCACAACAACTCGGACAAGATACATGTATCCTATCTCTCTTGAAAGAAAAATCTCTATTAGCAAGCCTTAAGAGATAACCCCAAGGTCTCTAATCTCAAGTCTTGACAATGCAAAAACAACTCAGTGACAAATGTGAAATTGTTGGTAATCACATGGGGGCCTTACAAATGAACAATGCTGGAAGTGTACTTTCATCAGATGTAAGAATATGGTGATGCCTTCAATCCTAAAACTAACCCAGATTTCAAAGAAATAGAAAAAGAGAAAAGGTTGAGAAAGATTCTATTCTAAACTAACTCCTAAGATCAATCACAACAATGATGAAAGCTACAAATGGACAGATCCCCAATAAAACCAATCTCTACTTTATCAAGGAAAAACCCACAACTTCACGGAAATGGAGCAATCTTCCATGGAAACTAAATATTTTTAGACTATGAATATTCATTCACATACCCACTAATTGGCGCAATGTAAGAAAGCATCCACAGTTGAACTTTAGCACAAAATAAGGCCCAGACTAACTTTGCACAACAACTTACAATCAGAAAATTGCTAAAATTATGGACCAGAGATCAATCAACATCATTAACATTTCACCATCATTGCAAAAGAACTAAAATCTAACATCTAACATTTGAGAATCAAGAACAAGAAACCATGAACTATCCAAGTGTAACACAAAGCTTTCCAAATCAACAATCCAATTGCATTAACTTCTCTAGCATTACATAACAATTTCTAGTCTCTCTCCTCTCCTACAACTACTATCTTGCAGAATCTAACTCCTAACTTAGCCAATTCTGGATTTTTACATATTCTAAAAAGCTATTCTAACCTAGTCTAACCTCTTACAAATGAGAAGGCACTAGCCTTTTATAGAAAATTACATTTTGAATCAAAGGCCAGGATTAAATCAATCCAATGGCATAAATTACACTTCTAGAAGCATCCAACAGTTACATTTAATTCAGGAGCTCATGATAAATCATCATCCAATTACATAAAAGAAGTTACATCATGGAACAATGAGAAAACAATATTATGCCAACTTGTCATTAATGAAAATTCTGATTGGATGATGAAATCAACTTCACATGTCTTCCAGAAACTCCTTCCAGGTGTAGATAGTTTGGGCACAGATTCTTATGCAAGCCCCACTTTTAATATTTGAATTGAACTCTTCTAGATTTCCCTTTTGGCATGAATCCATATGCAAGTCTTCCTTTTGATTTATTTAATCCTCCGATGGGGCATGTGTACGAAACTTACACAACAAATGGTGACTCCTGCTGGGAAAATGCTCCAGGGCATTTTGATGATGAACAAGAATCATGAACCTAGAATCTCTAGTTTTGATCCCCCTATCAGGAAAACAAATCAAAATCCAAGATTAAAGAATTAGAACCAAAGGTAGAATGAACCTTCCATAAGATTAAAATCCAAGTGTGTGCAAGTGATTTCATTTCCCTCCTTGAGCTGTTGCAGAAACCAAGCTTAGTCAAGTTAGACTACGTAAAGATTCTTGCTCCAAGAGCAACCTGGATAGAGCCTCACTACTAGTCAGGTGCCCATAGCCCTGATAGAGATATTTAGATACTCCTAATAAGTTGAATTCATCCTTTTGATTTTCAATATTTTCTCTTTTCTTTTCTTTTCTGACATTCTTTTCTTTTCACTTTTTTCTTTTCAACCTGTGAACAATGAAGTTCACACTCAGGGTTGAGAACCACAGTGGCACTAAAGCAGAAATAGGAATTTTCACCCAACAAGACCTCACAAGGACCCTAACAGCAACCTCAGGATTATTAAGATGTATGAAAGATATAAGATTTCAGAATACTTCAGGTTCAAATCACACCAATAACCCCTCTTTTTTAAATCAAACATTCAAACCACTTGACACTAACAAAAGATCTTGACCATCGATTCAAGACACATGATTAAAGTCCATCAATGAAATACTTAGAATAGTCCTAGATAATGAATAATTATTTTGTAGGAAAGACACTTCCCCAACTAGAAAACAATGAAACCCAAGCCGGAGAAGCAAAGCAACAACCAAGCTAAAACCCAAAGCAAACCTAAACTAACCAAAATAGAAGAAAACAAAAAGCTAGGCAAAGCAATCTAAACTAAAGCTATCTATCCTAGAGAAAACAAAAAGTAGAAAAAAGTAAAAGAACAGCAAGTCAAGCTACATTTATTCAAATCTAAATTATGTACAAAGAGACTGAAAGTGATTCATGATCAGACAAGGTGAACTGAGTCCTACCCCCATATGGTTAATCAATGCACAAACAAGCAATAATGTAATGGTAACAGTCCAAAAGAATGAAATTTTTTCTTTATACTCAGCAAAATAAATCTCCACATTGCAGCATTCAAACTCAACCTCATAATCAAGAATAATCAATAGTTGAGGTAACTCATTAGGACCATGATTAACCCATATGCAAGTTGTCTTTCCTAAACCTCCATAATCAAATTGATAAGATTTAGAATTTTTAGCAAGGAAAGAAAAAACCTGATTTTGTATTGTTGTAGATTGAATGTGGTATTCAACATTCTTCAATTGTGAAGAGCTAATATCTATGTCATCAGGAGGTCTCCACTGATGATACAACAATCCCCTCCTATTGGAAGCATGCAAAATAGAATTGGAGGCATCATTATGCAGGGAAAAATGAAATTTAGATTGAACAAATCTAGAATTATCAACATGGAACTTTTCACTTGGAGTATTTACATGAGGAATTAGTGAGGAAATTGTAGAATCCTTGTCCTGCACAACAAATTTCTCATGAAGAAGCATCATAGGTTGGCCTTTAAGCACATTTTCACTTACAACTGTGTGATCAAGCCCATCAATTATGACTGTAATATTATTGTTTTCAACATCATTCAAGTTTTCCTACATATCAATATGAGCCACATTAGCTATCTCATCATTGAGGCATAAAGTCTGTAAATTTTCAATGCTTAATTCATCAACAGATAGAGAAAAAATAAATTTTGATAAATGAGAGAACTCCCTGAATTCTTCCTCTATTGGCATTGGTTCAGACTCTTGATCACTTTCATCAGGAATGTTGACCACTCCATTAAGTGCTTCCTCATGCTCTTCAAGACTTCCATCAACGACCTATTGAGATTCTTCCATTGGAGATTTGTTTGATGTATCTTTTTGTGTACCCCTTGTATATTGTAGCAGTTGCACCTGTTCTTCCACCTCTTTTATGGCTGCCTGGCACTGGAAGCATGTGAATTCTGAATGCTCTTCCTCATGTATCCTGCACCAAGTTGGTAACAACAACTCCTCTAGGAAGACACTATAACTCAAGCTTGACCAATCTTTTATAATTCTGGCAACAAACTCTTCAAATCTAGTCTGCATTGAATCTTCATCCTGGATGGGAGGAACTTGCATGGTAACTCCTTTCTCTTGTAGCTCATCCTCCATCGAATTTTCAGAAATTTGACTAACCTCTGTAAGAACATTCTCCTTGATCTTTATAGGTAGTTCTTCACTTAAATTTTCCTCTGTTAACTCTAATGCCTCATATTCCTAGATTCCTTATAATCAGTCCCTTCCAGAGCCACCTCCACATCAGTTGCAACATCCTCACTTGATTTAGAATTTGTTGGCTCCTTTGTAATTAATTCTTTGTCTAACTTTTCTTTCCACTCCAAGTATCTCCCAACTTTAATGATAATGTCCACACATAAACGACAAGTGAACTCTGAATGCACCGCATTATGAACTCTACACCATTTAGATGAGATGAAATCTTGCAAACACTTACCACCACCAAGTTGATCTTCAACTATATGTGTAAATGCCTCAATTGCAGCATCAATAAACTCTAAATCTATAGAGGCTAGTGGTTTAGGTAGGTTTTGCATGAAAATACCTCTTTGCAAAATCCTTTCAATTTTACCCAAAAGGTCCAAGCATTCCAATTCACTGTGCCTACATGTATTATGAATTTTTCACTTGTATTATGTATCATGTCTCTCTCTATCTGCTAATCATCCTGATGATGGATCATGGAGTATGATCTGAAACGTTGATGGAAAAAATCGCACACAGTTTTATCCAGAAATCTCGATTATTAATGATCATGGACTGTGGAAACAAAATGTTAATTTTGCACTTGTCTAACAATGCATAGTGATGCAAACCCTTACTATTCCAGAGATCCAATATCTTATTCAAAGACTCACAAAGTTGAGGAAAATCAATCTGAAGACCATTTCCATCATGAAAAACATAAGAATACTTTTCCATCTTGACTCAAAATATGTATTTTTCAGATTTAGAGATCTATCATATCTCAAATTTTCAACATAAAGGCTCATCCAACTTCTAGCTATGTCACCTTCATTCAACCCTCCTTCTAGCACCATTTTGTTGATGGTGTATTCTACACAACAATAACTCAAACAAGATACAAGTATCCTATCACTCTTGAAAGGTAAATCTCTATCAGTAAGCCTCAAGAGAAAACCCCAAGGTCTCTAATGTCAAGTCTTGACAATGCAAAATAACTCAATGATAAGTGTGAAATTGTTGGTAATCACAAGGGGCCTTATAAATGAATAATGTTGGAAGTGTACTTTCATCAGATGTAACAATATGGTGATGCCTTCAATCCTAAAACTAACCCATATTTCAAAGAAATAGAAAAAGAGAAAAGGTTGAGAAAGATTCTATTCTAAACTAACTCCTAAGATGAATCACAACAATGATGAAAGCTGCAAATGGACAGATCCCCAATAAAACCAATCTCTACTTTATCAAGGAAAAACCCACAACTTCACATAAATAGTGCAATCTTCCAAGGAAATTGAATATTTTTAGACTATGAATATTCATTCACATACCCACTAACTGGCACAATGTAAACAAGCATCCACAGTTGAACTTTAGCACAAAATAAGGCCCATACTAACTTTGCACAACAATTTACAATTAACAAATTGCTAAAAATATGGATCAAAGATCAATCAACATCATTAACATTTCACCATCATTGCAAAAGAACTAAAATCTGACATTTAACATTTGAGAATCAAGAACAAGAAACCATGAACTATCCAAGTGTAACACAAAGCTTTCCAAATCAACAATCCAATTGCATTAACTTCTCTAGCATTACATAACAATTTCTAGTCTCTCTCCTCTCCTACAGCTACTATCTTGTGGAATCTAACTCCTAACTTAGCCAATTATGGCTTTTTACAGCTTCTAAAAAGCTATTCTAACCTAGTCTAACCTCTTACAAATGAGAAGGCACTAGCCTTATATAGAAAATTACATTTTGAATGAAAGGCTAGGATTAAATCAATCCAATGGCATAAATTACACTTCTAGAAGCATCCAACAGTTACATTTAATTCAAGAGCTCATGGTACATCATCATCCAATTGCATAAAAGTAGTTACATCATGGAACAATGAGAAAACAATATTATGCCAGCTTGTCATTAATGCAAATTCTGATTGGATGATGAAATCAGCTTCACATGTCTTCCAAAAATTCCTTCCAGGTGTAGACAGTTTGGGCATGGATTCTTATGCAGGCCCCACTTTTAATATTTGAATTGAACTCTTCCAGATTTCCCTTTTGGCACGAATCCATATGCAAGTCCCCCTTTTAATTTATTTAATCCTCCGGTGGGGCGTGTGTGCAAAAATTGCACCACAATCGCCTTTATAACTGATGTAGGCTATGTAGCTACATCTCGAGCACTCTGATAATTATACATGCAAACAACATCACAAGCATGAAAATGGTGATGTGGAACTTGGGGCCTAGAAGTCTCATCCACATCAGGCTCTACTAGAGGCCTCACACATTTTACAATGGTCTAGGTGAGCAAGCTAATCAACTCCAACATGTCCACCTCGACACTATCCTTCACAATGGAAGGAACAATGACATGATCCACCATGGGTTTGGACAAGGGTCTCGATACCAACTATGGATTACATTGTGCACCCAATATATCATGTGTAGAGACCCCACCTCTATCCTAAAAGTCTAAGATGTCAAAATAATTTGGCATCTTATTGAGGACAAACTCACAATAGAGTTTCCTCAAAAAATATTGTGGTACCTCATGGTTATTACATTGAGGTTGGTCAAAAACCATTCACCACCACTCCCAAAACTTATTTTTTATCATTTCATGGTGGTGCCAATGGATTGGGAACCTCCTGCATGTATGTGATAATGGTGTGTTGGTTCTTGGGTTTGTAAATAGGGAACATAAGTTTTCTTTGCTATTTTTTTATTTTTTCACATGTGATACAATTGGCTTCAATGATTTGGAAATCCCTCTCCTTAAAGGGTGGGTTTCAGCATGCACTCAGTTAATAGATACCAATCAATTGTTCAATATTTCTTTTATTATTTTTAATTTGATTTAAGATATTCTCTTGTGTTCCTTCTGGATGCCTACAAATTGACATAGGGGTTTGAGGTAGTTCTTGTTTGGGAGGCTCTTTGTGAGGGGGTGAATGTGAATTCTCAATGTTTGGAGGTGGAGATTCATTCCCTAGAAATTAGAATAAATTATTTTTTATACAAACCTATTTCAATCTACATTTTAATTCAAATTCAAAATAAAAACAATGGAAATCCATACATATTCATAATCTTTGACCTCTTTGACATCTTGGAAGAATCCTCGTGATGAATTAAGAGAAAAAATTGATCTCCTTTTGGTGAGTGCAACCTGAGAGCTCGTAGAAATATAAGAGCAAGCCATGGGTTTGAAGAAATATGCAAGCAAAAAGGTCTTTTTTTTCTCTAAGAGGTTTTTGCATTTGGTGTGCGCCAAATTTAGCAAACACCAAATGACTTAAGCATTTAGCGTATGTGAAATTTGACGAACACCAAATGAATTAAGCATTTAGCGCACGTGAAATTTGGCACATACCAAATGACTTAATTCATTTGGCATGTGCAAAATTTGGTGAATGCCAAATTCAAAATTAGTTTGGCATGCACAAAATGGCTAATTTCATGATCTTTTGTAAAGTGGCACCTTTTTGTGTCACAGATTGGTGCATTGACCCATTCTTCTATCTCTTTATAATTTTTCCTCCTCTCTCTTTGCTTGAGTTTCTTTACGGATCAATACCTTCCTATCTTTCCTCTTTTGATGATGTTGTGATCCCATGATTACAAAATTCTAAAGTATAAATGAATTTCAATAGTAATTTAGTTTTTCTTTTTTATTTCTCCTTCAAATGAGTAGAAAATGAACACAATTCAACTCCAAAATTGTTCCAATGTTGCCTCATTCCAAAATTCAAATGAAATTACAAGTTCAAGAGCAAGTAGAAGACAAGATTTGATAAATTTTTTTCAGAATTAGTTGTTGTCGGTTGTACACTATCATAAGATGTCAAGTTGCAGAGTTGACAATAATTTTGTATCAATAAAAATTAAAAAAATGGTCAAAAATGAAATGAGATCTCATTTAGTAAATGGGATCCCATTTGCTAAATGGGTTTCGTAGAAAATGAGATCCCATTTCATTTTTTACCGTTCCAAATAATAAATAAAGCATATGGGATCTCATTTCTTAAAATTTAAATTGTAGGCCCAACTTCTACTATGGGTTTCAGATCGATAAAAGGCTTGGGGACCCAACCTTTAGCTTTGGACCTGCTTTGACTTGCAACTTGAAGGTCATGTTAGTGTCACTAGAAAAGAGTGACTGTAGACATATGTCTGAAGACATTTTCTACATAATTTTTTGATGAAATTAAAGCCCATTATAGATGAGATTGTGTAGATTCCAAATATTTAATTTTTTTTACAATTGGATTATTTTTTTTATTTTTCAAAAAAAAATTATGAAACTGGTCCATAAACTTGAAATATCAGGTTTTCTTATTATTTTAATAACCTTTTATTAAAATATTTCTTTGAAAAACAAATTATACATGAACAGTATTAAAAAATAAATAAAAAAAATGATAAGTTTAGTCATCTTATGCATGACGTACATGGAGGATTTTCAAAACAAAAATTATGGCTAATAAAAAATAAATTAAAAAATTACAAAAAATTACAAAAAAATATCGTGAACAATATTTAGTGTGTTACAGATCTTTTCCCAAAAGCATTCAGAAAAATACAATTATTGGTCAAAATATGGTTGACGTATATGTGCATGGTATGGTAAAAAAGTGACTTTTAAACAATGATTTTTAGACATCTATATTAAAAATCAATTTGTATAATCTAGGTATTAAAATAAATTACATATTTGGAAACTAGGCTTTGAGTACTACATTTCTTATTACTGACTTTTTAAATATTCAATCTTTCAAGTGCTTCAAATTTTTAGGTCAAATGTGACAAACTCTAAATCAAGGAAAACACTCCCACTTTTTGGCCAAAAATTGGACTCAAGTTCTTGCACACACTTTGTCCTTTATGTTGTCTCAACAATTTACTATCATTTAGGTACATGTTTTGTGAATAAATGGCATATGCTGACTGGGTCTAACCTCTTCGTAGGCACTGTAAAACTATTTTATTTCTTTGACTCCTTGAAGACTAAGAAAATATTATTGAATTGGGTAAAAGCATAAACCTATGTCACACTTTTGACCAACTAAATAATTCTAGGTGAAATAGTTTTTTCCTAAATAGTTCCATCTAAAACTACGTGGCCTATACATGGCACATAAAGTCTTAGGTGAAACCCTTTTGCCCAAAAAACCAATCTTTTTCCCCTTTGTCGATTTAAAATATGGCTCAATTTGCATATATGTTTCAACTAAAAGGGTTTTGGTCGAAAGGGTCTTGCTTGAAACCACTTCACTTGAAACTGTCTATGTGGCATCCTTGTTGGCAACCACCTCATCTTTTTCTAAAATTTCTAAAAATTTCCACTTGAACATGATATTTCTTCAATCAAATTGACTTTTTTCAAAAAACTAAAAATACCCTTTTGTAGAGCTTCCAGTCAAGAATCCAAATATATATTTTTTGTTTTTTTTATTAGTTTTAATATTTTTTAAAAATAATACAAGTAGGTTGTTAAAATAAAAAAATGAGGCTGATAATTTTTTTTTTAAAATACCGAAACATATATTTTTTTCAAAAATATATATGGTGCACTAGAGGAGAGAATCCTCTCCAAAAGGGTATAATTATTTTTTTGAAAATGATAAAAACATTAGACAATAGTTGATGTCAAATGAAAACTATCAAATTCTGGTATATTTAACTTTAACACGTTATTACAAGGAAAATATAAATCAAATTTTTTAATTTTTTTCCATGCACTAGATATTGAAGTTATCTATTTGGGAAAAATTAGGGGAAAATTAAATTATTTTATATTTTTTCTTGACGTCAACTCAATGTTCATTTTTTTCAAAATTTTCAGTAATTTAAAATCTTCTCTTAAATTTATAAAAAAATATAAATTTACTATTTTAATTTTTTTGAGAAATTACACGAATAAACTTCATCAAGATTTCTACATTTCATTAGTTTATATCATTTTGAAACTCAAAACATAAAGACCACTTTTATGCAGTCGAAGTTGAGAATTTTTGTTTGTGTCAGTCAATTCATTTACAAAAGTGTGACACGGGTTCGTAATAACCACCTAGAGGAAAATGATATAGAGGTACAAAGGATGGCGATAATTTAGAAGATGGAAACCAACAATTACTATAGGAAAAGGTGGTGATAGAGGAAGATATCTTGAAGATAAAGACTTGGGGATTATAGTTAAATTGGGAGAGAGAGTATGTGCAACATTACAAAGAAGAGATGGAAAATCTCATCAAGATGATTGATAGGATTATGGAAAAAGACTTGGGATTTATTGATTCTCTTACTTAGTAAGTAAATGATTATGATAACTTGTGACAAGGGGATACTGAAATAAAGAACTTTACGGCCATATTTGGAAAGGTAATAAGTAATCCTATATCGTGTTTGAATAAGGAATCAATGGAAGATGTAGTTATTACCTGATTTTCACCTGCGGGCTCAATCAGGCAAAGCAATCCATGTTTTTTAAGTGTTCATGAAGGCCAAATGGAGGAACATTTTACATCAAGGTTACATATTTTCTAACTTGTTTGCTTCTTGTGTAGTTGCAGGGGAGAATTATGTTTGTAATTCGGCACGTGGATGAAATGTGGCTCCCATAAGGGTTGAGCCCAGCGTGCGGGTGTTCAATTTTTTATTGAGGGTTTTCGTCTTATGCTTTTGCCTTGCTTTCCCCCTTTTCTATTTTTTTTTCTTTGTCCCACTTTTTCTTTTTTTCTATCGGAGCCGGAACCGAAACCGAAACCGAACATTGAAAATTTTCAGAGTTCCAGTTTCCGTTTCCGTTTCCGGTTCTAGTTCCAGTTCTAGTTCCGCACCTTTGTCCGTTTTGTTTTCTTTTGGCCTTTCATTTGACATAATGGGTCCCTCTTTTTTGTTTCTTTTTCTTTGTTTTTGTGTCTGTTGGAAATATGTGCCTCAAATAATACAAGCTAAAACCTCCATTAGAGAAAAATCGGTATGACATCTATCATGTCTGGTCGACTAGTAGATTGGTAGCATCATGTTTTGTATAGGTCATTGTGACCGAGTTTCTGTCTTGCCAAATTCTTTCATTGTGGAGTTATTGTTGTGACAAGGAGTGTTCGGTATGACCTCTGGCTGATAGGCCATTCAATCATAAATTAGGGAGACTCATAACAACTACGGGCTTTAGGATAACCTATGTTGGTTCAGTGAAAAGTCTTAACGAACAGTGGAGGTCACGCCGACGGGGACACACTCGGGAGTCATCGATGTAACACTAAGGTTTCGTTATGAAGTCTAGGCGATGAGAAAATGTCTCACCGACGATGGCTCAAGTGTTGGCTATTGGGGTAACTCAAAGATCCCGGGAAGACGTCTCAGTGAACATTGAAGGTATCACTGACAGAAACCCTTTTTTGAAGCCTTCGGCATATCTTGTGGTCTATCGGTAAGAAGTCTTACCGATGAACAAATGTATCACCGACGAAGGTTTAAATGTTGGTCATCAGTGTAACATGGTGGTTTTGGTAAGAAGTTCCAGCGACTTTGGTGAGTCTTGTCGATGATGAAGAGCCTTCGGAATAGCTAAGAGATCTTGGAGTAAAGTCTTAGCGAAGGGCGATGTCTTGGCGACTATTGAAAGCTTTGGGGTGACAATAGAGATCTCAGAGAAACCCCTCGGCGAAGGTGTTAAGTCTTGTCGACTATTCTTTGGAGCTCGGTATGATAAATGACTTCGCTATAACCTTTGGTGACTCGCTATGATCTCCTGGTGAAAGTGATAGGTCTGGTTGACTGCTTGGTGATTCGGTGTGACACATGAAGCTCGATGGAACGTCTTGGAGATATCGGTTACTCTTGGTGACATCGATATGAAGGTTATGTGGCATCGGCGAGACACTATTAGTGTCTCACCGAGATGCCAACACAGTGCGAATTTTGTTGACAGTTTGACCGTCCTATGTGGAGTCTCGTGGACCAATAGAAGGAGTTGAATCTGAACAGTTGGAAGGTAGTTCGTTGTGACGGTTCTATGAGGAAGTTTGACAGATAGAGATCGACATGGATATACTTGGGGATTGCAGATTGTAATCGGTTGGTTGGATCAATGAATGGTTGAGTGATTGAATCAGTAAATGAATTATGTTCTATAATGACTGTAACTTGAAGATTCTTGTACAAGAATGTTCATGGTGAATGCTACTGTATAATGACACTAGAAAGATAAGTCTGGCATTTGTATGTAATCTTCATTACTGTAATACAAAGTGATTTCTCTTGGTGTGGTGGGTTTTTCTCCCGTAAGGGTTTTCCCACATGTATCTGGTGTTCATGTGTGATTGTCAAATACTCTGTTTCTGTTATCTATTTCATAGTGCATCTTAATTGGACTGTAATTGTAAATTTTAAAGTGTATCTGCATTCTTCCCTAAGGTATTGACGTTAGGAGAATTGTTTTCTGCATCTAATTTTCCTTACAAGTGGTATCAGAGCCTGGCCAGTTGTGTTATCCTTGTGGGTACGTTGGGTTTTTTGAGTCAGTTTTGTTCAGTGGGAGTCTTGTAGAAAATTGTTATTTCTAATTACAGGTTGAGATGGCTAGTACATCTAGAAAGTTTGAAATAGAGAAGTTCAACGGCAATAACTTTGAGTTGTGGAAACTCAAGATGGAGGATCTTTTAGTGGACCATGATCTTTGGATTGTTGTGGCTGGAGTGAAACCTACAGGCATGAAGCAAGAAGATTGGGACCTTGCAGATAGGAAATCTAAGGGGCTAATAAGGCTCTGTTTGGCAGATTCAGTGCTTCCGAATGTGCATGAGGAGAAGACTGCCTCTTCTTTGTGGAAGAGACTAGCGTCTATTTATCAGGGGAAATCCTTGGTGAATAAACTATTCCTGAGGAAGAAGCTGTATTCTTTGAGAATTCAAGGAGGGTCTGTGGCTGATCATTTGAACGCATTTAATATGTTGATTGCTCAATTGACATCTGTTGGTGTGAATACTGAAGAATAGGATCGCTATATGCTATTGTTGTGTTCTTTGCCAGACTCATGGGATCATCTGGTGATGACTATTGGGAGTACAACATCGAATTTCAAGATAGAAGATGTTGTTGCATCTTTGCTGTCAGAAGAGATGAGAAGGAAATCTTCTGAGATGGCGAAGGAGGCTCTTGCTGTCAGAGGAAGACCGAAAGAGAAAGGAAAGAAGAAGGACAAGAAGTCCAAATCAAAATCAGAGGGGAGATCAAAGTCTCCTGGCAAGAAGTCCAAAGTGAAGTGTTGGAACTGTGGGCAACCTGGTCATGTCCGAAAGGATTGTAAAGAGGAGAAAAAGAAGAAGAAGGGCTCTTCCGATAATGGTTTTTCTCATAGTGATGGTGACACCTTCATTGCAGCCTTGGCTACACAGGCATCAGATGATGTTTGGCTGATTGATTCTGGAGCATCTTTCCACATGACATTTCAAAAAGAATGGTTCACGGAGTATGAAGAATACAATGGTGGAAAGGTGTACTTAGCGAGTGATTCAAATTTGGAGATAGTTGGTCGTGGAAGAGTCAGAATACAATTCCCTGATGGCAGAGTGAAGGGAATCAATAATTTTATGCACATACCAGGTCTGGCTCAAAATCTATTGTCTTTAAGTATGCTGAATGATATTGGAGTACAAGTTACGTTCTCTGGAAATGGCTGCAAGATGACTAGAGGTTCAATGGTGTTGGCTAGAGGTGCTTGAATTGGTACCCTGTACAAGCTGGATGCATAGGCTGTTCATTATAACAGTGTCTCTGGAAAGTCACTGAAAGCTGCTCATGGAGGTAAAGAGGGAAATATCCCTAATTTTGTAAACCCTATGGAAGTAAAAATTCCTACAGAGAAGACTATGCTTTGGCATCATAGATTAGGCCACATAGGATAAAAAGGTTTAAAAACCTTGAAGAATAAAAACCTGGTTGAGGGGCTCGAAGATTGTAATCTTGAATTTGAATTTTGTGAACACTGTATATATGGAAAGTAGCACCATGTTTCATTTTATTCCAGTCCTCATAAATCTTTTGGTTTGTTAGATTATATTCATTCGGATGTGTTTGGTCCAGTGAATGTTCCTTCTTTGTCTAAGTCAAGATACTACGTGTCGTTCATTGATGATTATTCAAGAAGAGCATTTGTATATTTTCTGAAGAGTAAAGCAGAAGTATTCAGACGGTTTAAAGAATTTAAAAATCTTGTTGAAAATCAGACTGGTAGAAAAATAAAATGCTTAAGGACTGATAATGGCAGTGAATTATGTTCTGATGAATTTGAAAGATACTGTAAAGACCATGGAATTAAAAGACACAAGACTACACCTTATACTCCACAATAGAATGGAGCGAAAGGTTCAATAGGACAATGATGGAGAGAGCACGGCATGCTCGTAGTGTTGGCTTGGAGGAGAAGTTATGGGCTGAGGTTGTATCTACTACATGTTATCTAATTAATCATTCTCCAAATTTGCTCTTGTTGAGAAAACACCTTTGGAAGCGTGGTCTGGTAAGAAGCCCTCACTTAGACATGTTCGTGTTTTTGGCTGTGAGGCATATGCTCATGTGCCAGATGTAAAAAGATCTAAACTAGAGAACAAGGTTGTCAAATGTATTTTTATTGGCTATAGCGTTGTCATAAAAGGATACAAGCTTTGGAATCCTAATACAGAGAAAGTTGTATACAGTAGAAGTGTAATCTTTCGTGAGCTGAAACCTTCCACTTTGGATCTGCAGTCAGAGACAAAGTTAGAAAACAATAAAGATGTAGCATTAATTCCTCCTAAACCAGAGAAAGAGGAATTGAGAATTCAAAATGTACCTGAAACTGAAGAGAGCTCAAGCAGTTCAGAAAGTTCTGAAGATGAAGAACCTCAGCCTCAGCAAGTGAGGAGGTCAACCCGTGAAAGAAAACAACCAGATAGGTATGGGTTCTCTTTGATAGATTCTACTTGTGCCTATGATTTAATTTATAGCACTGATGAGCCTAGGACTGTGAAAGAGGCATTTAAAATGTCTGATTTAGATTCTTGGTTGGAAGCCATGGAAGAAGAGATGGCATCATTAGATAAGAATGAAACCTAAAGTTTGGTGCCCTTACCTAAAGGCAGGAAGGTTGTTGGCTGCAAATGGGTATTTAAGAAAAATATTGGTTTGGATGGCAGTGTAGAAAAGTACAAGGCAAGACTGGTTGCAAAGGGTTATTCCCAAGTAAAGGGAATCGATTATGGGGAAATATTTTCTCCTGTAGCAAAGCTGACATCTATCAAATTTCTATTGTCACTTGCAGCAGCGTATGACTTAGAGGTCGAACAGATGGATGTGAAGACAACATTTCTTCATGGTGATCTTGAAGAAGAAATCTATATGTCCCAACCTGAGCACTTTGTTGAGAAAGGTAAAGAAAAATTGGTATGCAAATTAAAGAAGTCTTTGTATGGGTTAAAGCAGTCACCTAGAATGTGGTACCAGAAATTTGATACTTTTGTATTGTCTTTGGGATTTGTGAGATCAAAATTTGATCACTGCGTATATTATAAAGCTGAAAGTGATCAAGTACTTGTTATTGCGCTCTATGTTGATGATATGTTGTTCATAGGAAATATCAAGCTAATGATTTCTGATCTTAAGTCTCAGTTGTTTGCTAAGTTTGAAATGAAAGATCTTGGTGCAGCAGGGTATATTCTGGGGATGGAGATAACCAAGGACAGGAAAAATAGAAAGCTTTGGCTCAGTCAGAGTAAGTATGTTAGGATTGTTCTTGAGAGATTTTGTATGAATGATTGCAAATAGCTAGTGGTTCCAGTCATGCAGGGAACGAAGCTATCTATTGAGGACTGTCCAAAATCTCCTATTGAGATGGAGGACATGACCAGTGTACCCTATGCTAGTGTAGTAGGCAGTCTTATGTATGCAATGTTCTGTACAAGGCCAGACATTGCCCAAGCAGTGGGAGTTCTTAGTCAATTTATGGTTAATCCAGGAAGAACGCATTGGGATGCTATGAAGAGAGTGTTTAGATATTTGAAGGGAACTTCAGATTTTGCTGTGTTACCATGGGAACTCAGTTGAATCACAGAGGACTCTCAGCATTCGTGGTTATGTTGATTCTGATTGGGCAGGGGACATTGACAGCAGGAGGTCCACTAATGGATACATTTTCATGATGAATGGTGGTGCAGTGAATTGGATGAGCAAGCGACAAGCTGTAGTTGCTTTGTCCACTACAGAGGCTAAATACATGGAAGCTACTCATGCTTGTAAAGAAGTTGTATGGTTGAAACGTTTGTGTTCTAACATTGGTTTTGATGCAGGGGAAATAACTATTTTCTGTGACAGTCAGAGTGCAATTTGTTTGGAAAAGAACCCTACTTTCCATGCCAGGATGAAACATATAGACGTATAGTACCATTTTGTACGAGATATGGTCGAGGATGGAAAGGTCAATTTGGAAAAGGTTGATACTCTGGAGAATGTTGCAAATTCATTGACGAAGCCAGTGAGCACAGACAAGTTCAGGTGGTGTGCCAGTTCAATGGGCCTTAGTGTCCATGATTTTCAGTAAATTATGTTGTGCTCTGGAGGTTCCTGTATGATCTTCGTCAAGTGGGAGATTGTTGGAAATATGTGCCTCAAACAATACAGGCTGAAACCTCCATTAGAGAAAATTCGGTATGACATCTATCATGTCTGGCCGACTAGCAGATTGGTATCATCATGTTTTGTACAGGTCATTGTGACCGAGTTTCTGTCTTGCTGAATGCTTTCAACATTGTGGAGCTATCACTGTGACAAGGAGTGTTCGGTATGACCTCTTAGCGCTCGAGAGACCTCTAGCCGACAGGCCATTCAATCGTAAATTGGGGAGACTCATAACGACTACGGGCAGAGGGATAACCTATGTTGGTTCGGTGAAAAGTCTTAACGAATAGTGGAGGTCACGCCGATGGGGACACACTCAGGAGTCATCAATGTAACACTAAGGTTTCATTATGAAGTCTGGGCGATGAGAAAATGTCTCACTGATGGTGGCTCAAGTGTTGGCAATCGGGGTAACTCAAAGATCCCAGGAAGACTTCTCAGCGAATGTTGAAGGTCTCACCAACAGAAACACTTTTTTGAAGTCTTCGGCATATCTTGTGGTCTATCGGTAAGAAGTCTTACCAATGAACAAATGTCTCACTGACGAAGGTTTAAATGTTGGTCATCGGTGTAACACAGTGGTTTCGGTAAGAAGTCCCAGCGACTTTGGTGAGTCTTGCCGATGATAAAGAGTCTTCGGAATAGCTAAGAGATCTTGGAGTAAAGTCTTAGCGAAGGGAGATGTCTTGGCGACTATTGAAAGCTTTGGGGTGACAATAGAGATCTTAGAGAAACCTCTTGGCGAAGGTGTTAAGTCTTTTCGACTATTCTTTGGAGCTCGGTATGATAAATGACTTCAGTATAACCTGTGGTGACTCGCTATGATCTCCTGGCGAAAGCGATAGGTGTGGGAAACTGCTTGGTGATTCGGTGTGACACATGAAGCTCGATGGAATGTCTTGGCAATATTAGTTACTCTTGGCAACATCGATATGAAGGTTATGTGGCATCGGCGAGACACTGTTAGTGTCTCACCGAGATGCCAACACAGGGCGAATTATGTTCACAGTTTGACCATCCTATGTGGAGTCTCGTGGACCAATAGGAGGAGCTGAATCTGAACAGTTGGAAGGTAGTTCGTTGTGACGGTTCTATGAGGAAGTTCGACAGATAGAGATCGACATGGATATACTCAGGGATTGCAGATTGTAAGTAGTTGGTTGGATCAACGAATGGTTGAGTGATTGAATCAGTAAATGAATTATGTTCTGTAATGACTGTAACTTGAAGATTCATGTACAAGAATTTTCATGGTGAATGTTGTTGTATAATGACACCAGAAAGATAAGTCTGGAATTTGTATGTAATCTTCATTACTATAATACAAAGTGATTTCTCTTGGTGTGGTGGGTTTTTTTCCCATAAGGGTTTTCCCACGTATATCTGTTGTTCATGTGTGATTGTCAAATACTCTATTTTTGTTATCTGTTTCATAGTGCATCTTAATTGGACTATAATTGTTAATTTTAAAGTGTATCTGCATTCTTCCCTGAGGTATTGACGTTAGGAGAATTGTTTTATGCATCTAATTTTCCTTATAGTGTCTTGTGTCTTAGGAGTGTGTTCCTTTTCTGGGCCTTTTCTTTTTGTTCCGGCAGACCCAAAACTGGGACTGATTCCGAACATGGAATTCCTTCCAAATTCTATATTTCATTTTGTTCCCCATCCCAGTTCCACCTCTTTTGTTTTGCCTTCTGCATCTTTGGTTTTGTTTCGGTGAACCTAGAACCGGAACTAGAACCGAACTCTGAAACTTTTTCCAAAGTTTTAGGTTCTGGTTCTGTCCCGGTCCCGGTTCCACCGGTATTGTTCTTTTTGCTTTGTTCCTTGTATTTTGTCGGGGGGGTGCTTTCTCCCATTCGTCTTTCTTCCTTCTCATCCTTTTCTTCATCTTCTTTTGAGTTTTGTCGAGGGCAGGACCGGGTCAGAATCTGAACCTGAAACTTGAAGAAAGTTTCGGGGTTGGATTTGGTCCCAATTTTGGTTCCGTCGGGATTCGTCTGTTTTTGCTTTCGTTCCCGTTCCGACTTCGGTCCCGGTTTTGGTGTCATCTTGGCTTTTCCCCCGCTGGTTTTAAAGTGTTAAAGCATGTCAAGAACACCTGAGGCCACTTTACAAAAAGATCAAATTGTAGAAATATCTGTAACAAGAAGAAAGTGTAAAGGATGAAAAGTCACGAGTCTTAATGACTGATGGGATGTCAATTGGAAAAGGTAGATGGATGTGAACGACGATCCTCCTGGAACATTCAAGGTAGCTCTGCAAAGAAGTCTCGAGGGTGGACACGAGGGCTGCGAGTTAATGTGATCATTGCAAAAGATCTGAAGGCCATGCCTAGGAGCGAGCTTTCACTGACATGAACAGGGTATGCACATTTAATGCCTCATTGACTTTATTCCAAAATGCTTCTACGGCCAACGTGTTCAGGCACTGACTCATTTTTGTAAATCCTAAGGCAGGGGCTGACACTTTTGGTTTTTGTTGTATATATGGCATTTTTGCCTCTTTGTAAAGGGATGACTTAGTTAAAAGGATTGATGAAAGAGCATTTCAGACTGGGTAACTCATTTTATGAATACTACAGATTTGTAATACAAAAAACTCCTTTTTCTCAATAGAAAGTCATTTCCTTCACTGATTTCCTTTGTTGTTTAGTATTGGTTAAGTTGCATGATAAAATTTGGGTAATCCTTTATTTCATCAGATTCCTTCAGTACTGGATGCAAAGAATATTATGTCATAGTGTAGGTTTATGTTAGTGATCTCTTTCTATTGCGTTTATATCTGTGAAAACATCATTGTTTTCCTTGTGTTAAGCATTAGAACAGTCAGAACCTTACATAGAATCACTTTTGCAAACATAAATCTCTATGTTGTGAGATTGTTTAGCTTTATTGAGATTTCTGTGAGTTTCAATAGTATTGTGAAATTTTATCTTTGGTGTACCACCTGTTAGTGATAGGTTTTAAATTTCAAGTATATCCTTCTTACTCTTTTCCTTATCATTCTTTAGTATTCTCAAGTTATCTTAAGGGAACCGGCCCATAATCTAGAGGTCCACTTCATTCCTAGGTCACCCACAACCTCGAAGTGTTCCCATGTGTCAATAGGTTGCTACAATTAATAGCTTAGCAAGGGTGCAAACTCTATTTGACAACAGTTTTTGGCAGGCCCGATGGGACTAAAAACTATGTTTCAGTCTTAAACCAAAATTATCATATTGTTGTTTGGTATGTGCAATAGAAATTTTAGTCTTTAAGAGACAAATTTTAGCATAGTTGGCGACTCCGAGCTCAGATTTAGCGGTTCTAGTGCATTACTGCTCATGAGAAGAGTGCAGACTAGAAGTAACTCGCCTGTTTTTGAGTATTTGCAGCTGTCCCCGCCTAAGAGGAGGGGCAGGGAAATCCAGAAGGTTCAAAAAGAAGTTGTTTATTTCAGAAGATCCAAGTCGAATCCTTCTATGAGAATCCATACTATTGTTCCTGTTGTTATTGCTAAGCGTATCCCAGTTACAATGATTCCAACAGTGAGAAATCAGCCATTTGTTGCTTTTAACCAAGGCAGCCTACTGAATTTGACTCAGCATAATGAAATTCCTATTGCTGCCTTAAAAATTTTTCCATATTTTCATGGCGAGGATCATACCACCCCAATAGAGCATATAAAGGATGTTGCTAACCTGTGTGTTGTTCACCATGTGATTGAAGAAAATGTTGCACTCAGATTGTTGGTCGCATCATTCAAAGGGAAAGCCTTACAATGGTTCAGATGCCTGCCTGTCAACTCCATAGCAACATGGGATGAGTTAGGCAGCTAGTTGTGCAATTTTTTTGAAGATAAATCCGACCACTTGTCATTGGTGGAGCAACTATCTACAATCAAAAGAGCTCCACATGAAGTTATGTCAGATTTCAATCACCATTTCCAGAGGACGTGGGATAGAATCCCACAAATGGTAAGGCCTACTACTAATCATGCCTTTTTATACTATTTAAGAGCTTTAAATAGTGATATTTTTGTAATGATTCAATCGATGGGAGGTGATACACTTCCTGCAGCATATGGTGTAGCTGTTAGAGCTAAAAACAGCCTCATACAGGCTGGTAAAATTGCCCCAAGATCACCTATGCCAATATTTCCCACCTTTCAGCCTCCAACCCCTATGCAGTTACCTCCTTTGGCTATTATTCCAAGTGCACCAGCATTGCCAGCGCCTGATACCCAGCCTAATGGTCAATTAAATGCATTTCCAGCTTAGTCTAATGAACTGCAAGAGATTAAAAGTCTTCTGACAACCTTTGGCAATGAGATGGTTAATCTTAAAAAACAACAAAATCAAGGTTTTAAGCCTTATCAGCCCTCATTTCAGTCTAATTACTAGCAAAATCAGACCAATAGACCACCTTATCAGCCTTATAATTAAGGCCAAAAGTTTGCTCCTAACCCAAGGCCACATCAAGCTTATAACTCCAATACTGCAAGCACTTCCAAAGAGCTTGCACCTATCCAAAATAACTTAGTTCAAGATTATGAGTGGTGCTTTCCATGTAGTCAACCCCATAATCAGGGTACCTATGTAAATGTGTTGCTTAACCAAGCCTTGATGGTTCATAACAGTTCAGCAATACAGTCTAGTGTGCCTATAACAACTGAAGTACAACAACAAGAGCAACATGCACATGAGTCTACATTCCTAAACTGGCAAGGGGAAGAATTTTGTGGAGTGATCCACGCTGATTCTTCAATTGCTAACAATACACGCAGTAAGAAGAGGGCAATAGATGAAGGACATCAACCTAATATTGTTCAGACTCAATCGAAACAAGGGCCTAACTAGAATCAGAGTGCTCTTGGCCCGTCAAAAGCTAACCAGATCTGAATCCTACCAAGGGGCCAGCCTTTGGTAGGCAGCCAACAGTCTTATTTATCAACCTAGGCGCCTTCAGTTAAAGGTGATGTTATTCCCCCTAAAACTCAGGTTAAACCTGCTACATCTTTCAATATACTCGAGCATATGAAGAAAATGAATGTACCCATATCAATATGGGATTCTTTGAGTATTCTAGGTCAAAAAGACCAGCTTCAATCTGCTTTATCAGGTTTAAGTGTCTCAGATGAGCCTAGTGTAGAAAAGAAGAAAGTGGTGTTAACTAGTACTACTGTTGGTGATAAAGAACAACAAGTTGCTAAGGCCAAGCCACCTCCTTTTTATTTGTCATTAATCATAGGAGATCATCTGGTTCACAATTGTATGATTGACTTAGGGGCTAGTAGTTCAGTTATGCCCAAAAAAATTGTTGATAAGTTGGGAATTGAATATGAGCCACTAGAAAAGGGGGTAGTACAATTAGATGGTACTGTTGTTAACACAATAGGGGTCATTAAAAGTTTGAGCTTAACTCTGCATGCCTATCCAAATTTTGCAATACCACAGGATATCTACATTATCGAGTTTCCCCCGTACTTTTCCCTTTGTTTATCTAGGGATTTTATGGCCAAGATAGGTGGTTACCCATCCTCTAATTGGTCTCATATGCTATTCAGAACCAGATATGGTACTAGAGTCACTATTAAATCAAAACCCATAGCTAAAGTTCATATTGAACCTTACAACCCATCTCCTATTAATACCAACTTGTTTACAAGTGTACAATTAGAGCAACCTGTTGTTCAAGAGGCTGAAGTTCAAATAGAAGGAACATCAGATATTCTTCCTAAAGAGTGGGCATCTCAAACTCATGAAGTTGGTACAGGTAAACGATTGGAGGAGGTTGACATTGGTGTTTATATGTTGCATGAGACTGACTCTTTTATGCCTAATATTGAAAAGGACAAAGAACAACACAGTGAACAACATGAAAATGACGTGTGGGAGCTGTATTTTGATGGCTCAAGGAGTAGAGTGGGTGCTGGTGGTGGATGTATGCTGGTATCACCAGAAGGTCAAAGGTACTATTTAGCTTTTAGATTCTATTTTAGCTGTTCTAATAATTCTGTTGAATATGAAGCTCTAATCCAAGGCTTGGAGTGGGCAAGACAGAGAGGTATTAACTGTCTAAAATTTTATGGTGACAACAAGTTGGTTGTCAATCAGGTGAGAAAGCTTAATGTTGCGAAAAATGATGCACTCAGGTCTTATAGGAATAGAGTGTGGGACCTCTTGGAGGAATTTGATGCATTTAATCTGATTTCTATTCCTAGAACTCAGAATAAACATGCTGATAGATTAGCTGCTATAGGAGTTGAACATGATATTCCAAAGGAGATTTGTAGTGATAAAACTAATCAGCATATCAAGATTGTAGTTAGGCCTATTGTTCCTGATAATAATATGCACTAGCAAGTCTTTGATAGTGACCAACAGATTGTCATTTTTTTAAGAGAAGAAGCTAAGTTCTCACATACCAATCAGGAAAAGCTACAACACCAATACAGTGACCACATTATTCAGCTCAAAAACAACAAGTTTCCAAAAGGCTTGGTCACCCTAGAATATATTTTTAATACTGATGATGAAGCTAGAAAGCCCAAGGGGAGTATTCAAGTTCAACAAGATCACTATAAAGAAGTTGAAGTTTTCAAAGAAAATCTTCTTAAGTTAGGCAAGGTATGTACATCTGAAGAGAAGCATGTTTTTATCCAGCTTTGTCAATAATTTATTGATATCTTTGCCTGGCAATATACTGATTTAAAGGGATTTAACCCCTAGCTTGCTCAACATACCATTGAGCTTGAGCCTAATGTCAAACCTGTTAGGTAAAAACAGATGCCCTTGAATCCTAAGTTAGAACCTTTGATGAAAAAGGAACTAGATAAGTTGATTGAAAGCAACATTATTTTCCCCATTAAGCATACCTCATGGGTTTCAAACCTAGTTCCAGTAAGGAAGAAAATTGGTGAAATAAGACTCTGTGTAGATTTCCATGATTTAAATAGGGCCTCGTTAAAAGACCGTCATCCTCTACCTTCTATAGAGCAGATACTTCAGGTAGTTTCAGGGTCTGAAAGGTTTTCCGTATTAGATGGCTATTCTAGTTACAACCAAATATTGGTAAAAAAGGAAGATCAGTACAAAACAACCTTCACCACAAAATGGGGAACTGTGGCCTATCTGAAAATGCCCTTTGGTTTATCTAATGTTGGGGCAACTTTTCAAAAGGCCATGGATATGGCCTTTCAGGGTTTAATGTACAAGATAGTCTTAGTTTATCTTGATGATATCACGGTTTTTTCTCAGGAGGCTAAGGATCATCTAAATCATTTGAGGCAGATTTTTGAGAAATGTAGGGAATTCGGGATATCACTTAATCCCAAAAAATGTGTGTTTGATGTTCATGAAAGAAGATTGCTTGGTTATGTGGTATCTAAACAGGGTATTACTATTGACCCTGAAAGAATAAGTGCTATCTTAGCTCTTCCTTTACCAACGCATAAAAAAGGTTTGCAGAGTTTTATTGGTAGGATTAACTTTTTTAGGAGGTTTATCCCCGACATTGCCGATTTATTGAGTCCACTAACTCATATGCTAAGAAAGAATGTACCTTTCAGCTAGACTAAGGATGGGAAAAGAAGTTTTGAGCTTATAAAACAGGCATTAGCAGCTGCACCTACACTTCTGAATCCTGATTTTTCTAAAGATTTCATTTTATATGCCTATGGAAATATTGATTCACTTTCAGCCATGCTGGTGCAACAAAATTATCAAGGATCTGAATAGCCTGTGGCGTTCTTCAATCAGGGACTCAAAGATTATGAGCTCAAGTATACTTTTGTAGAGAAACATGTTCTCGTTGTTATAAGAAGCTTAAAGAAGTTCAGGCACATGCTTTCCAATAGCAAGATTATACTGATGGTTGCCCATCCAAGTGTGAAAGAGTTTTTACTGAACAAATATTTGAGTGATAAAAGAGCTGGTTGGGTCACTAAGGTGATGGAGTATGATCTTGAAATAAAGGTTACCAAACTAATAAGAGGGAGAGGTCTCTGCGAACAGCTTACAGAGGATAGCAACAGCAACATAAAGGAGGAAGACATTTTTGTTTTAGCACTTCAAGACAGACAACAAGCTGCTATACCTGCTCCTATATGTTGGATTACAAAAATGACACATTTTTTATTAACTGGTGAGTGCCCTCCTGATCTAACTAAATCTAGAAGAAGGTATTCTCGACTGCAATCCATACCTTATGTTCTTTTAAATGGTTTGTTGTTTAGAAGAGATTTTCATGGTGTCCTATTATGATGTATTATAGCTGATCAGGTTGATAGAGTGTTGCACGAATTCCATCAAGGATCACCTGGTGGACACTTTTCCCCAAGAGCTACAGCTCTTAAAATAATTTAAGGAGGCTATTACTAACCTACCTTATTCAGAGATGCTCATTTATGGGTGAGGAAATGTAAGAAATGTGCCATTTTTGCTGGGAAAGAGAAGCTGGCAGCCCTCCCACTGCAACCAATTCAAATCAATCAGCCCTTTACCAAATGGGGTTTGGATTTCATTGGGGTTATAAACCCACCATCAAGTGCAGGCCACAAGTGGGTGCTCACAGCCACTGATTATTTTTCAAAATGGACTGAAGTTGTGGCACTCAAAGAGGCTAATGAATCTACCATCCTGAATTTCTATGAAGAGTTAGTTACTAGATTCGGTGTCCCAGATTCTATTATCTCAGACAATGCCCTTGCTTTTGTGAGTGTTAAAATTTTTGACTAGGCTATCAAGAATGGTATATATTTGAATACATCCTCTAATTATTATCTGCAGGGCAATGCACAGGCTAAGTCCACCAACAAGAATCTCCTGAGGATCATTAAGAGAACTATGGAAGACAATCAAAAAGCCTGGCACACCAAGTTGAAATCAGCCTTGTGGGCTGATAGGATTACGTCAAAAAGGTCTACAGGACTTTCTCCATACATGTTAGTATATGGAAAAGAGGCAAGACTGCCTATTTCAGTTGAACTTCCAGCCCTCGATCTGGTAAACCAGCTTGATAGGATTGAGGAGGAGCCTATGACAGTAAGGTTAGCTCAGTTAATTGAACTTGAAGAACTCAGAGCTGAAGCGGTAAAAAATATTGAGCAACATCAGGCTCAAATGAAAAAGTCATTCGATAAAAAGGCGTCCCCTAGAGTGTTCTAGGAAGGCGACATAGTGCTAAAGTGGGATGAATTGAAAAGCAGACTTGGAAAGCACTCCAAATTTGATGCATTTTGGACTGGGCCATATATCATCACTGAGAAGAAGCAGCATAATGCTTTCCAGCTATATATCATCACTGAGAGTATGTGCAACATTACAAAGAAGAGATGGAAAATCTCATCAAGATGATTAATAGGATTATGGAAAAAGACTTGGGATTTATTGATTCTCTTACTTAGTAATTAAATGATTATGATAACTTGTGACAAGGGGATACTGAAATAAAGAACTTTACGGCCATATTTGGAAAGGTAATAAGTAACCCTATATCTTGTTTGAATAAGAAATCAATGGAAGATGTAGTTATTACCTGATTTTCACCTGTGAGCTCAATCAGGCAGAGCAATCCATGTTTTTTAAGTGTTCATGAAGGCCAAATGGAGGAACATTTTACATCAAGGTTACATATTTTCTAACTTGTTTGCTTGTTGTGTAGCTGCAGGGGAGAATTATGTTTGTAATTCGGCACATGGATTAAATGTGGCTCCCATAAGGGTTGAGCCCAGCGTGCGGGTGTTCGGTATTTTATTGAGGGTCTTTGTCTTATGCTTTTTCCTTGCTTTCCCCCTTTTCTATTTTGTTTTCTTTCTCCCCCTTTTTCTTTTGTTTTGTTGGAGCTGGAACCAAAACTAAAACCGAACATTGAAAATTTTTAGAGTTCCAGTTTCCGTTTCCATTTCCATTTCCAGTTCCAGTTCCGCACCTTTGTCCGTTTTGTTTTCTTTTGGCCTTTCGTTTGACATAATGGGTCCCTCTTTTCTGTTTCTTTTTCTTTGTTTTTGTGTCTTGTGTCTTAGGAGTGTGTTCCTTTTCTGGGCCTTTTCTTTCTGCTCCGGCGGACCCAGAACTGGGACTGATTCCAAACTTGGAATTCCTTCCAAATTATGTATTTCGTTCTGTTCCCGGTCCCGGTTCTGCCTCTATTGTTTTTCCTTGCGCATCTTTGGTTTTGTTCTGGTGGACCCGGAACCAGAACTAGAACCAAACTTTGAAACTTTTCCAAAGTTTCAGGTTCTGGTTCCGTCCCGGTCCCGATTCCTCCGGTATTGTTCTTTTTCCTTTGTTCCTTGTATTTTGTTGGGGGGGTACTTTCTCCTATTCGTCTTTCTTCCTTCTCGTCCTTTTCTTCATCTTCTTTTGAGTTTTGTCGAGGGGGGGACCAGGTCGGAATCCGAACCTGAAACTTGAAGAAAGTTTCAGTGTCGGATTTGGTCCCAATCCCGGTTCCGTTGGGATTCATCTGTTTTTTCTTTCGTTCCCATTCCAACTCCGGTCCCAGTTCCAGTGTCATCTTGGCTTTTCCCCTGCCGGTTTTAAAGGGTTAAAGCATGTCGAGAACACCTGTGGCTGCTTTACAAAAAGATCAACTTGTAGAAATATCTATAACGAGAAGAAAGCGTAAAGGATGAAAAGTCGCGAGTATTAATGACTGATGGTATGTCAACTGGCAAAGGTAGATGGATGTGAACGACGATCCTCCTAGAACATTTAAGGCAGCTCTGCAAAGAAGTCTCGAGGGTGGACACGAGGGCTGCGAGTTAATGCAATCGTTGCAAAAGATGTGAAGGCCATGCCTAGGAGCGAGCTTTCACCGACATGAACAGGGTATGCACATTTAATGCCTCATTAACTTTATTCCAAAATGCTTCTACGGCCAACGTGTTCAGGCACCGACTCATTTTTGTAAACCCTAAGGCAGGGGCCGACACTTTTGTTTTTTGTTGTATATATGGCATTTTTGCCTCTTTGTAAAGGGAGGACTTAGTTAAAAGGATTGATGAAAGAGCATTTCAGACTGGGTAACTCATTTTATGAATACTACAGATTTGTAATACAAAAAACTCCTTTTTCTCAATAGAAAGTCATTTCCTTCACTGATTTCCTTTGTTGTTTAGTATTGGTTGTGAGTTGCATGATAAAATTTTGTGTAATCCTTTATTTCATTAGATTCCTTCAGTACTGGATGCAAAGAATATTATGTCATAGTGCAGGTTTATGTTAGTGATCTCTTTCTATTACATTTATATCTATGAAAACATCATTATTTTCCTTGTGTTAAGCATTAGAACAGTCAGAACCTTACATAGAATCACTTTTGCAGACATAAATCTTTGTGTTGTGAGATTGTTTAGCTTTATTGAGATTTCTGTGAGTTTCAACAGTATTGTCAAATTTTATCTTTGGTGTACCACCTATTAATGATAGGTTTTAAATTTCAAGTATATCCTTCTTACTCTTTTCCTTATCATTCTTTAGTATTCTCCAATTATCTTAAGGGAACCAGCCCATAATCTGGAGGTCCACTTCATTCCTAGGTCACCCACAACCTCGAAGTGTTCCCATGTGTCAATAGGTTGCTACAGTTAATAGCTTAGCAAGGGTGCACACTTTATTTGACAACAGTAGTTAAAGTGAGGAACTTGATTACAAGGTATGAGAGAGATATAGGGGAAAGGAACAATGAAGTCAAGAAGGTTTCTGAAGTATATAATTGGGAAAAGTTTAAATGGAACCTTTCACAAAAATGTTCCTAGAGAATATCTAAATAGAATTTTATTGGCTTTTAGTGAATATAGATTCAAGAAATGGGAAGATGTGCTTATTGAAGACGCAATTGAGAGTGAATGAGTAGCTTTTGTCTTATGTTTTATATTATGGGTAATTAATAATTCAAATTTTGTTGAAATTCTAAGGGATATTGAAAGGAACACACAAGAAGGCGAAGATTCAATTATAGATCTAAATGAAGGTGAATAATCCTATAAAGGAACTTGTATATAGTAAGTTGCACGTATTTTGGAGCATGTTGGAACTAGATCAGTTTTGAGTATGAAGGACAAAAAATATGAAGGATAAAGATATTAATGCAAAGGGTCAACAAAATCTAAGAAGTGAAGCTTGAATTGAAGGATTTCCAATAGGATTTTGTCAACAACGAGGATACATGACTACTATCTGGAGTTTTGAGGAGTTAGTGAAGAATAAAAAATGACTAATTTAAAGAGATAAATTTGATCCATGGGTATGTGCAGGATCATCATGGAAAAATAGGCCCTTAAGTGGCAAAGAATTCAAAAAAATCAGAGTTAGGAAACTTGACGTAAGAAATTGAATAAGTTATCTATACTATTTCAAAAATATGTAAGAATAGAATCTGTAGCAAATTGAATGTAGTTTCTAAACTACTAGGTTTATTTTTAAAAAAAAAGAAATCTATTTTGTGAAAATTTGAAATTTCAATCGAGTAGTACTTAAATTTCAAGGACAAATAAGAAGTAGGTGTTTGTCTAACCACCCTAACCACAATAAAATGATAATTATTTTTTATAATATTTTAGATATAAGTAGAGAACTCATGTCCTGATGTGATGCATATTTTTTTGTAATTTTTTTTCAAGTAAATAATTAATTACGAATTTTTTATTACAACTTTTAAAAAATATAAAAACTCATATGTCTGACCACCTTAACTTGGTCAAAACTTCATGAAATTCATTTTTTTTTAATCCTATAGTATGCAAAGCATAGAATGTGATGCATATTTTGGATTCAAAAATATGATACTGTTTGAAATCTATAGATGTTTTTCAATCAGCCTATCAACTAGGACTTTAGTCATAGTTCAAATAGAAAATGAATATAATTATTTATTAAATTCAAAGTAAAGAATAATTTATATTGGTGGAAAGTTGAAAATATCCTTTAAAAACCCTTTTCATTTCATCAATTTTGGGTAAAAAAAAAGTCGTTAGCCACATACCCCATCATGATCCTGCACATACCCCCATTATTCTAAAACTATCTACTAATAGCCCATGTGTTGAATATATTTTTCTTTCCACGTGTATAATGTTGATTCACCTATTTATCCCTCAACATGTGTGAGTTTTGTAACTAACCTTTGCCTTAGCTCTATAAAAGGAAGTGGGTTGTCTTTTATAAAGAATAAAAAATTGTTAAGACGATAGAGCTTGAATTGGAAAATCACCAATTTAACTTCTATTTCATGTTTTCTATTCATTTTCAATAAATACTTGTGAATACTGTAGAATCTTATAGTACTAAAGTAATATCAAGGTCATTCCTAATTGTAAATCCTGCATGACTGTAAATTGCTCATATTGGTGAAATAATCAATTTGTTGCACCAAATTTGGGTGCATTTTGAAGCTATGTCACTAGTGAATAGTTGAATTCATTAAACTCTTTCATAATTTTTGATGTAGTTGTGAGTAATTTTGGTGAAATACAAATACTTTCTACTTTAATTTACATTTTTATTATGTATGCACGTATAATGTTTGAAACCATTAAATTTCTTAGGCTCTTTTCTCTCTTTCTTTGAATCTTTTACAGTTTCTTTAGAAAGAATAGTTAGAATGATCATACAAATGGAAAGTTATTGATTCTAGAATTTTTAATACTAATCAAATTTCCTTCAAGGTGTAAGAATATCATCAAATACCTGTAAGCCCCTTTGTGAAAACAACATAAAACAATGAACCCTAAGTGAACCTAGTGAGTCATGCCCTAAAATTCTTGAACCTTGGGATAGCTAATTCTTTACTCAATCAATGACTCTTTCAAGATAGATAGGTTTGGTTGTTCAAAAAATCTATCTATATTTTGCGTGAGTAATATCCTCATCAACACTTTCCATCTAGTATTTATTTTGAAACTATCTACTAATAGCCCATGTGCTGAAGATATTTTTCTTGCCACGTGTCTAATGTTGATTCACCTTTTTATCCCTCAAAATTTTCAGCAATTCAAAATCTTCTCTTAAATTTATAAAAAATTATCAAAACTATTTTTAAAAAATTTAAAAACTACACGAATAAACTTCATCAAGATTTCTACATTTCATTAGTTTATATCATTTTGAAATTCAAAACATAAAGACCACTTTTATGTAGTCAAAGTTGAAATTTTTTGTTTGTATCAGTCGATTCATTTACAAAAGTGTGACATGGGTTTGTAATGACCACCTAGAGAGAATTGATATAGAGGTACAAAGGATGGTGATAATTCAAAAGATGGAAAACCAACAATTACTATAGGAAAAGGTGGCGATAGAGGAACATATCCTAAAGATAAAGACCTAGGGATTACAATTAAATTGGAAGAGAGAGTACATGTGCAACATTACAAAGAAGAGATGGAAAATATCATCAAGATGATTGATAGGATGATGGAAGAAGACCTAGGAGTTATTGATTCTTTTACTCAGGAATTAAATGATTATGATAACTTGGGACTATTAGTGTTAAGTCTAACTTAGGGTTAATCATGTAGGTGGTTTTTTCCCTTATCGAGAAGTTTTTCACCTGTCCTATTTCTCATTCCTTTAAAAGGCTTGTACATTATGTATTATCTTTTTTCTCTCGTGTATGTGTGAGGGTGATTTTTTTATAGGTTGAGGATCTTGGGAAGGAGCTTCCATCTCCTATATGGTATTAGAGCTCCTCCTCCTGCTTACCTTCCTGGAGAGTTTCTATTGAGGAGATTTGGGAAATTTTCTTTTGCCTACTAAAAAAATTTTTGGCATTAAATTTCAAATTTTTCATTATTGCCGATTACCTTCTGTTGAAGGCATGATTTTCCTTTTGGAGGATGTGATCTATTATTGAAGGTTGATACTCTTCATTGGAGGCGCAAATTTTCCCAAGGTTTTAGCAAACACAATGCAAGCATTCTAATTGTATTCACCAACATGGGAATCCACTATACTTAGCATACACTAATTTTTTTTGGTTAGTTCACCTTTACTTTTTGCAGGACAGAACAAGCCTGGAATTGGCACTACTTTTTTGCTTGGAAGCTTGTCATGGTGGGAATTTTCATTTGCAATTCACACTGAAGATTCTATTTGGAAGGCCTAATTTTTTTATTGGAGGGGCTACACATTTCTATTTGCAGGTTGTGTCTCAAATTGAAGGTGAGGAATTTATTTGCAAAGGCACCTTCATTTTGTATTCGTGTATTTTCCACAAAATAGAGGGCCATTTTCTTGGCAATCTACCCATTCCTCAGACCCACTATTTGCAAATGAGACCCTACCATAGCAAGCCACTTGCTACATTTTATTTAGGGTGAGTTGCAATTAGTTATCCTTGCACAACCTAATGATACGTGAAAAGAGGTGAGGAATAGTGGTTAGAGGAAAGATTGACTTCATTTGCAGATGTGATTCATCTCTTGGAGAGGCATGATATTTGAAGGGAAAGTCACTTGTTTTTGAAAACTTGTGCTTCTTCACTATCATCACAGTGACCTTCATGGTAGGCATTCATAAAAAATTTCATCAGTGATTTCTATTCTTGAAGCAATCACAGGTGGTCTAGGAAGAAACATTTTTTGTAGAGGTTGAATCACCTTATCAAAGCACCCCATTGAAGGTCTGTTGATAGGCCATAATTCATTTTTTGCGGGTCATTCCATCTATGCCAGCCTATGACCCATCACCACTGCCTGTGCATTTTTCTTTTTCCTAAATTTTATTGAGAAGCATGATTTTTCCCATTAGAAGTGTGAATCTTAGTTGAAGGGGTGACTTTAAGCCATTTTCTATTCAAGAGGTGCAACTCAGTGTTGAATAGGCATTGTTTTGTGCCCTAATTTGTTAATTTCTATAACCCAGTAATAGATTAATTGCACAATAAATTCACAGAAAGAAATATGATTTATATAACAATTAACACAACTAGGTTAATTAACAAATGATAACAACATAAGCAAAAATAACAAGAAGCCAATCATAAATAGACAATAACATAGATATACCCAAGAAACTCCAGTGTTGGGAAAAATAGTTTACAAATGTTGGATCTTCTATTCAGCCTAACAACAAACTTTTCTTTCGAAAATACAATACAATACAAGTTTTCTACAACAATATTACATATATAGAGCCCAAATGCTTTACTTAGTGTGCAAGAAAAGAAACTTTCCTTGCATTCTTTGGCTTTAAATCACACATAAAATCGCTCTTGGTTTTATCCCAACCTCACAAACTTGAAAACATTCTATTAAAGAATTAAAAAATGTTGTTGTTGAAAATCCAACTCGAGTTGCTTTAAAGCAACTCCACATCCCACCTTTTGAGCTAGAAAATCAGCACTCCCTCTTAGCGAGGAAGGTGTTCTGCACAACACCCAACTTGTCCCTGAAGAATTCAAATGTACTCTTCATCAAGGCCTTGGTCAATATATTTGCTATCTATTCATCCGTAGGAATGTAATGGAGCTTCACTATCCCCTTCTCCACACAATCTTTGATGAAGTGGTACTTAATCTCAATGTGCTTTGACTTGTCATGAAACACTAGATTCTCAGAGAGTTTGATACAACTCTGATTATCATAGTAAATGGTTGTAGGATCTAGCTCCTGATCAAAGATCCTAGCTAAAAGTTTTTGAAGCCAGATAGTCTCACATGTAGCCATATTGGCTACCATATACTTGGCCTCTACATAACTCAGTGCAACTAACTTCTATTTCCTGCTATACAGAGAAACTACTCCTGATCCCAAGCTGAAACTACACCCTAAAGTGCTCTTCCAATCAACTGTACTTCCTACCCAATCTGCATCGATAAACCCCTCAAGGTTCACTCCATCCTATTGAACATACTTCAGCCCATAATCAAATGTGCCTTAGAGATATCTCAAAACATGCTTCTAAGCTATCTAGTGCACATGTTTAGGTTCCACCATAAACTAACTGAGTGAGTTAACTGCAAAAAAAATGTTTGGCCTTGTGTTGACCAAATACATAAGAGATCACATCAACTGTCTGTATAAAGTTGGATCCACTACCTCTGATCTGGAAGCATCAATCTTCTTCCAATTGGTCACAAGTAGCGTTGACATAGGCTTACAGTTATCCATCCTGAATCGCTTCAAGATATCAATTAAGTACTTCCCTTATCCAAGGAAGATCTCTCCCTCTTTCTACCACAGCTCCAATCCTAGAAAGTAGTGCATCAACCCCAAGCCCTTCATCTCAAAATCTCCTACAAGATCCTGCTTGTAGTGTCCTATGAGCTCCTCGAACCTAGTGAGAAATAGGTTATCAACATATAACACCACTATGAGAAGTTCACCCTTCCCCTAAACATAGTACAGGCTCAAATCCACCTCACTCTTGATGAAGCCCACACTCTACAAGTAACTATCAATACGTGAATACCACGCCTGGGAGCCTACTTGAGTCCATACAGTGCTCTTTTCAACTTGCATACATGAGAATTCCTCTCATGTGCTTCAAATCCTTCTGGCTGCTCTATGTAAATCTCTTCCTCAATCACTCCATTGAGGAAGGTCATCTTTACATCTATTTGGTGAATCCTCCAACCCATTTATGCTGCTACATAAATGATAGCTCGTATGGATGAGTACCTAGCTACCAGAGTGAAAGTATCGTCATAGTCAACTCCTTCCTTCTGAGGAAACCCCTTAGCCATAAATCGGGCTTTGAACTTTTCCACACTACCATCTGCAGCATGCTTAATCTTATACATCCATCTTGAGCCCACCATAGACTTATCTTCTGGTCATGGTACTACCTCCCACATACTATTCTTTGTGATGGAAGAATACTCTTCCACCACGGCATCTCTCCACACTTAGTGCTTGGGTAAACCCACAAAAGTGGTTTACAATTTGAGTGAGGAGGGAAAAGTTGCAAAACATGACCCCATGCAAAAAAAATTAGTTTTTGGGGTTCGAACGAACTTCTTGGTTTGAGAGAACCAAAATAGGGTTCGCTTGAACCTTGGTTCGAGTGAACCAAATAAATGCAAGGTCTCATCATTCCCGCAAAAAAAACACAAAGAAAACCTTTTTTGAAAGGGGGTTCGCCCGAACCCCCTGGTTCACCCAAACCCCCTGGTTTTCCCACCTTCTCACCCTCTAGCACCAAAAAACTCCAGAATTTTTCCCTTCGAAGCTTGGGTTGAGGATGAAAATGGAGGAGACTTCACAGACCCAACTGGATGATGTAGTCCTCGAAGCAAGCTATCCAACGAATATAATTTTAATATGTTTTAGTTTTATTATGTATTTGTTTTTTTAGTTTTATTAAACATAATTTTTTCATCAAAAAATCAAGCTCTTTGTTCTACACATGTGGAAAAATAGCAGATTATCAAAAAAAAATTGAAAAATATAAGTGCACCAGATATTGAAGTCCTTGATCTAAAAAAAAATATAAATTGAATTTTGATACATACAAAAAAAGTTATGTTGTATACAGTCCTCCTATGTCTGAATTGTAATTGGTTTGACTTTGAAATTTGATTAAGGAAAAAATATTCAATAAAACACTATGAAACCAATTAGAAGCACTAGATATTGTAGTTACAAATCTAAATTAAAAAAAAATAGAATTTTATCCTTCATGGAAAAAATGCTTTGTTGTATACGATGAGTGTCACTCCTTATAAATGTTGTTTACTGAAAAAAAAAACTAGTTTTCAAAGGAGATGGAAAAAGAAGTACAATCTGATTCCAAAAATTTTGAAAAAAATATATTTCGAATCTACAAACAAAATGTCACAAATCACTAATTTGCATCATCTTCCAATTCCTCATGGTTTAGCCGCCATAGGTGCCTGGAAGTGAAGATTTAGTTAAAAAAATATATTTCAGTGTCTAGTTTGGCCAAAAATTGTAAACCAGTATTGTGGGATCAGCCGTTTGGATGCCTCCTGAA
Source organism: Sequoia sempervirens (assembly GCA_007258455.2). Lineage (NCBI taxonomy): Eukaryota > Viridiplantae > Streptophyta > Pinopsida > Cupressales > Cupressaceae > Sequoia > Sequoia sempervirens. The sequence continues at coordinate 532,930,184 of VDFB02281492.1, read as the reverse complement.
AGCTGGAAGGCTCTACTTCAATTAATTCACTCATAAGTGCCACATACTCAGAATAAAATTTGGGAGCCTTTCTTTGTCTAACTAAATCTTGAGGATCACCTGTATATTCTTGAGCCTCTCTCAGTGTCTGCTCAACCACCCTATTTTTCCTCTTCTCGGTATTAGGAATCCAAGGCTGAGGATTTATTTGTTCCTCCTTCTAATCAACCTGCTCAGCCCGCTTGCTCTACTCTCCAACTTGCATGACGGAAGTGTGAGTAATTTGTGCTGCCTCAACCGTGGGTGATTGTTCCTCCTCATTCATCAAGTTGCTAGACTTCTAAAGAGCCCTCTCTTCCTCGAACTTCACATCCTTGCGAACCACTATTTTCTTGAGAGCAGGAATGTAAACCTAATGAGCCTTAGAAGTTTCACTATACCCAACAAGGATACCCTTCTTTGCAATAGGTTCCAACTTGGTTCTCTTCTCCATAGGAATGTGACAATACATAAGGCATCCAAAGATGCGAATGTGCCCCAAATCTGGTTTCTTACTAGTGAACGCCTCTTTTGGAGTTAAATTTCCCTACACTTTGTGAGGGCTCCTATTCTACAAATACACAGCTATATTGCAAGCTTCTTCCCACAAGAACCAAGGTAGATCCTGATCATGAAGCATGGCCTTGGCTGCTCCAACTATAGCCCCATTTTTCCATTCAGCAACACCATTTTTTCGAGGGTTGTATGGAACTATCAACTCTTTCTTGATACCTTCCTGAGCACAAAAATATTTGAAGGCATTCAAGGTATACTCGCCTCCATTATCAGACCTCAGTATCTTGATCTTCCTCCCTGTTTGGTTCTCCACGAGAGCCTTAAACTCTTTGAACCTACTGAAGACCTCATCTTTATTCTTCATGAAATATATCCATGTCTTCCTGGAGAAATCATCAATGAAAATAACATAATGCTCATATCCTTTCAAGGATGTTGTTATGGGCCCACACACATCTGAGTGTACAAGATCCAAAATCCCTTTGGATCCAATGTGGTTGCTTGGAAAACTAGTCTTGGCATATTTCCCAAGTGCACAACCTTTGCACTCCTCACGCTTTTCTGTCCTCATCTCAAGAAGCCCTGTCACTATTTCCTTGAGAATATTAAATACTCCATGGTGAAGGGGAGCCATCCTCCTATGCCACAATTCTCCTAGCCCTTTACACTTGCTTACCAATGAATGTGTTGGATCAAACTGTAACTGAAACAAGTTGTCATGCCTGACTCCAATCACTTTTGTAACCTTGGAATCTTTGGGACGAATATAGAATTTTCCCCTCTCAAAGGTCATGATGTAACCCTTATCTTCCAAAGTAGAAATGAAGATTAAATTAGTTGTCATGCCAGGGACATACAACACATCCTCCACCAACAAGGGTTTTTTAGACTCCCTCTAAAACTTGATGGTGTCAATACCATTTGCATGGTAATTGGCATTGTCTCTAAGCTCAATATAGAAATCCAGCTTCTTCTCCTCTAACTTGGTGAAACATTCTCTAACTCCCATCATGTGGCAAGAAGCCCCACTATCAATATACCATACCTTATTGGAAATTGAACTTGAGAGACAAGAAATGAGTGAAAACTCATTCTCAAATTGTGATGCAAACCCATCCACCTCTACTGTAGCAGCAACTTGCTTCTTCTACTTGTCCTTATTTTTCTTATTCGGACATTGACTATCATAGTGACCCATTTTATTGCAGCAAAAACATTTTATCTTGCTCAGACCTTTCTTCTTCCCATTCTTGGAAGAAGATCCTTTCATTTTCCCTTTATTAGACTTTTGCTTACCCTTGCTTGCAAGAGCAAGATTTTCTTCGTCTTGAACCCTCTTCGTCTAATCTCCTTGATGAGCACCTTCATGGATCTCCTTCTAAAAAAAATCATCCCAAAGCCTCACCCAATCAGGCAGTCGATCTCTGCCAACAACACACTTGACAAACACTTCCTAGTGCTTTGAAAAACCATTCAAGGCTATACGCACCAACTCATCTTCATCAATCGTCTCTCCAACAATAGCCATCTCATCCCTAACTTGTGTCAACTTGGGAAAGTAAGAGGTCACACTCTCGCCTTTGGACATCTTAGTATAATGCATTTTTTCCTTGAGCATCATCTTATGAATTTGATAGTCACTCTGATAAAGTCTTGTGAGTGTATCCCACATCTCCTTGGTAGTGTCTTCACTCGATAAATGAGGAATTAAATGATCTCTTGCTCCATCCAGGATATCCTCTGAGCCTTGGCCTCTTTGACTTCATGTGAATCTAAGGCAACAAGATCATTTGTTGGTGGTGTCACTTCTGTAATAGCATAGATCCACAACCTGTTCTCCTTGAGAATAGATGTAATATAAACCTTCCATTGCAAGAAGTTAGACACACCCTCAAGCCTGTCTTCATATCGAACACTAGTTTCCATAGTCACAAAAGAAACTGGAGATGAAATTTTCTAATTTTTTTTCTTGAAATCTGCATCACAAATCTTGGCTTCATATTCAAATTTTAGTGCTCTGATACCATGTTAATTTCTATAACCTAGTAACAGATTAATTGCACAATAAATTCATAGAAATAAATCTGATTTATAACAATTAACACAACTGGGTTAATTAACAACTAATAATAGCGGAAGCAAAAATAACAAGAAGTCAATCACAAATAGACAATAACACAGATATACCCAGGAAACCCCAGTGTGAGGAAAAACTTGCAAATGTTGGATCTTTTATTCAGCCTAACAACAAACTTTTCTTTTGAAAATACAATACAATACAAGTTTTCTACAACAATCTTACATATATAGAGCCCAACTACTTTACTTAGCGTGCAAGAAAAGAAACTTTCCTTGCATTCATTGGCTTTAAATCACACATAAAATCACTCTTGATTTTATCCCAACCTCACAAACATGAAAACATTTTATTAAAGAATAAAAAACTTCTGTTGTTGAAAATCTAACTCGAGTTGTTTTAAAGCAAGTCCACATCCCACCTTTCGAGCTGGAAAATCAACATGATTGGGGTGAAAAGGTCACATTTTTCCATTGAGGTGATTTTTGAGCAATCCATGCGAGCCTATATTTCCCTTTGACATCCCTCTTGAGAAGATAATAACAAGTTTATGATTGCACTGGCTATGGGAGTCGTAGGAGAGATAGTGTTGGAGACACTGAAGCGGATGTTGGGTCAACTAGCAGAAGCAAAAAATTTAGTTTAAGGGGTGTTCATCTGCAAGCACTGTGTGAATTTATCTTTGTTGTGATATATCCCTACCACAAATTTCCTCTTTAGAGACCGATCACCTCTTTGCAAATCGTGTATTTCATCTATAGGCTGTGAATCTGATTGGGGCTAAAATTATTTGAGTTGGAGATTAATTTGGGTGAAGCTTTCCCCTAAATATTCATTTAGGGTTTCCATTTTTCTCGCCATTCTTACTAGGTGTGAAAATCACCAATTTAACTTCTATTTCAAGTTTTTTTATTCATTTTTAGTAAATACTTGTGCATACTATAAAAGCTTGTAGTACTAAAGTAATATCAAGGCCATTCCTTATCATAAATCTTGCATGACTGTAAATTGCTCATATTGGTGAAATAATCAATTTGTTGCACCAAATTTGGGTGCATTTAATTCAAAGCTATGTCACTAGTGAACAATTGAATTCTTTAAACTCTTTCACAATTTTGGATGTAGTTGTGAGTAATTTTGGTGAAACACAAATAGTTTTCTACTTCAAATTACATTTTTCAATATGTACATGTACAATATTTGAAACTATTAAATTTCTTAGGCTCTTTTCTCTCTTTCTTTGAATCTTTTGCAATTTCTTTAGAAAAAATAGTTAGAATGATCATACATATGGAAAGTTATTGATGTTGGAATTGTTAATACTAATCAAATTTCCTTCAAGGTGTAAGCATATCATCAAATACCTGTAAGTACCTTTATGAAAACAACATAAAACAATGAACCCTAAGTGAGCCTAGTGAGTCATGACCTAACATTCTTGAGCCTTGGGATAGCTAATTCTTAACCGAATCAACGAATCTTTCAAGATAGATAGGTTTGATTGTTCAAAAAATATATCTATATGTTGCATGAATAACATCCTCATCAACACTTTCCATCTAGTATTTATTAACTTTCCACTACTTTAGTAGTTTTTCATTATCTTGGTCATCACTACAAGCTCACAAAGGGATCCATATCTAGATTTACTATATTTCTACATCATTCTTGCTTTCTCCATTCATGTTACTATTCCTAAGACCCTAGTTGTATACTAGGAAATTGCATTACTCTTTGATTCTTACTATCAATATTTTGAGCTTCAAATTTAACATCATCATTTACTATAATTTCTATTTTTTTCATTACATGTTTTCATCCAATACTTTATCTAGTACTCTTAAATTGAAAACATGGATTTTGGCATGAAGAACATTTTCTTTGTTTAGCAAGCTCCTTAAATGTGTTTGCAAACACCACTAGTCTCTTTATTGTAAGTCCAAACATCAAGGTGAATCTTTTCTTATAGGTACAAAAGCTTAAAAATTTCAAAGTCGAAATCATGCACAAAGGGTGAATTTAAAAATAGAGATCAATTTTGTATGATATTTTCAATCTAGGTAATTTCATGTTGTGGAACTAATTTTTGTTAAATTTTATGAACCAGTTTAGATTTCATCATTTTCTTTCAATAAATTCCAAAATAGACAATTTTAATCTATGATTCAAAAATTAGGATCAAGATAGTACACAATTGCCTATTAACTCTCAAAATTAACTAAATATTTTTATTTCTATTTTTTAATTTTTTTTTCTAAATTAAATCACATGATTTTCCCAAACTCTAAATTAAATTAGTATGATTGTCACATTCCATAGACTTTTTTTTGTTGGAGATACCCCAAGGGGGTCCCCTTTAGCTTAGAGCCAAGGTCTGAGTGGTATCCATTTCGCCAAAATCCGTCGGGGGCACAATCCCCGCCTCATCCCTTTTTAGGCATCAGAGCCTTTGCACTCAACAAGACTTAATTCCTGGTGGGCTCATTTAGAACCTTTCAACTTCACCAGTAGACCAAGGGCCCATTGACATAGACTTAATTTTAAATATAGATATGATTTTATTTCCTTACAATATTAGACTTTATCATTTCATTAACACTACCATGACTATAAAATTTATCAAGTGGAAGTTTCAACCTTTATTTAAGTGACTCAATTTTTTATATTGGTTAAATTGACACATCAATTGCTTAAATTTAAGATTTGGAGTCCACTTCTTTTAAGATCTAATCACATCCTATGTTATAAAACAAAGAAAAATAATAATATATAATTTATACATTAAATCATTAATTTTAATGCATATATAATATCACATAATTTGTTGTTTATAATGATTACAAAATATCTATTAATTAATTATAATAAAAAATCATCAATAATAATATTGAAGTCACAAATTAGGATCTTATTTTTTATAACAAAAAATAGTTAGTACTAATATTAAGTTTGAAGTCATTAAAATAAACAAAAATTTGCATTAATATTAACAATAATTAATATATTAAACAAAAAATGAATATGGATTCAATATTAAGAAATTAATTTTAAAATTAAAAGAAAAGAAAAACATTTTTTAATAGACTTTAAATAACATACTTTGTGAATGGGATTTTGATCTTTTGATAAAGTTGACCGGTGTTAAATGAGTTCACTAAAGATCAAATCTTCTTGAGTGTAAGACCCCAAAACTCCCAACACTATAAGGAACAAGACTAGGATACCCCTCAATCCTTAACTAATATTAGTATATAGTTAACTAAACAGTCTTTTAAATTTGATATAAAAGTTTCAAACAAAATAATATATCATTATAAATTTAAATATAATTTTTAAATATATATAAAACTTGAAGGGGTAAAAAGATCCATTCCAACATACAAGCGTAAAACTAGCAAGAAAAATCAACCGTTGACTCGGGACTAGAGATACATTGAAAAACAGGGAAGAAAACAATGACCTTGGGCGACGATGACATACTAACAACTATTTGACTAATCGCCATTGCATTCAATTCTTTCCACCATGATTGGTATTCCATGTTGAGGATTGAGAGTGATGAAGGCTACGGGTGCATGCCTATACCCTCTGCTCACACTGAATCTGAACCTCTTCGTCATCATACTTATCACAACCTTCGCTTCTAATAACGCATAGTTCTGCCCTATGCACACTCTTGGACCACTCGAAAATGGAATAAAAGCATAGGGTTGATTGTTTGTAGCTTTGCTTATTCCATCTCTGAAACGCTCTGGCCTGAACTCATTTGCATCATTTCCCCAGTATCTGGGGTCCCTGTGCACTGCTAATATGTCTCCCACCACATTCACACCCTTGGGAATTATAAAATCATCTCTTAGTTTCAAGTCTTTGAATGCCTGTCTGGCGAAGCCTGTTCCAGGTGGGTACAACCTCAGAGTCTCGTTCAATATCATCCCAATCTGTCAAAAACAAATTTCCTAAATTAATTTAGACATGTTTCTCTTGGGAAGGTCTCCTTACCCAAAATTTGTTTATCATACTTACAATTTTGAGCTTTCCTAAACAATCCATGGTGGGATTGCTGTTTCCACAGATTGCAGTTGCTTCTTCGTGAGCCTTTTGTTGCCAATCCTGGTTGAGTGCCAACAGGAGTATTGCCCATGATATCAGAGCACTGGTGGTTTCTCTTCCTCCCAAGAAGAATGTTTTGCACTCGTCCATTACTTGTTGTTCTGTGTAGCTGAAATTCTTGTCATCTGAAGAAACGTTCTTTACTTCTGAGAGAATCAAGCCAAGAAGATCATTCCCATATGATCCACTCTCTCTTCTTTTCTCTATAATCTGCTTCAAGTTATTTTCCAATCTTCTACTCCGTTTCCAAGCCTCCAGATTTGAGGGCGTGGGGATATAACTTTTTTGGAAAAAACAAAGGAAATATGAATTCGAATGAGTCTTTTCTATATATATTAAACAAACCAAATCTCAAATTGCCCTTTTCGGAAGACAACCTAATTAGGCAATCAAGTCATACCTGGAACCTGGCAGCCATAGATATCGAATATTGTGGTTCATTATGTCCTCTAAACCCCTGATGTCATCGTATATTTCTTTTCCCCCTTTGCTGTAGTCCATTCCAAATCCCACCCTCATAAAAATGTCTGCAGTAAGCCTGTCCAGAAAAGCAGTTAGCTCTAATTGTCAGGGCTTCTCTGTAGCTTTCTTCATAATCTCATTCCATTCCTTTACCAATTGATCTGTACACATGGACATGATTTCAACAGAGGCCTGTAAAGTATACCCAACAATTCAGAATAGTAAGATGAGATTCAAAAGCCCACAAAAATCTTTTTTTAAAACATGTCCAGAATGGTATAGTAGTGTAGAAATAATATATGAAAGTAAAGAGAATGAAGGACAGGACAAGGATTATGTAGGAATCAAGTAAGAATGTAATGACCACCTTAAGCTTTTCCATATGAAAAGCAGGCGCCACAATTCTGCGCTGGTGAGACCACTTTTGACCATTAGCAGTGAAAAGTCCAGTGCCCAAGGCCACAGAAAGCATCTTTATAATCATTGGAGACCTTCCACAGTCAGCAGAGTGCTTGGAAGAAAGAAGTTCCCTGAGGAGCTCAGCATCGGTTATAACAATTCTGGGCTCATAACCAAACCATATAACAAATTTCTCTCCTGCACAACCATTAATCCAGACATAAGAACATATAACCAAAATCTTTTAAGAAACAAAACAGAAATCTGTGAGAGAGAGACCATATATCTGTGACCACTGGACTGAATAAGGGAAAATTCTCTTTCTGATATCATGATTTATAGAAGGCATATCTGTAAGCAATTGCTGCTGCACCATGTTTGCAACTTCAGCAAGATCGCCAATCATGAATCGGGGCGGACGACCTTTAAAGCCCTGTTTTTGTAGAGCTCTGTAAATCATCCATGGCCTCCATAAGTACTTTATCACAAAACCTACGAAGATTGGGCAGATCGTACCCAAAATTACGACTAAGAAAGAATTTACAGCTACTTCCAGTAAATCCATGAAGCTCAGAGCTATCAGAGTGCAATATGAAGTGGATGTTGGTCTGGAAAGAGAATCCAGTTGTGAAAACAAAGCATGAGCAAAGTCTCCGGTCGTCCATGAAGTTAAAGCTACTACAGTATAGATGATATCTTATCACAAAGAAAATAATAGTAAAATAGTTTACGAAAAAGACAAAGCATGACTTCGTAGGCGGAAGTTAAATAATATTATGTTGACTTTTGAAGAGAGCAAATATTCAAGCCTCTAGAAAGATATGCCCGATTGAATCAACCTAACATTCATAAGACTATTAGATTCTAGCTACGGTGGTATTGAGATCAAGAAAAAGGGAAAGAGGTTCTTAATTCTATGTTCGATAATAAATGTTTTGTTGAAATATGTATTTTATAATTAATTTTAGGTGTTTTAAATCAATTTGTAGTAATTATATTAGAAATGAGTTTTATAGTGCTTGGACTCAAGGTGTTATGGGCATCCTTGATCTTAAGATTTGAAGTGTTAAACTCGATATTCATGGTATTAAGTTTGGAATCGGTATTGCTTAAAAAAATCATTAGGACTTGCTATCAAGTAGGTGGGGTCCATCTAATGATAGTTGCATCTTCATACATGCATACACCAAACTTTATCAATAACATCTTATAAAAATACAAAAATAAACATAAACAACTACTTTGCAATGCCAACAATTAATGTATAAATGTAAAAGAGGCGTAGGATCCCTAAATGGACCATTGTAACCCAACGAGAGTGATTTGTAAATAGGAACTTGATAACACTTGTGATCATCAAAAGATAGATTGTATCCCAACTCTCAACCAAAGAGGAGCTCCAACACATTGCGTACTATTTCAAAACAAATGATAGCTATAATAAAATTTACTTAAGATCGTCACAATATCAAGGAAACATGTAAATCAAGACACAAATACACAATGCAAGTCACATAAAACACCATGTAAAGTTAGAGAAAGCCCTTAAATGGGTGGAAAACACAATAAAGGGTATGCATTCAAGAATCCCATCACTATATCCAAGTATTCAATTAAAACACTACACAACCTTTATGGATGATTGGAACCTTACCACATTGAATATATGCTCGGTCATCTTTGCTCTACCTTTACAACACATAGAAACACTTACAACTTTCAAAACATGCACCTTCATCCTTGCTCTACCTTTACAACTTTGAGATATCCTTACACCACTTGATATTTCTTATAATAAAGAACATAAAGTTTGTTTGAAGGAGAATCAACTTATCTAACATTGAGTTATCCCTTATTTAATCATCCTACTATCCATCATGAAAGAAAAAATGAGGAAAAGAATATTCCAAAAGTCTCTTTGAATCCTCAAATTATTCATTTTTGCTAAATTTCTTTGATAGGGCACATGTTTCTTCTTTCCATAATAAGAGCTCATTCCTTGATTATGTGTTATTTATGGTGAACAATGTGTTCACTCCCTACCAAAATAAAAACCTTGTAATTCTTATCTTTGAAACTATTTCCTACAACCTACATGTTGATTCTAAGAACATAAATATGTTCTAGAGTATCCTAGAATCCTTAAGTCCATTCTATAGGGTGTAAACATTTGTTTCAACCACCTTGGTATTGAAAAATATTTCCAAATTCCTTGACAAATTTTGATACCCATAGTGGTATTGTCTTTAGGGCCTTAATATTTGAATAAATAATTCATCTTTTAGATCAAAGAGAGTAAAAATGAGATAAATCTAGGATCCTCAAATGGATAACCATGCTCCAAAAGAAAGACGATAGTGTAGTCCTTTGAATTCCTATCAAATCATTAAATAGTCATACAAGATTGATGCATAGCCATTGGTGAGATACTGTAATAATGAATGTGTAATTAAAAATCCTTAGAAAGTCACTATAATCATAAACATGGAAAAAATCAATGATATAATACCCCGCTTGAAATTTAAATTGTACACAAAGGAATACAATCAATTAGAGGAGAATAGAAAAGTAATATGTCAAAATATATAATCATTTAAGCTCAATAAAAATAGAATCCATATAATATATATAATCGTACATAGAAATCATGAGATATTGTGTCAATATATAATCATGAAAGAAAATTTAGGAAGAGAAAATAAGATACCTCTAATTATGCTTCTAAGTGTGAAAAAAGAGAACAAGTTTAATAGTATCCAAAGAGTTACATGTAAATATATAAGCATAATTGTAGAAATATATCTAGTGAGATATGATCATGAAAGCACATAATATCCATGTGAAGTATTACATAACTCAAAAGATATAATAATGAATACATATAAGTGATAAAAATGAATCATAATGCGCCAAGGAGGTAAGGGTCATGTGTATGTGGTTGCAAGGCTATAGATAAGACCAAATGACCAAGAAAAAATACCATGGAGGATCAACCAATAGTCAAAGAAGTGAAACTAGAATATGGATACCAACTTGAACCTATACCCCAAATTTCAATCCCCTTCTAAATTTTTATCTCAAATCTAAAAACCCACATTAATTTATACCACAAATTAGAAAACCTAGCTAAATATGTACCATGAATCTAAAAACCTTACAAAATCTTAAAACTACATTGAATCTATACATCATGTCTATACATTCAACTAAAACAATACCTCATCTTTAAAAAACTAACTAAATTTGTGCATCAACTATATATACCCATTTGATATTGTAACTTAAATCTAAATATCGATATGAATTTGTATATCAAAACTAGAAAAATATATTTAAATCTATGCATCACAACTATAAAACTATAATTCCACTTGAAATTTCACCAAAGACATTAATATTTAATGAATGAATGGATAATATTTTCATGATAAAATCACTAGATAGCATGCTATAATTCACACCTACACTCTAGAGAAATCACAACACAATAGAATGACTCTCATAGAAAGCTATATCAATGAAAAATATGATTGCACATGTTGAAGACTTATACACTATTATGTGGGAACCTCATTGTAAAAAGGAGGATAGAGTTATCTCTATTGATGGTGATCAAATCTAGACCACAATCCCCATCTCTCACTAGTGAATAAGGAATAGTTGTGGATGACCATTAGTTCTTAGTCTAAGGAAATATAAGCATCATCCCACCTCGACATAATACAAACCAACACACACTCACACTTCCAAAAAGATGTTGAAAGAACATTTGAAACATAAGGAGATTCTAACTTGTACGTCAGATGTCAAGGAGAGTCACTAGCTCATTGTAGTCTCATAAGAGACTACTCATTTCCTCACACCTCATGACTTATGACACAAGGGGGATAAAATTGACAGAGGAAATCAAACTTGACCAAACAAATATGATAATCATTGTAGGTAGACCCTACGAACAACTTTTATTTGGGATTTTTTTCCATAAATGGCTTGCAACTACCCAATATTTTAGGACCACTCTTTTTGGTCTAAATCACCATTTTACTAGTGCAAATCACCCCTTTCTAAAACGGGTGATTCCAGATAGTGTATAGGCCCAAAATGCAATATGGGGTTCCTAAAAACTTCAAATTTAACTTTTTAGGTCTCAAATGACTCCTCAATAGGACTAATAAAATACATGATCCAAAAAGAAAAGGTTCAATCCCCAACACATAAACCAAATTTAGAAATTTAAAGGAAAGAGTATGACTATGTGAATGCTATTCTAAATACCCCGACACTAGACATAATGCACACACCTCAATTTAAGTATTTCTAAAAATTATTTTGGTCCATTGAAATCTAGAATGTCAAGATCACAATTGTCCATATGCTAAATTCATAAACATCATAAATTCAATTTTGAGAAAAAAATAATTTCATAATCAATGTGTACTTTCATTTAATGCAATAAGGGAAATACATAAAATATTCATCATGCCCTATCCATAGGGTTATAAGAAATTACATCCTACTAACATCTCTAATATAATCATAGCATCAAAATGAAACATTGTAAAACAATTATCATTTCAACTAGATAATTGGAAATAAAGTTAAACTTCAAAATCAAGACAACATATCATGAAATTCCATTTCAAATGATAATGCATTTTTTGACTAAAAAAAATCACTCAATATAAAACTACAAGTGGATCACATCCAAAATATGGATAGTGTACAACCCAACTCAAGGATAATCCATAACATATATACAACTTAAGTTACAAGGATATCAATATCATCAATTATTCATTTTCTTAGAATAATATAATAAGGAATTTCTATGATAACAAATGTATCAAGAGAACCATGCATTCTCTTCAAACATAGACCAAGGAACAAAATAGCCCAAAAATTTACTAATATACCCAATTAAATGTGAGTCATGAGGGCCCCCTCTTTATACCCAAAGGAAATTTGGATAGGTAGTCATATAACACATATGAAAGGAAAAGTAGGCAGGGTAGAAAATACATAAATAATGCAGCCATGTAGTAATATCACTACATACAATTATGAATCAAAACACCAATTTAAATTCATATAAGTGGGAATCTAAACACTAAGAAGATGCATATACATTACAATTCATAAACATTGATCATATTAAAAAATATTTGATACACAAGAATGGAAAGAGCATCATAGATGTCAAGTGAGAAGTATTAGAACAATGGTTTGAACAATGCATTACGAAGTTGGGATTTTTCTCCCCATTCATTATGTGAGATTCTAAACAGTATTTTCATCCATCTCCAAGGATTGGATTAATGTTGTGCATAACCACTTTATATATCCATAATATAGTATAGAGTTGATTTTTATATTATCCTCTCTTTTTTTTTGTGTATTTCATGTTTAAATCCATTCATTTTTAGTTATATTTTACACTCTTGATGACCACATATCCATTCACTTTCATTTCTAGAACATGGGTGATGAGAGTCTACTCCATCCTAGTCTAGAATCCTCACTCCTAAACAAAATGGATTAAAAAATAAAATTTCCTTAACATGGAACACGAATTCCAATCTCGACACACATACAACCATAAGATATGCAAGGTGAGTGCAAGATCATGGGGGTCCAAAAAGTGGCAATATGACAAAAAAATAGCTGATGACTTTTTTTTATCCAAATTTGATGAACTGAAAAGGGTTTATTGAGAAAATTGTCAGGTTTCAAAAAATATAAGATATGTCTTATTTGGAATTAAATAGATAATTATTATTGATTTTCTACATACATTGTGACCAAAGTGCTAATTGATAGGCTGATTGAAAAAATCTACAATTCTTAAACAATTTTACATTTTTTGAATGTGAAAGATGTGTCACATTCTATACTTCCCATACTATAGGATTAAAAAAAAAGAAAATTTCATATTTTTTTGACAAAGTTATGGTGGTCAGACAAACATGTTTTACTAATTTAAAAAAATTAATAAAAAAATCATAACTAATTATTTACTTGCAAAAAAATTACAAAAAAAAATGTTGCACATTTGGGCATGTGTCCTTTACTTAAATTGAGAGTTTCAAAAAAATATATTATTTTTTTCTTGTACTTAGGTTGGTCAGACATACACTTACTTTTTATTTTTTCTTGAAAATTTAGTACTACTACATTGAAATTTCAAACTTTTACCAAATAGATTTAGTTTTTTCCCAAAAAAGGAATAGTATCTTAGAAAATACTAGAGATCAAAAGCAATGGGAGAGAGGAGAGAGAAAGAAAAAATGAACAAGTGATTTACAAATGCTCTCACTTTTCCTTTTTGTGGAAAACCATTTTTCTAAAAGACTCATTAACCCATTTCACATTGAAACAAATTTATTTATAAAATGGATATTTTACAAACTAGGACTAGATATTTGTAAATGAGAGGATATTTTTATTTTAAATATTCATGTTTTTTCCATTAGCTAAAATAAACTATATAATTATAATTTTTATTTTACAATAGGTAATATTTAAATTACATAAATTTACAAATAATTAGATTTAACATTTAATTTCATTTCAATAATGTAATTCAAAACTTTTTACCAAGTGCCACATTCACTAAGGAAATAATCAATAAAATCTATAAAAATATTTGACTCTAGCATACTAGTCATCTCATAGGGAATTACAAGCATAATGGAAATGATTAAATAAAAACACGATAAGAGGTAAGGATTCTACATAAAAAATCATAGGAATTTTACAAATCAAAAGAATTAAGAATCCAAAGTCAAAATTGACTTGGATTAAGGCTCACAAGGTAATTGTTGTCATTTCATGTCTTATTCAAAACACTATTTATAATTGATTTGAGACATCTTGAATGGGTCCCCTAAGTTTTCAAAGATGTAAAGAACCATAAAATTATAAGTCTAGCATTATTTATGGTGTTTTCCTTAGTGGTTTTTTTTATGTTGTCAGAGTTTCAAAGTTTCAGATTCTCTCATACCTTCATACCTTCCCTACCAATCTTGACACCCCACTCTTTTCCTTGTCAAAATCCATCTAAGATATTTTTATTAGAGTCATACTTCCAAACTTCCTCATTTATCCCTCCTCTTGGAATATACTCCCCTTCATCTCCACTTCTTTGTCCTTGATACCCTCCACTTCAAAAATTACTAAGTAATCCAACATCAAATATTTGGCCTTACCCTTAAAAATGGGTACCCATCTCTAAGTTATCCCCTAAAAGTAAAAAAAATCCATCAAACCCTCTATAAGTTTTGTTGACATTTCATGCCACCCTTAGATGACCCATCATTGATAACCGATCAAAGAGATCCTACATGGGCCATCTTGCATCAATTTTCCTTGAGGAGGTTCCTAAAATTGGCTATCCTAAGTTTTTGGGCTTTCAGGGTTTCACATACCTCTCTTCTGGCATACCTTCTCCATCACCCTTGATCCTCCATCTCTTTCACTTCTTCTTTCTATTTTTTGGGTTTTCACCACCAACCTTACCCTTTAAACACAAGGCAAATAGGTATGTCCACCTTTTAGGAGACATACAACTTTGGGGACCTATTTCACACTTTGGTTCATTATGAAACCAAGATCCCTCAACCAAGAGACTCAATTGAGGAAAGGAGAATTTAACAAGGGGTGGTTTCCTTGGGTGTGATTAAATGAGGGGTTCACCACTAAGAAAAGGATTACAAAGAAAGAAATGAAAGTAATATGCAAATCTAACTATGTGACCTAGAAAATGAAACTTAAAATCAGAATGAGAGGCTGAGGATAAACAGAGAAGCACTTGGAAGAATGGAGATGTCCAAATCAAGGTCTACAACTCTAAAATTCTAACTTTTGATGTGCACTGGGATTCATACGCTAGACTGGGTGATTTAGTCCCAGTTTAGGGTTACTTCTCGTTGGATTTGGAATCTACTACTGGTAAATCAGGATCTATAGAAAACTGCAAAAAATAGGTATACTAGGACTCATATGCCCAAGGTGGCAATTTAGTCCCAATATTAGGGTTTGATTGAAACTTCTATAGTCTCGAGTGATCTTCTGTATCTTTCTTCTTGTTTGATCTCCAAGTCTGAAAGTTTGAATTATGGCTTGTAGGTGAGTTTCCATGAATATGACAACATTGACAACTTTCTTTAATCTTGCAACTTTGTCTTCAAATGATCTTCAAGCTCCAATTCACCTAAATTTGTAATCACACATGAAGAGGGTAAAATGTTGTTGTGTTAGTGGATAGGGGTTTTCCTTGGTCAAACCCTGTTTTGGTAATCAAACCTTGGAATGAAATGAAATAGAATGAAGGAATGATGAATGAACAATATGCAATGTTGCAACTCACCAAACCATTAAAATAAAGGTTGCAATCTTGTGTGAAATGGCTAGCATGAATGTGGATCTTGACTCTTGATTGAATGCTTGAAACTTTATCTTGAATGCTTGCTTGAATCATGAAACCTACATCACAAATGTTAGCTCAAAAACACACATGATGCATGAAGACTTTGACATGATGCTTGAATCTTGAATTGATGCTCCAAAATGCTTGATAATTAGCTCTTGAATACTCTCTTAATAATAAGTTTTCTATAATGCTTGTACTCAAAATTTCCAAGAGAAATTATGTGAAATAGGCTTGTATTTATACTTGTTTATGCCAAATCTCCCGAAATTACAACACTACAAGCTGACATCAGATCTAGGAGAATAAAATCCTACCAAGAATTGAATTCAAAATAGGTCCAAGCTAAAGCATGACTCATACGCCACCTTGGGCATATGAGTCCTAGTAGCTAAAAATTGGAACACAAACTTCAAGAAATGTTAAGTTCAATGCAATATTCAAGATCAGGTTCCAAAACCTAGGTGGGACCCATATGCCCAAGGTGGCGTATGAGTCCCAGATCACTAGATTTGGCATACACAACCCAAAAACATGAATTATGATTGGTCATTTAATAAATGTCAGGATTATCCTCAGAAAAATACATTTAATAAGGCTTGTGGATGCAAAATAGGACCAAATAAGGCATAAAGAAGCCCAATTAACTAATAAATCCCTAGATTAGTGTGAAAGTGTAAAGATAAACTTTACAACACCCTAAATAAGGAACAATTAGGTCCATTTAGTTTAAAAGGTCCCTAAACTTAATGTGAATGTGTAAAAAAAATTACAACACTAAATCAAGGCATCATTAGGCTCATTTTAATATTAATTATTCCAAAATTAAGTTCAAGGAAAAGGGATACTTTTTTTCATCACTAAATTTATCCCCCACTTTAGTGAGAGGAGGAACTTGCTTCAAACTCACACTAAAGTAGACAAATACACATCAAGAGGGGTCCAAGTGTACCAATGCTAGTGAGATAGGACAGAAATGATCAAGAGGGATGATCAAGCCCCCAAGATCAAGATCCTATGGAAAATCAACATAGGCACAAAAGAACGAAAACTGGACCTGAAACTTTGCAAAAATTCTGAGTCCGAGTTTCGTTCTGATCCCGCTCCTATTTGTTTGTCTTATGTTTTGTGTTGTTTTGTGTTTTGTTTTGGGATGAGCTTTGCCCCGGTCCCGCTTCCTTTGTTCTTTTGTTTTTTCATTGGTGTTCATTCCCTTTGTTGGGAGCGGAACCAGAGGCAGATCCGAACCTAGAACTTTTCCAAGATCCAGATCTAGATTCGATTCTGATTCTTCCCCCGTTCCTTTGTCGTCATTTCCCTTCCGCAGGATCGGAGCTGTATTCAGAATGAAGTTTGGAAAGTCTTTGACGAAGTTCCTGGTTCTATCTTGACTCCGCTTCTGCTCTCATTTTACCTCTGACGTACATGTTGGTTGTGTACTCTCTTTTTTTCTAATTTTGCCCCCGACCAACTACATTAAATGCATTAATTACAGCCTCCTCACACACGCGAAATGGATTTTAAAACCTTAATCAAGGTTATTTGGCTCATTACAAGTACTCAAAGAATTTTTAATGAGCCATAGTTGAAGGAACTCGGAGAGGAGCACGATTTGACTGCGGGTGAGCGTGCGTGAACAAATCCTTATCAATTTTCAACCTGTTCTGGTCGTGTTCTGAGGTAGGTGGGTTCCTCCCATTATGTTTTTTGTTTTCCCATTCTGTTTTGTTGGTATGTTTCTTTTTGCACATTCATGGGACTTTTCCTATGAATATTCACTTTTTTTTTTCATGTTTCTATTTGTCATTCTTTGTTTTCTTTGCATTTTCCTTCCATTTTTTGTTTGTATTTTTGTGCTCCCTGTTGTTTTGGTTCATCGCCTATCATTTTTTCCATCTCTTGGTGATGTTTTCATTTCTCCATACCCTAGTTTCGATTAGGGATTTCCTTTTGAAGGGTTCTGGTGCCTTACTGTTGTTTTAAATCCTTTCTTGGACCCCTTCGATCCTTTTTTTGTCGATCTTATGGGTTTTGGTCATAGGGTTTTTTATGCCCTAGTTTTGAAGTAAGTTGACCCTGGTCGTATGAGTTAGGGTTTGCGTTCGCACCCTTTTCACGTAGTTTCCCTAGCTTGTTCAATCCAGTCCTATTGGTTTGGGCGAAGTCGAGCTTGATTTCTGCCTCCTTGTGTCCTTATAACTCATGTACAAACTAGTGTTAGCATGCAGAGAGAATTCCCTTAGTCCTAATAATACATGGTGGAATCAGAGCCAAAGATGAATTCATCCATCAAACTTTTGCATGAGAGTCTGGTTCTGAAAATGAGTCCGCCTCCGACCGATTTCAATCCTGATTCCGATACTGTCCAATTAGCGAGGTCGGGTCATCAAACGTTACAGGGTATTGAAACTTTGAAAGTTTCAATTTATGATCCAATTCCAGTGTTGGTTCTAATTATGTTATTTCTTTCACTTCTCTAGTTCCTAATTTTCTCTCGGTCCCACTCCCAACAGGTTTAAAATTTCATTAAGTATGGAGGCTTACCTGGGGAGGAATAGAGAAGTGTGAAAGGATAACATTTGTAATGATGTTTTTCATACCTTTTGTTGGTCTAATCCAAGCTCGTCTTGTAGGAATAAACAATGTCAGGAGCATCAGAGGAAGTTTCACAAAAAAGAAGGGAAAGTTGCAAAAAGCTCTAAGGGGGTAAAAACCAAGAAGATAAAGGTGGAGCAGTTTCCCTACACCTTGAGATACAAACACCAAGATGCTACTCTCATAGTGAGTAAGATAGATTCAAAATGGGAAGACATAACAGAAACTGATCTAGTCTCATTCAACTATGAAGAGCTGATTGGAGATACTTTCTACGAGGATGTGAGTGAGAGGTCTATAAGAAAATCCCAATATGGATTTGCGCATGTTACATTTTTCCCCCTATCAGTCCAATGCCTAGAGCTCATAATCACAATAGCAAGGTCTTGTAACCCCTTATCAAGACAATGTATGGACCTCTAGGGGAATGTGATCATTGATCTATCCCCTTAGATGATGAGTTTTATCTTTAATGCACCTACCCCGAAGAACCCCAAGCAATTGACTGAGGTAGAGGCATTGGACTTGTTTAACAGGGACAAGGAAGCCAATAGGTCCCACATGAACAAGAAGTGGTTGAGAACTAAGAAGAAGTCTCTAACTAAGGTTCCTAAACAGCCCAAGAGGGGAGACTTCATGAAGGAAATAGATGACTTGATTATGATGCTTTCCAGGGTGTTCGAAAAGAGATATTTTGAATACTTCAAGGAATGAATGTTTCCATTCATTGAAACCATTCTGAATGTTAGGAAAATTTTTGATTGGGGCATGATTTTGTCAGACAATTTGCATAACTAGATGCTAAAGGTGGGACAAACCAAAAACTTCTTCATGACTTCTTATGTCATATATTCAACTACACGGAGGGGTATATTCCCTGGATTCAATGTAGTGGGCACATTAGGAGAGGCTCCTGGACAAAATAAGGCATGGGAGCATTATGATCAACTCACCTTGCAAACCTCAGAGTTGCACTATAGAAGGGTCAATGATGCATTCCTCTATGTCATCATCAACCGGTTGACAGGAGATGCTAGGTACAAAATGAGTAGGGAGGCCATGGCCATCATTGTTGAATGGGGACATTGGTACATCCAATACCCCAAGTTCTCTTATTTTAGGTTGGCAGGATTTGATGGACATCCTCATCAATTGCCAAGATCTTGCAGTGATAGGATCATGCTTATGGAATTCATATATCAGGCTATGGGAGTTAATACAAAATTTGCAAACAAACACAAGCCTGGATGCCACAAATTCCCCATGAAATTGGGAGAATATTGTTGTGCTCACAATTTGGTTGCAAAGGCAGTATGTGAGGAGTTAAGTTACTGAAAATTGGGGATGTATATAGATAGAAAACATTTTGACCTAGAGGACAAGATGAATGTTTGGGCTCCTACCATTTTTGAGAAGCATTTTAACATGTTAGAGGATTTTTGCATTGATATGCAAGATGATTATGATGTGTGGAAGAGAAACTATGAAAGGCTCACCATCCCATAGATGATTGAGTATGGGGTGAAGGAGGGTATTCCTGATACACTATCAGATGATGGTGTGGTTTTGGACCTTGAGTATGAAGCTGAGAATATAGGTACCAAAAGCTTAGACCTAATAAATTGGGATGAGGAGTCTACTAGAGAAGTACTTGCAAGTATCCTTCATGAATTGGCTGATAAAGACAAACAAAAAGAGGTTGAGATTCATGAAATTGACACTAATTCAAAGGCCACACAATCATACCATGAGCCTCTTGTGACCACAACTACTAAGGACATTTAGGATGTTGGAACTGAGCATGTTTTAACTGCAGAAGACCAATGGAAGTTGTTTGAGGATGTAAAGAAGGAGACTGATACCAAAGCACAAGCTAAGGAACTTGCAAAGCAACAAGAGGCTGAAGCTATAGAAAAAACTAAAGAGCTTGCAAGGCAGCATAAGGAAAAAGGAAGACCTACTGTAGCAACAAAAAGAAAATGAATGGAAAGCCAATATAGAGAGGGAAAAGTTGACCCTCTTGCAAAAAAATCATGACCTTGAAGAGGAAAAGGCCTGACGGAGAAGAGAAAAAGAGAAATTGGAAGCCAAGGCCAAGGCAGCAGAGGTGGCACAGAGGAAAAAGGATGAAAAAGAGCTCTTGCTAAAGAAGTTGGAGGTAAAAGAAGAAGCCAAACAGGAGCAAGAAGCAAAGGAAATGTGGGAGAGAGTTAAGCAATTAGAGAAAAAAAGAGATGAAATGTATGATCAGAGGAGATTGGAGGAGGAAAGAGAGAAAGTTGAGACTCATAGGCTTGCAAAGGAAATGGCAGAAAATGAGCAAAAATAGGTTAATTCTCAACCTAAGGTAACAATTCTCCAACCTTTCTCTTCTACCACTACTTCTTCACAACAAGTGGTTACTCCTACTGCTGCCCCAACATGGTTGAAGCTCAGCCTAGAAAAAAAACAAATAGTCCAGCCCCAACCCCTAAATTGGGATGATATGATGAAAGAGATTGAGAAGGAGAGGCCCAAGAAAAAGGCTCGAGTCCTTCACTCCACCAAACTGACAGATGCTGGAGAAATTGTGGCTAAATGTGCCATTCCTATGGTGGACAAGGACAGATCAGAGATGTTGAGTGATTATCAACTGGGAACTGTAAACTTGGGAAGGCCTACAAGGAACCAAGAAATGGACTTGATTGATATTGTGGCATCCTCCACCAAGTCCAGAATGATAAAGGATAAACAAAGGAAAGATGAGCTAAAAGCTCAATTGGATCAATTGCATAGGTTCTTGAAGAACCTATCCTCTCCTATTTCTATACAATCTACTGCTCCACAAACAAACAAAAAATTAAGCAAGAAAGAAGCTAATGACCTTGTTGAGATGAGAAGCAAGGTAAAGATGTTGGATAGATGGTTTGATAGGTTGAACCAAGAGGTGGAGGAACTACTTGTTGAAGCCCACAAGGTTCATAAAGAAGCACTGGAATCATCCAATGATATGACTACATATGTTGAGGTCCTTTGGAAGCAAGAAGAAGAATACAGAGAGCATGTGAGGAAATTGAAAGAAATTACTAAACTGCCTCAACAAACACTCTTGGAACAATCTATCCTTGAGGAAGGTAATGAGGATTTCATTGATAAAACTATCAACATTATCAAATTCAGGACTTCATTTATTTTTATGCATAGAAATGAGGTACAATAGGCTGGAAAGGATTTGATAGATCAGATTGTGGAGTTGGAAGCAATCATAGCTATGATGGTGAATGAAGATGTCCCTATCAAGGATGGTATCCATCTTGATGAGTTAAGGAACAAATGGGATAATATATTTCAAGAGGCAATGCAAAAGGGAGATGATGGTGATGACTTATTGATTGACAGGTTCATGGACATCAAGGAGATAGTAAAGATTTCTCAGAAGGAGCTTGCCAAATTGGATGATAAGCAGAAGTTCACCTCTACTGAGTTAAGAAGAATAAATTTTGAGGAAAGTTGAGTAGATGGGCCTGATATGGACATGCTTAGAAAAGTGTTGGGTAGTTATGATGAATACTTACTTGAACATAAGACAAGGGAGTAATGTGTATGGAATATTCTATTTTGAATAAAGCATCAGATGATACGGCCAATAGGACAGCTCCCCCCTATTTTTCAAGAACATGACACCAGTTCAACTAAGGATTCCCCAGTAGTTCGACCTTCTCCTTGTGCATCAGATTTTGATACATAGTCATCAACAATTGAACTGAAGATCATGATGGGAATTCATCTCATGCAGCTCCAGTTGTTCCCTTATTGGTGGATCTTAATTTTTTTATTGGAGGAATTAGTGTTAAACTTTTCTATATGTAGTTTTTCTCTCCATGTTGTAAAGGTCGGATAATTGAAGAGAGATTGGCCTCCTAAGGATATTTAGGATATTATAACAGTTATAAACTTTTAATAGTTTTATGCAAAGACACTTAGATATTTTTATAGTTTTCAGTACAATTTATGTTATTTTCCAAAACTAGTTTTAATGGTGATGTCAATGAACAAATGGTCATTCGTATGCTAGTGAATGTTGTGTAAAAATGTCTCTTACTTGATGAAAGTCAATAGAAGATTCCAAATTTGAGACTGTTTCCATTGAATTATCTATGAATGAGATTTCTTGATGTTTATTGATCTATGAATTTTAATGATGAGCTGGTGATGTGTTCTTGTTTGATCTTTAAATTTTATGAATGGTGAATGGTTGTATGTCTTGAATTTGCACTATGAATGAATGCAATGGTATGGATTGTTTCGTGGATTGTATCATTTTATGGTCTAGTTGTTTGGAAATAATGCTTATTATGAAGTTTGTATGTTTGAATTGAAAGGAAATCTACATTTATGTTTTGTTGTCCTAAGCCTTGTTCTATCTTTTGATATTTATTTACATCCACAAACATTAGTTTAATTTGTGCTATGTAGTTTGTACCCCTTTTACCAGCAGGCCCCTTGAACATTACAGTTTCATAGGCCACTGAACAACATCAGCACAGTTGAGAACCAACTAAAGAGACCTTGGAAGATAGGTAGTTGTAGGTTATTTGTCTTTTTCAAGGGAAATAGGGTAGAAATATTCTATTTTAATGTTGTTGTGTTGCATTGACCATCAACAGAATTGGCGCTAGAAGGAGGGCCTAGAGGAACAAACTTGCTCGAATCAGGTCCTTTTAACTAGAAAGGTTTGAAAGAGTTCTTAGATCTACCACAAATCTAGAACTGTTAGTTGAACTCCAGACCCCTGTTAGGCCTAGAGCCCATAGGGTTTTGATCCCACCACTATTAACACCACCACTTACTCCACCCGGGTTTCCACCAATACCACAGGTGGCACAACCAAATCCACCACCACCACCTATGGCATTCTTTTCCAACAATCCTTTGCTACTAGGAGTCATTCCTGGTGGCATACATGAAATGCCCAAAAATCCTAAGAAATTATGCCCCAGATATGCTCATGGAGAGTCGCAGAGTGCTAAAGAGCACATACAGGAATTCAAAGATGTTTGTAATCGAGCTAAAATTTCTCACCATGATGTTGCATTTAGGTTGTTTCCTTATTCGTTGGGAGGCATGGCTTATAACTAGTATCTAAATCTACCTATTAGATCAATCTTGAGCTAGAAAAACTTAGAAGAATCCTTCATTAACCAGTTTTAGGTTTATGTTGATCCCACAATCTTATACCATCAATTCGCTACTATTAGGAAAGAGCCACATGAACCATTACCCCTATTTAATACTAAATTTCAGAGGATGTACAAGAGATTACAAGACCCATACTTGGTGGCTGAAAATATTGCTATCCAAGCCTACCTAAAGGCCATAGATCCCTTGATTGGCATGTTTTTGTAGAGAACATAATATGCAAATGACATTAATTCTCTTTCCAAAGTTTATCACCTTGCTATTAAACTGCAGTAGTAGATTAGTTCACAAGCAGAAGGTCTAGGAGGATTTTTTCCTCCTCTAGGATACTCCCAAGTGCCTAATCCTACCCCATTGTTTAATACAGTCCTGAGAATGTCTCATTCTGCATATGGACCCTTAGCTGAGTTACAATCTCCATCTCAAAAATTATTCTTTAGTGGTTGGACTCCTGACCCCTCGCAGTAAGTTCAAAATTATCATAATCAAGCTAGAGGATCTAACCCCATGACACATACATCAGCTGCAACCACTACAAAAAGTGAATGTATAGGTCATCTGACAACGGAGCTGGAAACCTTGAAGAAAACCTTATCTCAGGTGACCAATGAGATGACATAGCTCAAATACAATCCCCCTCAAAATCAAAACCAAAATAAAAATTACCAAAACTAAGGAGGGTATTCCAATTAGGGTAGTTATTCCAATCAGAATTCCCCCAATCAAAATTACTAGAACCAAAATCGGGGGTACAATCAAAGATCCAATAACAACAGATAATGGAATACTAGACCAAATAATGGGGGAGTTTCCCATAACTATCAAGCTGTGATGATAAACCACACATGAAAAATGTTGTGGATCTTAATTTCATGACAAATTGGTGTAGGTTTCACAACACTACAACACATTCTAAGGTAAACTGCCATGGAATGGAGAAAATGGTTAAGATTGCACAAGTTGATGCCCCATTGCAAGGTGCTCCCAATAAGAATGGTGGATCCACAGATATTGCCATGGCTTATGAACTCTTTGAAGAAGAATCTTCTTTCCCCATACAAGAAGAAAATGAACCAGAAGAAGATGTATATGATGTTGAAGCCTTCCAATCCAAAGGAGATCATTTCCTGAGGAATCATAATAAAGGCATGTTCACCACATCTGCTCCTCCAAACACTATAGTTCCACCCAATCAGAATGTGGAAAACAACCCGCCTTCACCAAAAGGCTCACTTGAATTTCAAAACAAAGGTAACTCATCTTTTGTTCCTAAATATCAGATGAAAAATGACATGGAATTTGATTTTATTTTAGAGATGCAAAAACAAAAGACTTTGTTGTCATTCTTTGATATTTTAAAGTGGTGCCCTGCCCAATGCGATATCGTGTTGAGAGCTTTGGAAGAAGTAGATCGGTCAAAAGGAAAGAATAAGGTGACTCCAACTAATGAAATGAATGAATCCTTATACAAAGGAAAGAATAAGGCGAATCCAACCAATGAAATGAATGCGACCTTATACAAAGGTAAGATAGGGACCCCACCGTTCCTTCTAAGCTTGATAATCTTTGAAAAGAATTTGCACAACTTCCTCTTGGATTCTAGAGCATCAGGTAATGTCATGCCCTTGTTCATTTGTAAAAAGTTAGGTTTAAATCCAGTTTATACTCACAAGAAGGTAATTTAGTTAGACAAAACTAAGGTTAATGTGGTAGGGGAACTAAAAAATATTCATGTGCAGGTTGGATCAAACCCACGGATCAAGAATTATATGGATATCCAGGTGGCTAATATCCCTGAGACATATGGCATGATTTTAAGCCAAGACCTAATGAAAAGCATTTGGGGTTATCTATCCTTAAAATTTTCACACATGTGGATGCCTTGGAAAGGGGTAGCAACACAAATTAGGATTAAAAGTGAGCCTCATCTCAAACATATGATCACTGCGTACGACTGTCCTAACGAGGTAGCTTACTTTGAAACTGAGATAGGAGTATATAAGAGAGAGAAAATCATGACTTTTCAATGTTCAATCCTGATAACCTACAACCTTTAGAGCATAGTGACCCAATGACCACAGTCAAACAACAGGTTTTAATTAGAAAGTTGCAACGGGATAAGCTAGTTTTGGGAGAAGAGGTTGATCTTTGGAGTTTTCTACTCCCTAATTGGTGCAGAACTCATTACCAGAGTCATTTTGAATTAACATGTCAACCCTGTGTAGACATCCTGAACCATGTATTTCAGTCAGTAGAAACTTGTGAATACCAACCCAAAACACCCTCGAATTAGTTTTCTTTTGAAGCTAGAGATGCTACTATTTTGACATGAACTCACACTACACAGGAAGAAGTCCTTCCCCCAATCGGACAGACTCAGGTTTCACATTTTTCCTTGAGAAATGAGATTGTGGAATCTCAGGAACTATCTGATACACCAACCCCTACCAATCTTCTAATTCCAAGGGGGTTACTGAAACCAATAACCGACTATAAAACCACCGATCAAGATCAGATTCAAGAAGTGTCTGCACAAGTTCTAAATCTGAGTGAAACCTATGACGATCATCATTCACACCATTCCCCACACCTAGAAACCACAAATCAGTTTGAGGCGCCACCTATTTCTTATGAAAATTTACCCTCGACTCATCCTAGGAAAGAAATACCGACCCCATATCAATTATGGGTCCTCAAATTCGATGATTCTAAGTCTAAATTAGGGAGTGGGGAGGGAGTTGAACTAACAAACCCAAAAGGGAAAATATGCTTTGCTTCTTATAGGTTGCATTTTGGTTGTACCAATAATGTGGCAGAGTATGAAGTGTTGGCCAGAGGATTGATGTTTGTATATCAAAAAAGGGTTACAACTCTGACAATCATGGGAGACTCTGAGGTCATTGTCAAGCAGGTTCGCAGTCAATACACATGCCATAACAAGAGGTTGGCTTCATATAGGAACAAAATATGGAATCTGATAGAGGACTTGGATGCCTTTGGGATCAAACTGATTCCCAAAGAGGACAACCAGATCGCAGATGCACTTGTTGTTGCTACTACTAGTACCTTAGAACCCATGCAAGACTCTAAATTGAAAATATTCTCAGTAGAGTTAGTCTCAATCCCAGCTATTCCAAACAACGTTCAAAATTTTTAGGTCTTTGATGATGACCAGCATATACTTGCCTTCTTGGAAAGTTTCGATGTCTTTGAAGGACATATTATTGATGAATCATACAGAGATGGAGGAGAGTGGAATTTGAAAACTTTTGATGCAAAAGGGATAATGAACCTAAAAACTAACAACATTCCTAAAGGAATGGTAGCATTAGAGAGGATCTTTGACTTTGATCCTCGAGCCCATGCAAAACTTCCTACAAACACTGATGGAGGGAAGTACGAGTCAGTTAACTTGGTGGATTCAAGTCCTGAGAAGATTGTGTTCATTGGAAAAACTTGCCACAAACACATTCAAGAGAAAATCCTGATAGCATTAAAAGTGGATATCTAGCAACAATTTCTTGGGGGTACGAAGACTTGAAAACCTTTGAAACTTCGGTAATAACACATACTATCCCCTTGAAGCCTGAAGCAAAGCCTTTCCACCAAAAGTAGCACCCAGTGAATGCCTTGATAGAACCTTTAATTCAGAAGGAAATGAAAAAGTTGTTGTCTGCAAGGATAATCTTTCCAGTGAGACATTCGACTTGGGTCGCTGACTTGGTTCCTGTTCATAAAAAGAGTGGAGAGATCAAGTTATGCGTTGAATTTAGAAACCTTAACAAAGAATCAGACAAATACAATTATCCTCGTCCTTCTTTGGATGAGGTGCTGAAAATAGTAAATGGTTCACAAATGATGCCATTCCTAGATGGATATTCAGGATACAATTAGGTAATGGTCAACTATAAGGATAGGATGAAGACCGCCTTCACTACCAAGTGGGGGACATTTTCTTATCGAAGGATGCCATTTGGTCTTATCAACACTGGAGCCACCTTTCAGTGAGCGATGGATGTGGCCTTCAAGGATTTGGTAGGTAAGTGTATTATTATATATATGGATGATTTGACTGTGTTTTCAAAGAATAGAGAAAATCATGTTGCAAACTTGTCAAAGGTCCTTCAAAAGTGCATAAGTTATGGAGTCTCCCTCAATCCGCAAAAGTGTGTGTTTGGAGTTTCAGAAGGAAAATTACTAGGAAACATAATATTAGAGAAAGGAATTTCAATTGACCCAGACATAGTGGAATCCATTTTGAAACTAACCATGCCTAGTACCAAAAAGGAGATGAGGTCCTTTTTCAGGAAGATAAACTTTGTGCAAAAGTTCATAACTGGGTTTGCGTAGATCATCAAACCCCTCAACGAAATGATGAAGGATGCTAAGATTGAGTGGAGAAATGAGGCTAAATATGCATTCTCACAGATTAAACAGTCTATTTTAGAGGCACTGATTCTAACTAGCCCTGATTATTTGAAGCCTTTTTATATATATTCTTTTACATCTGACCATTCTTGTGCTGCTATTTTGAAACAGCGAAAAGGTGAAGGGGATGAAAGGACAATTGCTTTTATGAGTTCTCTATTCAAGAATGTTGAAGTTATATATCCACCTCTGGAGAAACAGGCTTTTGTGCTAGTACGAGCTGTCAAGAAGTTTCGACACTATATCGTCCATAGTCAAATCACTGCCATAGTTCCCGACCCTATTGTAAAATCCATTCTCATGCAAAGTGAGCTCGGGGAGAAACGAGGAAAGTGGATGGAAATATTACAATAATTTGACCTTGAAATCCACCTAATGAAGTTGGTCAGAGGACAAGGTTTATCTAAAGCTATGGCAGGTGTAGATACCAAAATTACCTGTCAACAGTATACGGTACAGTCATTCACATGCGATCCTTGATATGCTGATTTGATCTTTCTATTGTCAAACAAAAAATTTCTAGATGGAATGAATGCCACTCAGATGAGAGAACTCAGGCTAAAGAGTTCCCACTATATGCTCAAAGCAGGAGCTTTATACCAAAGAAACTTTGAAGGTGTCTATCTACGCTTCCATGATCAACATCAAGAAAAACAAGCCATAATGAAATTTCACGGTAGACATGGTACTGGACATGGTTCTATTGATTCCATGGCTCACCAAATTTTGAGATCAGATTACTACTGGCCTCATGTGTTGTGCAATGCTCACCAACATGCGAGGACATGTCATACACGTAAAACTTCAACATCTAGGGAGCGCAATCTAGCAATGCCCTTATAGCTGGTATATGAGGTAAGACCATGTTGGCACTCTCAAATTTCCCAAATTTGAAGTGCCCATTTCAAAAAAATTCCTCTGCACTTTCAAAAGTGCAAATGACGAATCTGCCTAAGTGACCCATTTTGGAGGGTCATATTTTGATGCCTGTTCATTTTTGTACAAAACCCATTTGCAAGATCACTCATGTGTCCTATGTGAGTAGGCATGTCAATTTTTAGCTTCCCACGATGATTTTTGTTAGGGTTTCAAAAAATGAAGCTAGAGGGTTTTGGCATTTTTCTGCTGTTTGCAAACTTTTAGTTTTGCAAAGTAGCCTCTCATTTGAGCTTGCATTTTGCAACCAGATAATCGTCAAGTCAAAATGAATGTTGTTATGTATTCTCCATACCAAGATGAGCTAGCATGTCAATTTTTTAGAGCCTCATGATTTGATTTGCTATTTTTAGTAGATCAAAACCAAACACAATTTATTCAGTTTTGCACCTGCATTTTTTGAAACCTTTCTG
This sequence comes from Sequoia sempervirens, assembly GCA_007258455.2. NCBI lineage: Eukaryota > Viridiplantae > Streptophyta > Pinopsida > Cupressales > Cupressaceae > Sequoia > Sequoia sempervirens. The sequence continues at coordinate 532,900,624 of VDFB02281492.1, read as the reverse complement.
AGAGGTCAACTTCGACCTTCAGTATCTTTTGATGGGAGATGATTCAAGAAAATATCTTTTGCACACATGCTCAGTGTACCAAGATGAACTACTATGTCTAGTGGCAGCTCGCCAGGAGTTGATTTGATATTTTTTCCATGAGGTGATCTTGTGAGTTTTAATTGGTTTTGAACAGGCTGTTGTTGCAGAAAGTCTGAGTAGGAAACTTTTTCGATTATTATCTTTCACCTTGTAACTCTTTTTTCTGATCCGTTTGTTGCATTCAATTCTTTGGACCAGCTTCTACTAGCCTACAAGTTTTTATTGCTCCAGGAGGTCATTTGCCTAGTTTTCAAAGGCGATTCCAGAGCTTACTTGGTCAGTTTTGCAAATTTTTCAGACATGTCAGAAAGTGAGTTTTAATGCAAACCATTTCATCTTTTCAGCTTTGATGCATTCAGAAGTTGTATTAGGACAGTTTTAGCATGAAATTTGTTTGAAAGCGAAATTTTTTTAGTTGGGCCACATTGGGACCGACATGCTCTACCTAGTTATGAGGTTGTAAGTGTTACATAGCAGCCTGATTGATCACACAAGGGTTATGAAATACATGAAATGTGAAACATTGTTCCAGTAGTGGATTTTCATTTGTCATTTTTACAAGCTTCTTCAATTGACTTGTAGAGGGCAGATGCTTGAGCTCCCATGAGACAAATTCAAAACACTATTTTATTATGCTTGTTTGTTTAAAAGGATGTATGATTCTCAGAAAACAAATCTCTTATGAAGGATAATATACTGGAGGGTTGGAGGAAATGTATGTGGGAAATGATCCTGTACCCATGCATTCGTTTTAAATTCATCCTTCTATGAACATATAGAGGATAGGGTATGTTTGTCTCCAAACTATCAATTGAAGAATGGTTCCATAAAGTGTATACTAAGGGTCGTGAAATGATTGAATTTGCTGCATAATTGCATAAATATCTTTGCATGTTGAAGGAATTAATGGGGAATTGGTAGCCAGCATAGACCAATATACAAAAAATGTGGAGGTATAGACAAGCCTCTGAAACTTTCAAGCAAATTCAATAAAGGGGTGCCATTCAACAACATTAAAGGTTCAAGCTATTGAGAGAAGGTCGATGGTAGTTTTATTGCCTATGCTTGATATATACAAGGCCAGACACCAGCTAAGGAATGGTTTGTAGCATATGCATCAAAATGTATTGGTTGAAAAGACCTTAAAAACTCTCAAGCAAATCTGATGGAATGTCGTGCCTGGCAAGACAAAGTGGAGGGGTCAATGCTTGCTGGCAAAAGCACAAAATAGATTTGTTGAAATTTCAAAAAAATTTAAGAAAATGCAACTATCAGCCACTGCGCCAAAGAGGGATCCAAAAGATGCAACAGCTAAGAGGAGACTTCCTTAAAAAGAAGGCACAAAATAAATGAGTGGGAAGCCACCGCGTGTGAATGGGAGGAACCTCTACGTAGTAAGAGATTGCCAAAATGAAAAACAACTTGAAATAGCATAAGTTCAGCTTGGATGAAATGGATTGGTTGAAAATGCTTGACATTGAAACACCATGATTGCAGCAGGTGCGCTCCATCAAATGTGAAAAATTAAAAAAAAAAAAACTATAAAAGCTCTTAAACAAATGCAATAAATAAGTGGACGCCATAGTGACTACTGCGCATGCAGCCAAATGGAATTTGTTAAAAGTACTTTAGAAACTTTATAGTAATGCAGCTCCAAGAGAGGGAATCTTTGTGTGAAGGGTAGGATGAATGAGGCTGAGACTCAAATCAATGAAGGAAGGCTCTAGGGATGGCAAGAGAAAGATGAGTGCCATGCATTGTGTGAGGGCGTGACCTACTGAAAGAAGGTCAGTGGGTGCAAACACGTTGAAGACCCTAACTAGTGTTAAATGCCATGGAACTAAAAACTGATGGTTGGTATAAAATGAAGAGACATTTACATCTGCACAACTTAAGTTAGATACCCTATATCAAACTCTTACGCATCAGGTGTTGAAAGTATCTAAAAATTTCAAGCAAAAATAAGTGCAAGAGGCTCGAACCAGTATGAAATAGAGGGAATGCTTAGAATGCTTGTATGAGACCCCACACGCCATGATTAATGCACATAACATCTGAGTTGAGAGGACTATTGAAAACTCTTGTGCAAATGCAAACAAAGGAGTTGCAGAGCGACTGGATGTGTGAAGTAAAAGTTAGGGAAACAATGTGAAGGGGAAAAATGAGATCTACAGCAGGAAATGAAGATGTTGAATGCAGCAAAATCTGCACCATCCTCTGCCAGCTCACAGGTTGAAGGTGCTCACAGGTTATTTCCCACGAGGTGATCAAAATGAGGCCACGTGGATGTGGCGAGCTTGGGAAAAACTTTCAACGAGCGGGTATATCTTAAATTTTTGGATGGTGAGTATTGCAAGATTTTCATTTTAAATGGCCAAAAATTTAAAATTAAATGTTTCCAGAGAATGAACTAATGAAGGAGTGGGCCCATAATTGTTTATTTTCATATGCATGGGCAAAGAATTGAAGAAGGCCCATTTAGTCTTAAATGGCACAAGCACACAACATAAAGAATGAATGAATGAAAATTTTTGATGACGTTCACGAGACTAAACAGTCTATGGGAGCGAGACTAACAACTTAGTTCATCTCCAAACTCTTCTCCAGGTCAGATCTCCTGCTATTAATTTTGACTAGGAGGCTGGCCATTTGATTCATCTTATCCTCCTCAAATAACTGCTGCATATTGTCCACATCCAAAATATTTGCATACTGTTACGGATATTTTCATACGCTGTGCATTCCATGACGAAGTGCCACTCCGTCTCTACCACTCCCTTATTACAAAATAAGCACGTTCTTTCTTGCCAAGTTTCCTTAGGTGTCTTCCACCTACCAGTCTCACATCTAAGATGGTGGGACCCCATCCTCAATTGAGCAACTAACAACCTCACTTTCCCTTTAACAGTTGCACCTAAATAGGGTTTTTCACCATGTTCCTTAGCTGGGTTAAACTCTTTGATGTAATATGTTTTTTTTCATCCGATCTGATTTGACCACATGGCAGTCCTGAATTTTTCCTTCACATAGATTTTTATTTCACTATTGGTGCCAGGACATTCATGTAATTCGATGTCCCACTTGTTCAATCACTTGATGTTCTGTTTCATCCAAGTTTTCTTTCTTCAAACTAGAATCTCCTCCATAACCGTTTTGGGCCACCGATGGTTATCCATATTTTCAACCTTTTTTAGATAAATTAACAACCGGGTTATCGCTGAAGCTTCCAAAGGAAAAGCCCTAGCTAAAAGAATTCATAAGGAACAGTGGCTTTAACTTTGAGATTGCTTGTTATTAGGTGTTTCTGGATTCTTTCTATCTGTCTCCAACTGAACTTTGACGTGTTGCTTCCCCACACTTCGCACCCATAAATCACAACTGGTGTGACAAGTAAACCAAAAAGGATTTTCTTGGTTTTCCAATCCCAAAGTTCATCTTTTCTACACCTATTTTGAAGTAGGTAATAGGCTTTCCAACCTCCCTATATCCTTTTCATTCTGCAGGTTTCCCAACTAAGCTTATAATGGAAGTCAATCCCAAGATATTTGTATTCTTTCACTATATCAAGTGGGATGCCTTCAAAAGGAAAGGTATGCTGTTTAACTTTTCTATTCAATGAGTAAATCATGATTTTGGTTTTGGAGGTGTTCACTTGCATCCCAACTTCATGACAAAAGTGTTCTAGGGATTTAAAATGTTCTCTTAACCCATGAGTTGTTTTTGAAATTAAGATAAGATTGTCAGCATATAGAAGTAATTTCACTACATAACCTGCCAATTGGATACCATCCCCACCATCCTTGCTTAACCAAGCTTCCAACTTATCAATGCATAGCCCAAAAAGTGTGGGAGATAAAGGGCAACCCTGCTTAACTCCAATGTCACTACCAAAACATTCTGACATACCTTCACTTGTTCTTATTTTAGCACTAACCTTCTCATACAACTTGTGAACAACTGCTCTATATGCATTTGGAATGCCTAATTCTTCCATCCTATACCATAATTTGTCCCTAGGCACCATGTCGAAAGCCTTATTAAAGTCTACAAAGCAACAATAAGCTTCCTCACCCTAAGTATCCCAAATTTTCTCAATCAAGTGTCTAAGGGTGATGCAATGATTGATGGTAGAGTGCCTGGACCTAAAACCTGCCTATCCCTTTGCTCTTTTTCCCTCATTTTCTGCCCATTTTCTGATCCTACGTTCAATCATGCTCCCAAATAGCTTGCCAAAGATAGATTTGACCATAATTTTGTGGTAGTTAGATGGGTTATTGATATCACCACTTTTAAATAAAGGGATGACCACACTGGTAGTCCACTCCATAGGAAAACCTTCCCGATTGACATTGTTGAAAATTCTTTTTATGTGAGGAGCAAGAGTTTCAATCCCCCATTTTAAAAATTCAGACTGTAGCCCATCTATGTCTTGTGTTTTTCCGCTTCCTAAGTTCTTTATTCCTTGTTTAATATCATCCACATTGAATAGTTCCATTGATGTGTTAATAACAGGAGGGTAGTCTTTCTCGTGGGCCCGCTCGTAAAGAAGTCTAGCATACTCTAACCATTGGACATTCATAATATTGTTTTCCACCTTCTTTTTCTTTTGCTGCAATTCCCTCCAAAAGCCTTTAGGATTATGTTTCCCAAGAGTGCTTAGATGCTTCCTTCTTTCGTTTACATACTCTATTTTTTTGGACTGCACTAATTTTTCATATTTTTTCTTATAATCTTTGTCCATACCTCTCTTCTTTAGCGATCTCTTGGCTGCCTTACATTCTTCATCATACCACAGATTTTTTGGAAAAGTGTTTGTTGTCCCCACCTTGGGATGAGACATTTTGCATGCATTTAACGCCTTGTGTATTATCGGGATCAACAAATTGTTGTGAATTTGGACATCAACCTCTTTTGCTGCTTTAGACTCCTCGTTATTTTTCAAATCATGGAAATGTTGCTTAAGAGCAGTACTGAATAATTCCCTATTTTCCTGATTTATGAGGATTTTACCCTTGGCAAGGGATTTTTTTTGCGTGTGCATAACCTGTTTACTATGTTAGCTGATTGGTGAAATGCATAGTTTAACCCGAAGAGGTAAGTGGTTAGATTTCATCTCAATAGGGCAGTCCTCAATATCAAACTCCAACAGTCTAGAACTAAAGCTCTGGGAGCAAACCACGTAGTCCACCACACTTTGACCATTATAAGTTTTGCAAGTAATACCCCCTGACCTTGGCCAATCCCTCATACCATTGCATATAACCATGCCAAATAGACTACAAAGCCCCAGTAATTCTGTCCCAAATGAGTTGACAGTGCCATTACCATCTTGAGATGTTCTTTCCCAATGGAGACCACCACCTTCCTCTAACCACAAAGGATTGTTCTCCCCTTTGTTTTCACATCTCAACTGAAGAGATTGGTTATTAGTTGTCCTTTCATTAAATTCACCCATTAAAACCACATTTCCAAGTGTGTTGAAAATAGAGATATCTTTTTTTAGTGATGCATACGGGTCTTCATTGTCTAAATTTTGTTTCTTATAAAACTTTAAATTTTTTGGAGCAAAGTAACAAGCAGTTAGACTAAAAGTTATCCCATTCTCTATTATTTGCAACCATATGTACTGTTTATTTGTGTCTTCTTTTACAAAATTAACAATTCCCTACCACTTTTCATCTATTAGCACTATAACCCCTCCACTGCCTTTGCCTGTTTCATTCCCTTCATTCCAAACTGAAACTTTCTTATACCCTTTGAAATCTGGTACTTTGCAGCCATCATGTTCATGTGTTTTTGTAAGAATGATAATATCATTTCCTTCTACTATGGGTCCCAATCCAAGTCCTCTTCTCCATGGATATCCTCTGCAATTCCAACTTACAACATGCAAATATTCATGTGGGGCCCCTAATTCCTATTTCTTGTTTGAGAATCGATCACTAATTTGAGCTTTCCTATTCTTCAACCAAGCCCATTTACCTTCATTTCATGTTTTCTTCACTTTCTCCCATTCTTTCCTTTGTTCTTCTTGCTACTCAAAGGTCAAATCTTCATCTAGATAAATATGTGTGCCTCTAAGTAGCCCCCCTATTTTTTAGAATCCTATTTTTATCTTCAAAATTTCTCAAGATGACTCTTACATGTCTATCTTTTCCTACATCTACCTTTTTTCCAATTCTATTAGCTTGTTGAATATGTCTTGTCCACTTCAACTTATCTTATAGGAAATCCCTTGTTAGAATGTTGGTTCTCTCCTTCTCCCCAAAGTCTCTCAAACCTTTAATAATAATGTTTGCAGCCTTGCTTTGTTTATCTTTTTCTTGCCTTAGTTTCCTTTTAACTTGTTTTTCAATGATTCCTTTTTGCTTGTTTGATGAACTATTTGTTGATGATGTTTTCTGCACAGCAACAACTCAGATAGAATATAATATCCTATCTCTCTTGAAAGGTAAATCTCTATCAGCAAGCCTCAAGAGATAACCCCAAGGTCTCTAATGTCAGGTCTTGACAATGCATAAACAACTCAGTGATAAATGTGAAAATGTTGGTAATCACAATGGGACCTTACTACAAGCAAAATACTGAATCTCAATTTATCAAAACTAACAATATGATGATACTTCAATCCTAAATTTAACCCAATAATCAAAGAAATAATAAAAGATAAGGGTAAAGAGATTTCTAAACTTAATATTAAACCTAAGATTAACAATGCAAATGACCAACACTCGAAATGGACCAATCCCTCAAAACTGATTTCTACTTGACCCAGATGGATCTGCAATCTTATAAAAACAATGCAATCTTCTAAGGTGTTAATATTTTCAAATCATGAATATGCATTCAAACAACCCTATTGCAATTGAAATGAATAAACCCTCACAATTGAACTAAGCACATGAATACAAAGACCAGGCTAACTTTGCAAAGCAACTAACAATCAGTTGGTTACGAAAAGTATGGACCAGGGATTGCTGCAACATTTCAAATATCACACCATAAACATTATTGAATCAAATCTAATCTAAATATTATCTTCCTCAAAGCAATTCTAATGATAGAATAACAAGAACCATGCAAGATAAGAAGAACACAAGTATGGCACCAAATCACAATGTCATTACTTGCATCAAATTATCCACTGTAGCAACAATTCCAGCTTTCTGTTACAATATTTGCTTGAGAACAACTACTTTCTAACTCTTGCTCTACTTAATTTGCTCTAACTATCTCTCTATTTGTCTATGTCTAAAACTTCTTAACCCTTACAAAAGAGGTAAAATGCCATATTTATAGAACCCCCAAAACATGTCGGCCTAGATAAGATTTTACAATAATAATTAGGCACAACAAGTCAGCCAAGAGAAATTCAAAATAAAATAAAATATGCATTAAATGCATGAACTTCATGCAGGTCGGCCTGGGATTTCCAATGCAGCTCAGACCAATGCATGGAAAAATAATAGGGAAGCACAAATCTTAATTTAGCCAATCATTAACTGTCTTCCCCTTTGTCCCTATTCTGATCCAGCATTTCATGAACTTTCAAAAGCACCCTATCCAAGTCGGCCACAGGTGGTAAAGGAAAAACCCTAAGTCGCCTCTCAATTGATGCAATTTCTTCCCTTGACTGTTTAACCGACTTATCCCAATCCACCCTATATGTTAGGTATTTATCAATGACAACAATGTAGGTGGCCGCATCATCCAACTAGTGCTCAAAAATAGAATCCTCATTAATTGGGGCAAAAACATCATGCCACCACTTCCTCAATTGTTCCAAACTCAAATATTTAGGGGTGATCTTCCTTCTCCCTGTCATGATCTCAAAGAAAGCAATGGATCCATTGTAAACATCAGCTAAGGTATCATCAATCTTCCTCCTTTGTTTGTAGATCTTCTTCAAAACCTTCTGCCTGATTTGCAGTGCTTCAAACCACTCCCAAGGTTCAGCAGCTCCAGAGGAAGGGAGAATTTTATCATTTACTAACTTATCCCTGGTGTACTCCATGATAGTTCTAGTTTTCTACAGTAGGAGATCTATATTCTCTTTATCCTAAGCCAACACCTCCTTCAACCAATCAATTGTCCTTACAACATCCTTCCCAGTTGATAGGATATCCTTGATAGCTTCATTACCCTTGGTTCGCACCCCTTGCAGCCAATTTGTAGTGGTAAGAGTGGAAGCTTTCATCTTTTCAAGCTCGGTGATGGTTTCCTGAGGTAAAGGCTTTCCAGCAGAGGCAGAGGGGTTAATGGATTGCAAGGGTTTCATTAAATCCTCCAAGCATTTCTTGAGATTCTCATTTTCCTTTCTCAATCTGCCCAAGATGACTGTGCTTGAACCCTGATAATCCTCAATATCCTGCTCAACGGATGTAGGCCCTAAATTGAAGGTCTGAACATTATAATCCTTTCCAACCACATCATCTATGTTCTTATCCGGGGTAGGGGTTGCAATGTGAACAACTCTGTTGCTGGCCTCATCTCTTTCAATCCTTGAGATCACCCTAGCCTTCTTCTTACCCTTGTCTTTTACAATCTTGGCTAGCAGCTCATCCCAATTGGGTGGAGTATCTTCCACTATAACTTGTTTTCTCCTTCTTTCTTTGTCCAACCAATCAGGGACACTGGATTCCAATTGCACCTTACCCTGTTTCTCCTCTTCTCATTGAACTTTAGGCACCTCTTCACTCAAATTCTACTTCTCAGGAGTCTCATCTGTCTTGCCCTCCTTTTCTTCAGCATGTTCTTCTTCATGTACAGGTGATGGAACCTTCACTGCTTCTTCTTCTCTTGGAGGTGATTTAACCTCTTCGGTTCTAATAGGTGACTCTGCATAAGCTACCAAAGGAGATTGCATTATCTTTTCAACTTCTGCTTCTGCACTATGAAGATCACCCTCATGAAATTCCTCTCCTTCAGTATCTAGATGTTCCTCAATGTTTTCTAACTCACCTAGTTTTCTTTGAGCTTCATGGGCAGAAGGAATATCATCATGCTGCTCCTCATGAGAAACAACCAGAGGAAGGTCCGCTTTAGGCACACTATCTTTGGGAGAAGGAGTCCTAGACCTCCTTGTGTACACCCGTGCCTTCTCTTCTGAGCTTTCCACATTTACCACCGGCAAGGTAGCTTCTTCTTCTCCTACCTTGGAGTTTGCCTTCTCTGACAATTTTATGATTCTTCTCCTTTTGGGCACAGGAAAATCAACCTCAGGACCTTGCTTCTCCATTTCTTTTTGTTCAGACTTCTTAGTCCTTGTCCTCTTCTTAGCCTTTGGCTTTCTCTATTTTCCTTCCCCTTGGGATTCCTCCTCTTGAACACCTTTTATCTTGATCTTGAAAGGGGAATCCAACTTACCTTTGCCCTTAGGATCCTTCTCAATTGATTCTTTAGAAGTGGAGTGAGGATCTAAATCTCCCATCAGCTCATAGGTGCACTGTACACCTTAATTTTCCAACTGCCATAGCTTATGCTTTAGCCACATCTTGGTAAATTTGATAACTGGATCCACTAACTATTTTAATTGTGGTTTTTCCTCTTCTAACAAATCCACATCACCAATTGGTCTATCCTTTATTGCCTCATAAGCATGATCCTGAATCAAGTTTCCATCATCTTCAAGTTGATTAGGCACTGCCTTCACATTGTATAGTCGGACTGATTCAACCAGAAGGTGAGAAAACTTCTTCTTTCTGACCTCAAATTCATCACTACAATTGGCCCAATAGTCCTCCAAATAAACTTTATGACTATACTCCCTACTGGCCTTCTTTTGAGCTTCACATGTGATATCAAACCTGGACCTCTTGGAACGGAAAGACAAGCCAAGAGTACTCATCTCTTCCTCCAAAGCCAGGGCAGGAATGATGGAAGGACATGCCTCTCCAGTGCCAATCCTCAAGGGAAAGTCTCCACCAAAACCAGTCTTATGTTTGTCTCTCTTGACATTGGCATCAAAGTCACAGATCTATCTAGTGACTTCCAGAAGTATGATGTGATTAGTAGGGTATCTTGGAAGTCTATAAGGGGCCCTTTGGCAACCATCAATCCGGATGTATGAGAAAGTTGGGAGCTGAATAAACCATGCCCCATATTTCTTGATGAGCTCCTTTGCTTGATCTGAAATCCTTACATGCTCTGCACCCTAAAGTAATCTGGTGATATGCATGGTGAATGCATCATTCACCCTCCTATAACTCGAGCTTCCTAGGTACAATTGAGGGTAAACCTCATAAATGACATCCTACCCAAAGACTCCCCTTGGGCTTAATCCTTTATATGGGTGAAATCTCACAAGTGCATAGACCAAATATGAGGTCATTGTGAAGGTCTTTGTTTGCAACACATTGGATAGCTGCTCATGGATCACTCTACTAATCACACCAGCCCAATGATAGTCAATCTTCTCCTGCTCCATCCTCACAATCACATGGCACATCCAATTCTCAAACATGCTAGCATTCTTCAATCCAACCACCCTGCTAAGAAGAGTGATGGCATCATAATATTATTTCTTGAACTTTTCCCTGAATAATTGCTTAGGCAACTTGGAGTAGTGTGACTTGGGCTTCTCCAGCCAAGAATTGATAAGCTGTTGTGACTTCACAGTCTATTCGTCATAGAACTCCTAAGCTGCCTTCATGTTGAATGCCACCACATGAGATCTGTTTGGCATATCGAAAGTTTGGGCAATGGAAACAGGGTTGAGATTTTCCACCACTCTCCCTTGTGGACCAATTATTCTCTGTGTGTCCTAATCATAGTGCCTTGCACACTCAAGGACCAGCTCATAACACTACACCGTGGAAGGGAAACCGGCCACATGTGACAAGCCTGACTCTTTCATTCTTCTAGCCACCAAGGGAAGATCCTCCCTTGCCATTCTTCCTTTGAACTCCTCATAGCTGCAGAGGCCAACATTTGTATCTTTTACTTCTGACCAGAAAAAAGTGATCTTACTCTCAGGAATCTTACTCGTGATGTCCATCTTAATCTTTTATGCATCTATCATTAAGGATCTAGTCACTGCCTTACTAGACTCAGCCTGCATTCAACAAAGAGTATAGTAAAAACCACAGGAAAGCAATGTTAATCCATCAAAACACTGTTAGAGTGAGCCTCATACAATCAAGGTGTTATTAAAACTCATACAAAATGATCATAACAAATTTTGGGTTTCAGGACCATCCGCGAAATCTGAGCCCGAGAAGAATTTTGGGAAATTCTAGACCAGACGGAATCTGGCGGAATAATCATGAAACACCCACTAACAATTAAGTCCGATCATTATCAATCAATAAAACACAGGAAATCATAAGATAGCATGGATTAATCATAAAATGCATCATAAATCATTAATAAATCCAACCATTCCATATTCTATCATATTTCATCAGATTTCGGGAAAATCCACCAGAGACGGATTTCCGCAAAAGGGAGGGCATTTTGCAAATCCAGAAAAAAACCAAGGATTCCGAGAAAATTCGGTCCACACGAAAATCCACGGATACGGTAAAACTTCGAAAGCATGTAGATTCTGGGGAATTGAAGGAGGTCGGGAAAATCCGCCAGAACTAGATTTCTGCGAAGGGGAAGACACTTTGCAAACTTCAGAAATTCCAAGCGGCATAGGACTTCGGGAAAATCTGGGGTCAACGGAAATCTACAAAATATGTGAAACTTCTGAAAATGATAGCAGACTTCGAAAAATCCAAGGAAATTGGGAAAACGGAGGAGGTCGGGAAAATCCGCCATAGCCGGAAAATCTGCCAGAGATGAAAAATCTTGAACTGAGGACGAAACCCGGATTGTGACATAAAATCACGATTTCACTCAGATCATCAGATTGATCATGGATATCAAAGATTTAAGCTTAGGACAAGCCTGATACAGGTTTTCATGAATTCCCTCAGCACTCTAAGCCAACTCAAGAGCATACTAATGATAAATGACGATGCCCTAAGTCAAACCCTACAGATCCTCCATTAAAGCACATACAAGCTCATAATTAAATATTTTGACTTCCAATTCTCGAGTAGGGGATTACTAACAACTCTCAAGCAAGATACATCAAAATGAAAATAGACAAAGGAGCTCAAAACTTACTTGGGAGATGACAAATAAAGCAATGCTGGACAACCCTAGCATGAAATGATCAAATACGCAGGAATTCGAACCCAAAAGTTCCTATAACATCAAAAAATTATCCACAATCATCAATTAAAAGCAAGGCAGTCGAAAACATACCATTATGAAGCGGAAATCGATCTCAGAATCAACAAATGTGAAATTAATGGCACCCAGCAAAGAACAACGGCAATAATCCAAATAAATCACCAGCAAATCCACAATTTGCAAACTTAACGCCCCAAATCCAAATTTAGCACCTCTAAGAATGCACTCCTCAGCTCAATCGATGGCAAACAATAAGAATAATGGCATAAAAGACCTCGAAAATCATTTAAATACATCATTCAAAGCACGTACGAAGACATTAATGTCGCCAACAAGACAGCCAGGAAAAAGCTCGGGAACTCGACAACAGGACGGAATCCGGAAAAATCCAGCCCACGCGGAATTCCGCGAAGATTGAAAATCTCCAAACCAGAGCACAGTCGTAGTCCAAGCAGGATCCAGGAAAATTCGGCTGGGGTGGAAAGTCCCGAACTTTAGTGAAAACCCGAACTTAGCTCAAAACCAAAGATCTTCAATGAATAACTTAGGGGAATCTCTTAGGAAATCAAAATAAACATTTAAGCACATGCCAAAGTAAGATAAAACCTCAAAATGAAAGGGCCAAGACACCAAAACGAAAGTGAAAGAGGGTCCCTGCTTTTAGTGAGGCGTGTGTGCGAAAACTACACAACACTATTCACCACTTGTGACCATGATTTGGCTTCTTCTATCTGATCCCTTAAGTGATTCTCTTTTGTCTCCAAGTCTACTAATGTTGATTGAATCACCTTTAACTCCATTATGTTTTCTCCTCCCTCGATTACTGATTTATCATTTTTTGTTGTTTTTAATTAGACTAACTCTTGTTTTAGAGTGACCAATTCTTGCTGTCCCCTCTCCATGTTGACTTGTAGATTTAATATTTGTTCTTGCAACATTTTATTGTCCTTTTCCAGCCTGTAATTTTCCTCGGTAACTATTTTAAACCTGTTGTCTTCATACATCCCCTTTGTTTCTAGAACATCAAGCCTACTTTTCATTCTCATGAGTTCTTCTACATATAACTCTGATGACCATAATAAGGGTGAGGACATAGGGCTGTAGAGTTCTTGAGATGCCTTTTTAGCAACATTCTTGCTTGCAGTGAACTCTTCTGTATTGCCCATGCCCTCATCCAGCTTGTCCATGTTTGGCTTGAGGTTCACTATGTCACCTATTATCTTACCAATGCTTTTGTGCTCAGCTTGGATTGTTTGCTCTACTTTCTGGGATATCACACTAGATATATCTGCCTTGTTGTTACTAGCTTTTGGTAGAATCAAAGTGAATTTTTTCTTTTGGTTTTGTTTCAATTTCCATTTTTGAGCTAACCTTTTCCTTAGAATCCCATTGTATTGTTTTGCATTTACAAAGATCGGCCTTTCTTCTGCGTTTACAAGGTTCAGTATGCTTGAAAAAGGTGATCTCGCTAGAAAAGGTGCCAACAGGTTCGCTAAACCCCCATCTTGAAAAGTGGTCCACCTATTTGACCATTGAGGAGTGTGAGAGCTTGGAAATCTTAGACCTTCTTGACCTAGAAGATTCAAGAGGTCATTCAGTTGCACATGAGGTTTTCTTGCCATTTTATTGTTACCCACAATCCATTCTAATGTCCCCATTTTCTTTGATATTGAGTTTGTATTCGAGGTTTGTGGTCCTCCTGCCGTGACACTCAGACATGCCATACCTAGGTTTTCCCCCATTTCCACTTATTTAACTCTCATGTGTTGAATATAGTATGTGTTTGTTGTGGGTTTTCTAGAATATGTGAGTATGCCAGTTTTTGTCTTGTTATGAAGAAACCTGGAGACAAAAACAAACTTATAGATTGTAAAGAAAACAAACAAAAAATAGAGAAAGTGAATGGGAGACCTGTTTGATCGCACCCCACTTTTCCACTTTGTCCTTTCTGGGCCCTGCCTCTACTTTTCCTTTTTTAGCCTACTTTTCCTAACAAAAGTCCCACCTGCCCATGACTTTTAGGCTGCCATCGAGCCTGAAAAACGTAGCAAGATGTTTGGTCGCTTATTGACTTCCCAGCCCTGGTGGACGCCCTGGAGCCTGAAAGTGAAAGATATTAAATTTTTCCTGGTGATAACCTCACACCCCGCTAGCTCACGAGATTTTGGGGACATCACTACAAAAGGCAGTGGGATCAGTGAAATAATGCCACGTGGTAGGTGGGCCCAGACAGATGGAAATCACGAAAGGCTACAACATTTATAATAAACATTTCTTTATTATGTGGAATGGTAATTCTTTAATGGCCCATGAGAATTCCAAAAGAAAAACATTTAAAGAAATTCAAATGTTGCTCGAGAATTCAATCAATAGAAGGGTGAAGTGGGCCTGACTGGAGCCTTTGAGCAAGTGAATATTTTAAATGTGAAAGGGGAGGTGAAATATTTTATTCACTCGATAATAAAGGGTTTTCACTTCTATAAAGTGAAACAAAATATCAAAAGAAAAATATTTAAATATACAGTGATAGGTGCCAGTAAATTCTCCCAATGTAGTTTTAAATTGTTTTATTTTTCATGGGGGAGAATGTTTTCATTAAAGTCCAGAATGAAATAAAAACTCACGTGGAAGTGCATGGGGTGAAGTGAATACAGGTGCATGGGTAAAATCCTTTGCCCAATAAATTTTTTAATGTTTTTAACTTTTTGTAAAGTGAAATCGGAGCCTGTGAGTGAATGTTTTAAATAAAACATTTAAAACATCATATGCACCTACAACAAGTGAAGAGCAGAAATTAAAACTTTCACGGGAAAACATGTATTTTCACACAAGTAAAATGGAGTGAATTTTCTACACATGGGCATTTTTTCTATTGCTTGGCAACTAACAACAAATGCAATTTGGAGGCAAAATTTGTTGAGGAAAAGGGAAGAGAGAGGAGAGATTCTCTTCATTGTTGTTGATGAACGGTGGAAGAGGCCACCATGTATCTACATCAGATTTATTTTCTAGCTTCTTCTATTTCTTCTTATTCTCATTCTTCTCTCATTGTAGGGGATTCTGGGTTCCAATATTCTAAAAGCTCTGCAAGGCAGGCATAAGCTCTGGGTAGAATTGTAATGCTAGGATGATTGTAACTAAGTCATTAATCTGAAAGTGGGTGTTCTGAATTATGCTTTCATGTTTATTTTAGCTGATAATTGTCTCCATGGTTGAGATGTACTGATCTTTTGGATTCAATAATAAAATTTTCTTAGTCTTTTCATGCACATTTGTTGCATTTGAGTTATATCTGTTGTTTCCTTCTATTCTATGAACATGATGTAATTGCTTTAATGAAGCACAAGCTACTTTTATTATTGCCTATTGTTCAGGGGATAGTGTAATTGCTTCAATGAATATGACATGAGTGTTATTTTTTAGGTGGATTTATAAGAAGAGTTATCAGATAAAGCTTCAGTGGTATGGTTGTCACAATGTGATAGCATTTGCAAAGACCTTCAAAGCATGTTTAACATTGTACGATGGAGGATTGGTTATATGACTCCATATCCCATTTCATGGCACTGGTCCATTATCATGCTTCTTTTATTTTTAGTTGGGTCCCAATTCTTTAAATCATAAATCATTTTAATTATGTGTTGTGAGTACTTGTATCTACCATGTTCTCCATGCTAGTTTCTGGAATTCACTTAGTATCTTGCCAA
This sequence comes from Sequoia sempervirens, assembly GCA_007258455.2. Lineage (NCBI taxonomy): Eukaryota > Viridiplantae > Streptophyta > Pinopsida > Cupressales > Cupressaceae > Sequoia > Sequoia sempervirens. The sequence goes on along the minus strand of VDFB02281492.1, from coordinate 532,884,653 downwards.
TGGTGAGTGATATTTTATGTTTCTAAGCATAAATTTGTGAGAGCTTTATCTGTTAAGCAATAGCCCATTAAATATGTGTTTGAATCTTTAGATGTTGTTGAAGGGTCACCCCCCTAGGTCTTATAGAGCCTGAAGTGCAGAAGATCTCAGTCTTTGACTGAATCTTGTTAGTTGGCCAAATCCCCCATTGAATATGATCATTAGAAAGTGGATAGTCTATAGGATTCAATTGGTTTGGTTCAATTTGGAGCACCAATAGAATGGTGAATCTATTGGGGATAATTCTGAATTTCCAGTTGCAGGTTGTTTAGAAGCAAATTCATATCATTTGCATAGAATCAGTTATTTGCCATTCTAAAATTGAGTTCAAATACTAAAGGATTTCTAGCCTGGAGAAAGATTTGTTGCAGTGAACCTGAGGATTTCAAGATCTGTGGTGCTCTGTTGGTGAAAGGGACTTAGAGAGAAATTTACATGTGAATGAACTTCATATTGTTTGAAGTTCAATCCTCTAGAAAGAGAGGTGGCGACTCTGTCAAAAGAACCTGTTGAAGAGGTGATTAAAGTTCTAGATCTACAATATTTCTAGAACAATTTGCAGCAACTGCAACGTTTCTAGGTATTATTCACCTTTGGTTTTCAAGATACTCTTGTATGAGGACCATATTTGAACATTTTAGGAGAAAATTTTGTTTCCCTATTGAGTGATTTAGCATGAATTGAGGGAAAGGATAGTAGTAAATTGAATTTGCATACTCCCATTTGTTGGATTTGTTATGTTAGATGTAAATTGCAGTTCCGTTGAAAGAATTTTGTCTAGTGCTCAAACATCTACTAATTTGGATGGTTAGATTGCATTTGCATATTCTAGAAATTTCCATCCATTTGCATTGTGAAACGTTGGTTATCACCATGTTAGAAATTGTCATTGTAATCTTTCATTTGGTCATGATTGTCATTATGCACAATTAGTGAGCCTTGATTTGTAATATCTATGGATCATAAAATAGCCATACCTATAGACACTTTGAGACAACTTGTCAAGAAGTATTAGAAGTTTGATAATCCTCATGCATTTGATACCCCAAAGTATAAGAACCCAAGAGTGCATAAGCATAAGATAAGGCCTAAATGGAAAGTTGTGTTTGAAAGAGGACTTAAAGAGATGGATGAAAGACACCAGATGTTTTCACAAGCCCAGTTAAGAGACAATTATTCTGTGTCTACTTGCCAAATTGCTGCACCTTTTGTGAATTCCTTTGATCCATTGTATGCTTAGTTAGATTTTTCATCCAGGTTGATTACAAGGTTGAAAGTATGTTAGCTCAATTTTATAAGAAGATGCCTAGATTTAATGGATACAATATTTGTGAAGGAGATGCACATGTCAAAAGTTTTTCTAGCTTCATGGAGAAACATTCATTTGGATATCAGGATATGTGGATGAGATTCTTTGTCAAATCCCTTGAAGCAAGAGCTCGAGATTGGTAATTGAGTTTTCCTGAGAAGTCATTTCCCTGCTAGGATGAACTAGTGAATGCTTATAGAAAAGAGTTCACAAGAGAGCCTTCTGACCTTGTCATGAGGTTAAAGAAGATTAAGAAATAAGATGAAGAGTTAAGTTTTAATTTCAGTCATAGATTTGTTGTTTCCTTGTCACTAATCCCAGAAAATTTTAGACCTAGTACTTCAGACTGTATCCATATGTATTTTGAAGCTTATGAAGAAGGATCTAGTGCATTGTTAAAAGATTTTGAAATACTGAGAATGCAGATGGATTACATGGTTTTGGATAATTTGGAGAAACAAAGGAATGAATATGTGCAGAGATTGTTGTCTTCACTTATGGGTAAACATTATGATGAAATCAGTAGCTATGTGAATGCAAATGGTCAAAGCTTTTTAGACAAGTGCATACTTGAGAAAGTAAAAGCCAAGAAGGATGCATCATCAGATGATGAGGAAGTTGATGAACAACCTACAAAAGAAATATACCCAAATGAAAATCAACAGCTGAGTCTTCCAAGCGAAGAACATGATAAATAATATCAATTAGACTTACTCTTTGAAGAAGAGATATGTGATCAGCAATGTTGTCATACAATTGATTATGTCAATCCTACATGTGTTGAAAGTAGTTTTGATACAAGTCTTCATGATAAGACAAGAGAATTTTCTGATTTAGGAAATGCTCTTGAGAATGTCAGTTTATCAACTGTGAGTGATGAAGAATGCAATGACTTTCAGTTTGAAAGATCAATCACAAGCAGCTACAATGAAGGAACCACTGATGGTTTTCGCTTTGACAATTCTTATGCCTACGCTCAAGAGGATGCAAATGATAAGCTCAATGAAGATACCCAGCTCAATGTTGAGATGCAGAATGATGTGGATTGCTTTTATGATAGCCCAGAAGTGAGCAAGAATGAACAAATGGACAATCTATTCTCTATGATGGATTGTGACAATGCTTTTGACAAGGTTGTTGGCAATTCAATCTCTTATGATTGAGGAGATCATGTTTATGATCAGCCCATTGAGTTTTCATATTTTGATGATGATGATGCCATGATATATCCTGATTTGCAATTTGATATTGCATCCAATTCAAGTGAAGGTCAAGAAGAGGAAGTGGTTGAAGCAATAGATTAGAGCAATGATCTATTAAGTTGAGAACAAATTTCAGATATATTGACCACTCAATATCAGAAATATACACATGTGAACAACTCTTAGTTGTTGTGTGCTACTCCTATTGTCTTTGACAGTGATGATGACCTTCAAGATGCAAGGTATGGTGCAAGTGAATCTAATTCTCTTTCTAATTATGAACCAACTGATCATGATGATGATGATGTGGATGAAGACAAATAGTTGTTTGATTGTAATGATGCATTGTATGATGAGTATGATAGTGTGAATGCTGATGTAAACTCAAAAATCTATTTTGATGAGTTTGAATCGGTAGATGACCATGAGGATTACATGTCCAATGAGCTAAGTATTGAAGATTTTGATGTAGATTTTTCTGAGTCTTTGTTTGTTGGCTTGATTGAGCGTAGTCATGAACCTTTTAATATGGATGTGGATGTTGATTTTGATGAGAAAGCAGATTATGCTTTTGAACCAGAATTGCTTGTTGTTGAGCAAGCTTGTGATATTGAAAGTGTTGATACCTTATGTTCAGAGGATGATAATATGACCACAAATGATGATGAGTTAGAAATCTCCGATGACTCTCAGTACCAGCATGATGAAGAATAGTTGTAGAGTGTGCCAATGCATGGCTAGTGTATCTCTTTACATACACTCAAAGATAGTTTGCATGATAAGCAAGATCTTCTGGTAAGTTCTTGTAATAGTTTCACCTTTGACATGCAAGCTAGTGATCAGATTGAGCTTAACAGTACCATCCATAAGGAAGAATGTGAGTGCTACTTTTCTCAGCTGGAAGAGGTTTTCACAGAGTGTGCCAATTTGCAAGATATTGAAGAATGTTGTCTTCAGTCTGAGAGTGATTTATTTGATGATTATGATAAGTTGTTTCCACATGATGATCGACATTTTGAAAGTATGTCTGACTTTCAGATGCATATTGAAGATGGACATGTTGATGAAGTTGTATATGATGGCCTGTTAGGAGGTACTAGCATGTTCAGTCAGGAAGATGGTTGTGATCAAGCTATGCTTTCATACGATCTTGATCACCATTTTCAAATAATGCCACTTGATACAAAATCAGAGAATGAAGAAATTGGCAATGATGTGACCGATTTGATTTGGTTATCAAATGATGACAAAGCTAAACAGAGAGAAAGTTTCCACTTACATGAAGGTAGCCTGATGCTTGTGTTTGCACAAGTGCAGTCACTTATGTTGTTGTGGTTTGACAAGGGCCAACATGAGTTCAGGGAGATCAACTCTTTTTACAAAATTGTGTTTGACAGAGGTAAATGCTGACTCCCCTTTTTCATTTGGTGGCCTAGGGTCACCAGATGAAGTTGAAAAAGAAGGTTGAATAAAGGAGCAGTTTCAGGACACCTAATGGACTCAACTTTTGGTCTACTTCCCCAAAGACTTGGATTCTTGGTATGCCCACAGGGGGCATACATCCTCAGTTGGAGCCACTATTGGCACTGTCAAATTTCCCAAATTTGAAGTGCCCATTTCAAAATTTTGTCTCTACACTTTCAGAAGTGCACCTGACAAATCTGCCTAAGTGACCCACTTTGGAGGGTTGTATTTTGATGCATGTTGATTTTCGTGCAAAACCCATTTGCAAGCTCACTCATGTTTCCTATTTGAGTAGGCATGTCAATTTTCAGCTTCCCATGATGAGTTTTGTTAGGGTTTCAAAAAATGAAGCTGGAGGGTTTTGGCACTTTTTTGCTATTTGCAAACTTTCAGTTTTGCAAAGTAGCCTCCCATTTGAGCTTGCATTTTGTAACTAGATGATCATTAAGTCAAAACGAGTGTTGTTATGCATTCTCCATACCAAGATGAGCTCGCATGTTAGGTTTCAAAGTCTCATGATTTGATTTGCTATGTTTAGCAGATCAAAACCAAACACAATTTATTCAGTTTTGCACTTGTATTTTTTGAAACCTTTTTGAGAGGTCAACTTTGACCTTCGATATCTTTTGATGGGAGATGATTCAAGAAAATTCATTTTGCAGATGTTCTTAGTGTACCAAGATGAACTATTGTGTCCAGTGGCAACTCGCTAGGAGTTGATTTGATATTTTTGCAACGAGGTGATCTCGTGAGTTTTAATTGGTTTTGAGCAGGTTGTTGCAGAAAGTCTGAGTAGGCAACTTTGCCGATTAATATCTTTCACCTCATGAATTTTTTTTTTGAGCCATTTGTTGCACTCAATTCTTTGAACCAGTGTCTACTATCCTACAAGTTTTTATTGCTCCAGGAGGTCATTTGCCCAGTTTTCAAAGGCAATTCTAGAGCTTACTTAGCCAGTTTTGCACATTTTGCAAACATGTCAGAAAGTGAGTTTTAATGCAAACCCATTTCATCTTTTCAGCTTTGATGCATTTAGAAGCTGCATTGGGACAGTTTAAACATGAAAGTTGTTTGAAAAAAAAAAAATTTAGCCAGGCCACATGGGGCCCGACATGCTCTACCCAGTTATGAGGTTGTAAGTGTTGCATAGCAGCCTGCTTGATCACAGAAGGGTTATGAAATGCATGAAATGTGAAACACATTTCCAGTAGTGGATTTTCATTTGTCATTTTTACAAGCTTCTTCAATTGGCTTGTAGAGGGTAGATGCTTGAGCTCTCATGGGACAAATTTAGAACACTATTTAATTATGCTTGATTGTTTAAAAGGTTGTATGATTCTCAGAGAACAAATCTCTTATGAAGGCTAATATACTAGAGGGTTGGAGGAAATGTATGTGGTAAATGATCTTGTACCCATGCATTTGTTTTAAATTCATCCTTCTATGAACATATAGAGGATAGGGTATGTTTGTCTTTAAACTAACAATTGAAGAATGGTTCCATAAAGTGTATACTAAGGGTCGTGAAATGATTAAATTTGCTACATAATTGCATAAAGATCTTTGCATGCTGAAGGAATTAATGGGGAATTGGTAGCTAACATAGACCAATTTACACAAAATGTGGAGGCATAGACAAGCCTCTCAAACTTTCAAGCAAATTCAATAAAGGGGCGCCATTAAGCAATGTTAAAGGTTCAAGCTATTGAATGAATGTTGATGCAAGTTTTATTGCCTATGCTTGATATATAAAAGGCCACACACCAGCTAAGGAAGGGTTTGTAGCATATGCATCAAAATGTATTGGTTGAAAAGACCTTAAAAACTCTCAAGAAAATGTGATGGAATGTCGCGCCTGGCAAGACAAAGTGGAGGGGTCAATGCCTGTTGGAAAAAGAACAAAATAGATTTGTTGAACTTTCAAAAACATTTAAGAAAATGAAACTATCATCCACCACGCCAAAGAGGGATCCAAAAGATGCAACAACTGAGAGGAGACTTCCTTAAAAAGAAGGCATAGAGGAAACGCGTGGGAAGCCACCGTGTGTGAATGGGAGGAACCTCTATACAGTAAGAGATTGCCAAAATGAAAAGCGGCTTGAAATAGCATAAGTTCAGCTCGCATGAAATGGATTGGTTGAAAATCCTTGACATTAAAACACCATGATTGCAGTAGGTGTGCACCATCAAATGTGAAAACATAAAAAAAAAAAACTACAAAAGCTCTTAAACAAATGCAATAAATAAGTGGACACCATAGTGACTACTGTGCATGCAACCAAATGGAATTTGTTAAAAGTGCTTTAGAAACTTTATAGTAATGAAGCAATGAGAGGGAGTCTTTGTGTGAAGGGCAGGATGAATGGAGTGGAGACTCGAATCAATGAAGGAAGGATCCAACAATGGCAAGAGAAGATAAATGCCATGCATTGTGTGAGGGTGCGACCCGTTGAATGAAGGTTGGTGGGTGCAAACGCGTTGAAGACCATAACTAGTGTTAAACACCATGGAACTAAAAACTGATGGTTGGTATAAAATGAAGAGACATTTATATCTGCACAACTTAAGTTAGATACCCTGTATCAAACTCTTACACATCAGGTTTTGAAAGTCTCTGAAACTTTCAAGCAAAAACAAGTGCAAGAGGCTTGAACCAGTATGAAACAAAGGGAATGCGTTGAATGCTTGTATGAGATCCCACATGCCATGATTAATGCACATAATAGATGAGTTGAGAGGCTGTTGAAAACTCTCGTTCAAATGCAAATAGAGGAGTTGCAGAGCGGTTGGATGCGTGAAGTAAAAGTTAGGGGAAAAATGTGAAGACAATAGGGGCAAAATGAGATCTACAACAGGAAATGAAGATGTTGAATGAAGAAAAATCTGCACCATCCTCCACTAGCTTGCGGGTTGAAGGTGCTCACGGGTTATTTCCTACGAGGTGAGCGAAATGAGGTCACGTGGATGTGGCAGGCCCGGGAAAAAATTTCAATGAGCAGGTATATCTTAAATTGTCGAATGGTGAGTATTTCAAGATTTTCATTTTAAATGGCCAAACATTTAAAATTAAATGTTTCCAGAGAATGAATTAATGAAGGAGTGGTCCCATAATTGTTTATTTTTAAATGCATAGGAAAAGAATTGAAGAAGGCCCATTTAGTCTTAAATGGCACAAGCACACAACATAAAGTGAAAGATATTAATTTTTTCCTGATGATAACTTCACGCCCCACTAGCTCGCGAGATTTTGGTGATGTCATTGCAAAAGGCAGTGGGGTCAGCAAAATAATGACACGTGGCAGGTGGGCCCAAGCAGATGGAAAGCACAAAAGGCTGTAGCATTTATAATAAACATTGTTTATTATTTGGAATGGTAATTCTTTAATGGTCCGTGATAATTCTAAAAGCAAAACATTTAAAGAAATTCAAATGTTGCTTGAGAATTAAATCAATAGAAGGGTGAAGTGGGATCGGTTGGAACCTTTGAGTAGGTGAATATTTTAAATTTGAAAGGGGAGGTGAAATATTTTATTCACCCGATAATAAAGGGTTTTCACTTCTATAAAGTGAAACAAAATATCAAAAGCAAAATATTTAGATATACAGTGATAGGTGCCAATAAATTCTCCCCATGGGTAAAATCCTTTGCCCAATAAATTTTAATGTTTTTCACTTTTTGTAAAGTGAAATTGGAGCATGTAAGTGAATGTTTTAAATAAAACATTTAAAACATCATATGCACCTACAACAAGTGAAGAGTAGAAATTAAAACTTTCATGGGAAAATAGGTATTTTCACACAAGAAGTAAAATGGAGTGAATTTTCTCCACATGGGCATTTTTTTTGTTGCTTGGCAACTAACAAAAAAGACAATTTGGAGGAAAAATTTGTTGAGGCAAAGGGAAGAGAGAGGATAGATTCTCTTGATTGTTGTTGATGAATGGTGGAAGAGGTTGCCATGTGTCTACATTAGATTGATTATTTGGCTTCTTCTATTTTTTCTTATTCTCATTCTTCTCTCATTGTAGGGGATTATGGGTTCCAATATTCTAAAAGCTCTGCAAGGAAGGCAAAAGCTCTGGGTAGAATTGTAATGCTAGGATGATTGTAACTGAGTCATTAATCTAAAAGTGGGTGTTCTGAATCATGCTTTCATTTTTTATTTTAGTTGATAATTGTCTCCATGGCTGAGATGTACTGATCTTTTGGATTCAATAATAAAATTATCTAAGTCTTTTCATGCACATTCATTGCATTTGAGTTATATATGTTGTTGCCTTCTATTCTGTGAATGATGTAATTGCTTTAATGAAGCACAAGTTGCTTTTATTATTTCCTATTGTTCAGGGGATAGTGTAGTTGCTTCAATGAATATGACAGGAGTGTTATGTTTCAGGTGGATTTATAAGAAGAGTTATCAGATAAAGCTTCAGTGGTTTGGTTGTCACAATGTGATAACATTTACAAAGACCTTCAAAGCATGTTTAACACTGTAGGATGAAGGACTGGTTATATGACTACATAGCCCATTTCATGGCACTAGTCCATTATCATGCTTCTGTTGTTTTCAGTTGGGTCCCAATTCTTTAAATCATAAATCATTTTAATTTTGTGTTGTGAGTACTTGTATCTGCCATGTTCTCCATGCTAGTTTCTGGAATTTACTCAGTATCTTGCCAATGTTGAGTGATATTTTATGTTTCTGAGCATAACTTTGTGAGAGCATTATCTGTTAAGCAATATCCCATTAAATATGTGTTTGAATCTTTAGATGTTTCTGAAGGGTCACCCCCCTAGGTCTTATAGAGCCTGAAGTGTAGAAGATCTCAGTCTTTGACTGAATCTTGTCAGTTGGCTAAATCCCCCCTTAAATTTGATCATTAGAAAGTGACTAGTCTATACGATTCAATTGGTCTGGTTTGATTTGGAGCACCAACAGACCATTTTCCCAATGGGAATTAGATTTTTTCAGGGTAATTAACCCCAATTCTTCTGCAGGATACACATTTATTTTGACAGTAACCGATTATTGTACATGTTGGACTGAAACTCAGCCTTGTAAAAACAACACTACTGAAGTCGTCATCAAATTCCTTAAAACAAATGCATTATTACCAAGTTCGAAGTACCATTTTCCCTGGTATGTGATAATGGCCCTGCTTTCTCTTCTGTAGAATTTATTCAATGGGCATATGAGCATAAGATCTTGTTAAAATATTCTTCTAATTACTACCCACAAGGGAATGGAGTAGTTGAGTCTACAAACAAAAATCTATTGGAAGTAATTAAGAAGCTGTTGGAAAGTAATCCTAGGGATTGGCATACTCAACTCATATTTTCCTTATGGGTAGATAGAACTCGAATCAAGGCCGCCCTAGGAAACTAACCATTCAAGTTAGTCTATGACCAGGATCTGGTCTTTCCTATCCATTTATAGATACCTGTTCTTAGGTTCATGCAAGAATTGTACTCAAATGATGATAGGATAGAGGTTAGGCTAACCAGTTTATTGAATATGGAGGAACAAAGAGGTGCTGCTTTATAACAATTTTCTAAACATCAAGTTGTTGTCAAGCGTTGGTTTGACAAAAGAGCAAAAATCAAAGCTTTTAGGATATCAGACCTGGTACTATTATGGGATAAATCCAAGGAAAAGAAAGGATACCATCAAAAATTTGACCAACTTTGGTTGGGTCCTTATCAAATTGTTGAGATCATCAGTGAAAATGACTTTTGATTGAGCACTTTAACGGGAGAGCCTATTCCATTTCCTGTCAATGGGCAATTTCTCAAACACTATTTTGGCCCATGAGGGTTTGATGTTCCGATTGGTTGTATTAATGTAATTAGTTGGATCATTTGTTTGTTTTTTTTTTTTTTCTTGTGGTTTGTGTTTTTGTTTTTGTGTCTTGGGGTGACTTCTGTTTTTCTCTATTTCAAAATATGGAGTGGTTATTCACTATATGCTAAAGGTACTAGGAGAGAATTTGGTTTAGGTATTTTCAGGTATGTCTATGGAAATTTTTTGTTTCAAGACCTGTGTCTTGTGTTCTTTTTAAGTACCATCCTGAAAGGTTAAGAACAAACAAGTGTATTGTAAGTAATCTCATAGACCACGGTTGAATTTTTCACAAAATAGATAAAAACATTTGTTTACATGGAGGCCTATTTGTCTTAGGATAATTTAATTTTAGATTTAGGTGAAAAATTCGAGTCCTGACACTGTCATGAAATCCATTGTAGTTCTCAATCCAAATTTCAAAATGATATATCTGAATATTGAGGAAAAGATGAAAAGAGAAATTATTCAAGTAAGCCTATACAAAGGAAAGAAAAGAGAACCATTAATTGATGCCAAGACTCAATACAAGAAGGGTAATTCAAGTATCTCTACCAAGGCTATGGATGCTTAGCTGGCAGTAGAGAAATTCTTTGAGAGAACTATAGGTATCTCCATTGGGGTTATGGATGCATGTCTAGTAGCGAAGCAATATCAAAGATATCATTGCACGAAAGTTATAGGGATCCAACTCATGTAGTCTAAATCTTCAATGTACAGTTATTTTAGGATGAGAAAAACCTTTATTGGAATAGATATACCATACATGCACACACACTCAAATTCGATTTGGTTATTGTTGATTTACATTTGAGATTCTAGCTCAACCTAGTTTTCCATAACTGATCATACTAAATTTTAAAATGTACATGAAACAGAGGTTCTGGGTGACTAAATTCTTCAGTATCTTGAAAATGGGTAAACCATTTTCCCAGTCAAGCCGCCAACTGTTATGCCTTGCATAACCACCCCATTTTGTTTTTTGATCAAAATGGATCCCCCTTGTGTTTGTTTGGTCCTTGGTGTTTTTGCTTAGGTCTTAGACATTGTTTTTTTCCTCCTAAGTCTTTGTTTCTTTGTTTTTGCAGGCCAAAATTGGACTTAGAACTTTTGCAAAGTTCCTGGTCTGATTTTTTCTCTAGTCCTAGCCTTGTCTCTTGCCTTGTCATTTTCATTGTTGTCTTGTTTGTCTTGTGATCTTGGGCTCGTTCTCTCCCTTGGGTTTCTTTTTTTTTCTCCCCCCTTTTTGTTTATTTTCCCTTTTCCGGAAGTAGAACCGTAATGGAAATTGGACTTGGAACTTTGCAAAAATTATGAGTCTAGGTTTCGTTTTGATCCTGCTCCCATTTATTTGTCTTGTGTTTTCTGTCATTTTGTGTTTTGTTTTGGGATAGGCTTTGCCCTGGTCCCACTTCCTTTGTTCTTTTGTTTTTCTATTGGTGTTCTTTCCCTTTGTCAAGAGTGGAACCAGAGTCAAATCCGAACCTAGAACTTTTCCAAGTCCCAGATCTGGATTCGGTTATGATTCTACCCTCGTTCCTTTGTCATCCTTTCCTTGTTGTGGGACCAGAGCCAGATTTGGAATGAAGTTTGGAATTTTGACTCTGCTTCTGCTCCCGTTTTACCTTTGACGTACATGTTGGTTGTGTACTCACTTTCGTTCTGATTCTTCCCCTGACCAACTACATTAAATGCATTAATTATAGCCTCCTCACATGCATGAAATGGATTTTAAAACCTTTTTAATTAAGGTTATTTCACTCATTACAAGTACTTGAAGCATTTTTAACAAGCCAAAGCTGAAGGAACTCGAAGAGGAGCACGATTTGGCTGTAGGTGAGCATGCGTGACCAAATCCTTCTCAATTTTCAACCCATTATGGTCACGTTCTGAGGTAGGTGGGTTACTCTTGTTCCGTTTTTGTTTTCCCATTTCATTTTGTTGGTTCGTTGTTTTTCGTGTGTTTGTGGGACTTTTTCCATGAATCTTCGCTTGTTTCATTTCTTGTTGTTGGTGTTTTTGTTTGTCACTCTTTTTTTTCTTTGTGTTTTCCTTCCATTTTTTGTTTTTCTTTTTGTGTTCCCTATTGTTTTGGTTTGTCACCTGTCATTTTACCCATTTTTTTGTAGATGTTTTTGTTTCGCCATGCCCTAGTTTCGATTAGGGCTTTCCTTTTTGAAGGGTTCTGCTGCCTTACAATTGTTTTAAATCCTTTCTTGAACCCCTCTAATATTTTTTTTGTTAATCTTATAGGTTTTGGTCATAGGGTTTTTGATTCCCTAGTTTTGATGTAAGTTAACAGGCCGTACGAGTTAGGGTTTGTGTTTCGCGCCCTTTTCACATAGTTTCCCTAGCTCGCTCTATCTGGTCTCATTGGTCTGGGAAGATTCAAGCTTGATTTCTACCTCCTCGTGTCCTTATAACTCATGTCAAAATGGGTGTCGGTGTGCAGAGACAATCAACTTAGTTCTAATCCTACATGGTAGAATCAGAGTCGAAGATGAATTCATCCATCAAACTTTCGCATGAGAGTTCAGTTCCGAAAACGCGCCTGCCTCCAACTGATTTCAATCCTAATTCTAATACCATCTAGTTAGCGGGGTTGGGTCATCGAATGTTACAAGGTATTGAAACTTTGAAAGTTTTAGTTTCTAATCTGGTTCCAGTCCCGGTTCTGATTATGTTATTTCTTTCACTTCTCTGGTTCCTAATTTTCTCCTGGTCTCGCTCTTGATAGGTTTAAAATTTCATTAATTATGGAGGGTTACCTAGGGAGAAATAGAGAAGTGTGAAAGGATAACATTTGTAATGATGTTTTTCATACCTTCTATTTTCCTAATCCAAGCTCATCTTGTAGGAATAAACAATGTCAGGAGCATAAGAGGAAGTTTCACAAAAAGAAGGGCAAGTTGCAGAAAGCTCTAAGGGGGTAAAACCCAAGAAGATAAAGGTGGAACATTTACGCTACACCTTGAGATACAAACACCAAGATGCTTCTCTCACAACGAGTAAGCTAGATTCAAAATGGGTTGACATAACAGACACTAATCTAGGCTCATTCAACTGTGAAGAGCTGATTGGAGATACTTTTTGCGAGGATGTGAGTGGGAGGTCTATAAGAATAGTCCAATTTGGATTGGCGCATGTTACAATTTTCCACCTATCAGTCCAATGCCTGTAGCTCATAATCACAATAGCAGGGGCTTATAACCCCTTATTAAGACAATGTATGGACATCCAAGGGAATGTGATCATTGATCTATCCCCTCAAATGATGAGGTTTATGTTTAATGCACCTACCCCCAAGAACCTCAAGCAATTGACTGAGGTAGAGGCATTGGAGTTGTTTAACATGGAAAAGGAACCCAATAGGTCCCACATGAACAAGAAGTGGTTGAGAACTGAGAAGTCTCTAACCAAGGTTCCTGAATAGCCCAAGAGGGGAGACTTCAAGAAGGAAATATATGACTTGACTATGATGCTTTCCAGGGTGTTTGGAAAGAGAGATTCTACATACTTCAAGGAATGGATGTTTCCATTCATTGAAACCATTTTGGATGGTAGGAAACAATTTGATTGGGGCATGATTTTGTTAGAAAATTTGGATAACTAGATGCTAAAGGTGGGACAGACCAAAAACTTCTTCATGACTTCTTATGTCATATTCAGCTACAAGGTGGGGTATATTCCCTAGATTAAATGTAGTGGGCACATTAGGAGAGGTTCCTAGACAAAATAAGGAATGGGAGAATTATGATCAACTGACCTTTCAAACCTTAGATTTGCACTATAGAAGGGTCAATGATGCATTCCTCTATGTCATCATCAACCGGTTGACAGGATATACTGGGTATAGAATGAGTAGGGAGGCCATGGCCTTCATTGCTGAATGGGGACATTGGTACATCCAATACCCCAAGTTCTCTTAGTTTAGGTTGGAAGGCTTTGATGGACATCCTCATCAACTACCAAGATGTTGTAGTGATAGGATTGTGCTTATGGAATTCATATATTAGGCTATGGGAGTTAATACAAAATTTGCAAACAAACACAAGTCTGGATGCCACAAATTCCCCATGAAATTGGGAGAATACTATTGTGCTCACAATTTGGCTGCAAAGGCAGTATGTGAGGAGTTAAGTTCCTTAAAATTGGGCATGTATACAGCTAGAAAACATTTTGACCTGGAGCACAAGATGAATGGCTTGGATCCTACCATTTTTGAGAAGCATTTTAACTTGTTAGAGGATTTTTGGATTGATATGCAAGATGATTATGATGCGTGGAAGAGAAACTATGAAAGGCTCACCATCCCATAGATGATTGAGTATGGGGTGATAGAGGATATTCTTGATACACTATTAGATGATGGTGTAGTTTTGGAACTTGGGTATGAAGCTGAGAATATAGGTACCAGAAGCTTAGACCCAATAAATTGGGATGAGGAAGAATTCATTAACATCAAACAACTGGCCAGGATAGTGATGGATAGAAGTATTTAATGGGTGGTCATGAGGATCAAGGAGCCAGAAGCACAATCTTCAAAGAAGAGGAAAGCAAAAGGAACTAGGGGATATAGAAGAACAAAGAGGAGGATAGCTCCTAAAGAAAAATTGGAGTAATTTCCTCCTAGCTCTGGAGGAGAAGCTGATCTGGGAATTCCCACTCAAGAAACTCATGAATCACAAGGTGTACAAGTTACTACTATTGGAGAAGGAGCTTCATCTCAACATTCCCGCCCTAATGAGTCTATTGGAGAAGTACCTATAGGAAACCTTCATGAACAAGCTAAATAAGACAAACAAAAATAGGTTGAGATTCATGACATTAACACTGATTTAGAGGGCACACAATCAAACCATGAGCCTCTTGTGACCACAACTACTAAGGACATTCAGGATGTTGGAACTGATCAACATGTTTTAAGTGCAGAAGAACAATGGAAGTTGTTTGAGGATGCAAAGGAGGTTGATGCCAAAGCACAAGTTGAGGCACTTGCAAAGCAACAAGAGGCTGAAGCTATAGCAAAAACTAAAGAGCTTGCAAGGAAACATAAGGAAAAGGAAGACCTCCTACAGCAACAAAAATAAAATGAATGGAAAGATAATATAGAGAGGGAAAAGTTGGCCCTCTTGTAGAAAATTCATGACCTTGAAGAGGAAAAGGCCCGACAGAGGAGAGAAAAAGAGGAACTAGAAGCCAAGGCCAAGGCAACAGAGGATGCACAAAGGAAAAAGGATGAAAAAGAGTTCTTGCTAAAGAATTTGGAGGCAGACGAACAAGCCAAAGAGGAGCAAGAAGCAAAGGCAATGTGGGAGAGAGTTAAGCAATTAGAGAAACAAAGAGATGGCATGTATGAGTATAGGAGATTGGAGGAGGAAAGAGAGAAAGTTGAGGTTGATAGGCTTGCAAAGGAAATGGAAGAAAATGAGCAACAAGAGGTTGATTCTCAACCTAAGGTAACAATTTTGCAACCTCTCTCTTCTACCACTGCTTCTTCAAAACAAGTGGTTACTCCTCTCTCTGCCCCAACATTGTTTAAAGTCAACCTAGAAAAGAAAAAAATAGTCTAGGCCCAACCCCTAAACTGGGATGATATGATGAAATAGATTGAGAAGGAGAGGCCCACAAAAAAGGCTCGAGTTCTTCACTCCACCAAACTAACAGATGTTGGAGAGATTGTGGCTGAATGTGTCATTCCTATGGTGGACAAGGACAAATCAGAGATGCAGTTGAGTGATTATCAACTGGGAACTATAAACTTGGGAAGGCCAACAAGTAACCAACAAATGGACTTGATTGGTATTGTAGCATCCTCCACCAAGTCTAGAATGATAAAAGATAAACGAAGGAAAGATGAGCTCAAAGCTCAATTGGATCAATTGCATAGGTTCTTGAAGGACTTATCCTCTCCTGTTTCTATACAATCTTCTATTCCACAAACACCAATTTTGTTGAGCAAGAAAGAAGCTAATGACCTTGTTGAGATGGGAAGCAAGGTAAAGATGTTGGATAGATGGTTTGATAGGTTGAACCAAGAGGTGGAGGAATTACTTGTTGAATCCCACAAGGTTCATAAAGAAGCATTAGAATCATCCAATGATATGACTACATGTGTTGAGGTCCTTTGGAAGCAAGAAGAAGAATACAAAGAGAATGTGAGAAATTTAAAGAAAATACTAAACTGCCTCAACAAACACTCTTGGAACAATCTATCCTTGAGGAAGGTAATGAGGATTTCATTTATAAAACTATCAACATTATCAGATTCAGGACTTCATTTATTTTTACCCATAGAAATAGGCTGGCAAGGATTTGACAGATCAAATTGTGGAGTTGGAAGCAATCATAGCTATGTTGGTGAATGAAGATGTCCCTGTCAAGGATGGTTTCCCTCTTGATGAGTTAAGGAACAAATGGGATAATAGGTTTCAAGAGGAAATGTAGAAGGGAGATGATGGTGATGACTTATTGATTGACAGGTTCATGGGCATCAAGGAGGTAGTAAAGATTTCTCAGAAGGAGCTTTCCAAATTAGATGATATGTAGTTCACCTCTACTGAGCTAAGAAGAATAAAGTTTGAGGAAAGTTGAGTAGATGGGCCTGATATGGGCATGCTTAGACAAATGTTGGATAGTTATGATGAATACTTACTTGAACTGAAGACAGAGTAGTAAAGTGTATGGAATATTCTTTTTTGAATAAAGCATCAGATGATACGGCCAGTAGGGCAACCCTCCCCTATTTTTCACTAACATGACACCAATTCAACTCAAGATTTCCCAACAGTTTGACCTTCTCCTTGTGCATCAGATTTTGATACATAGTCATCAACAATTGAACTAAAGATCATGATGGGTAGTCATCTCATGTAGCTCCAGTTGTTCCCTGATTGGTGGATCTCAATTTTTTTATTGAAGGAATTAGTGTTAAACTTGTTTATATGTAGTTTTTCTCTCCATGTTGTAAAGGTTAACTAATTGAAGAGAGATTGGACACCTAAGGAGATTTAGGATATTTTTATAGTTAGAAACTTTTTATAGTTTTATTCAAAGACACTTAGATATGTTTACAATTTTCAGTACAATTTATGTTATTTCCTAGAACTAGTTTTAATGGTGATGTCAATGAACAAATGGTCATTTGTATGCCAGTGAATGATGTGCATAAATGTCTCTTATTTTATGAAATTCAATAGAAGATTATGAATCTGAGACTATTTCCATTGAATTATCTATGAATGATATTTCTTGATGTTTATTGATCTATGAATTTTAATGATGAGCTAGTGATGTGTTCTTGTTTGATCTTTAAATTTTATGAATGGTGAATGGTTGTATGTCTTGAATTTTCACTATGAATGAATGCAATGGTGTGGATTGTTCTATGGATTGTATCATTTTATGGTTTAGTTGTTTGGAAATAATTCTCATTATGAAGTTTGTATGTATGAATTGAAAGGAAATATACATTTATGTTTTGCTATCCTGAGCTCTATTCTATCCTTTGATATTTATTTACACCCCAAAAATTAGGTTAATTTGTACTATGTAGGTTGTACCACTTTTACCAGTAGGCCCCTTGACCATTACAATTGCATAGGCCACTGAACAACATCAACACAGTTGAGAACCAGCTATAGAGACCTTGGAAGATAGGTAGCTTTAGGTTATTTGTCTTTTTTAGGAGAAATAGGGTAGAAATATTTTTTTTAACGTTGTTGTGTTATATTTACCATCAACAGGTTTTAACTTAGGGAACATCATGCATATTGTCTCAAAGAGAGGACCAATCAAAGAATAGAAGATTTACAACTTAAGGGATGCAGTGTGTCACATCAAGCCACTAAGAGGAATATAATATACTAAGAGAGATCACGCTCTTGAAGGACATGATACCCAATGTCATCACAAAGAGAAAGACACATCACATGAAGTAAGAAGACCACACAATGAAACATGAGTTGTAAAATGCAAAGGAATAATGCTAATGTATGCCCCCACTTTAAGGGAATTGATAAACACCATGTTGTGAGAAATTACTTTAAAGTAGCAAATGAAGAAGACATGAGAGCTTATTCAGAAATCCCTATACCAAATCATATGTTCCCAAATGAAACTACATCATGGATAAGGGGTTTCCCCCAAAATGCAATACTAAACATAACTTAGTATGTCACATGCGAGACAACTTGAGGCATGTCAACCACATCCCAAGCTTGCTCTTATATATACATGGAAGGCAGTCAACTAGCCAATCCTTAAGATGTTAAATTTTATTACTTAATGCCTTACATTCATTAGTAGAATTACCATGAAATCTATGATATGCACAAAATGAAGTCTTGTAGTAAAATTTATTTTGTGTTCTTGGAGGGAGAGATATCAAACGATCTTGGAGGAGTCTCGACAAGATACTCTCTTGATCAATAGTAGAAGGTGTTCCTTTATTTTGTGACAAAGAAATATTTTCCTTAGTACAACATGTCATACTTACACAAAACTCTTTAGATGAAGAGATTTTGAAATCTTCTTTAAAGGAACGTGTAAAATCTAACAAACTCCAATCGTTAGTGTTTTGCGTGATGACATTGATATTAAGCAAGTATTTCTTTGATTCTTTCATTTCTCTCAAAGGACAATAACCGAGACTAATAGTGGTTTTTTGTGTGTGAGACTATATGGGGACATGGATACATTGTTCTCTAGCACCACATCCTTTTCCACTATAACCAAGTTGTTTCATAAGTTCATAACCTCTTCCATAAAGCTCTTTCATTTCATTTAGATTTGGTGGTTGCTCATAATCAACTTCATCAAAGTTTGTTATGTAATTTACTTCTTCTTCTAAAGTGGTTAAAGTGGATTATTTTGAAGTTTTGTCTGAATTTTGTGTTGTCATTATTTCTTTTTCCTTTTCATTCTTTTTTATTATGATCTTCGGTTTCCCATCAAATCTAGGTGTGAAATCTAAGGAACCCCAATCATCTTCGAATATCTTCATGACTTTTTCAATATGATTCTCTTTTTCTTTCTCTTGCATGGGTTTCACTTGTATAGTTGGTGTCAATTTTTTCAAAGGACACTCCTTGTCTTTCTCAAGATGTAAAACACTATAAGGCTCATGATCAACATCAAGTGTGTACACTTTTTTGTTGTAGAAATACTTCATTTTATGATGAAGGGTAGAAGGAACTGCATGCATCTCATGAATCCATGGTCTTCCTAAAAGGAGGTTGTATGAAATATCATGAGGCATAATGTGAATAGGAGTTCATAACGTGGCCTTTCCAACTGTAATAGGTAATGTGATGACTCCAACCGGTTGTTTTCCTACCTTATCAACCCCATGAATAGATAAAGAATCAGGTTGAATTCATGATTTATCTATGCAAAGCTTATCCAAAACGGTTACACTACACACATTAAGGGCTGAGCCATTGTCAAAAAGGGTTCGCTTTATCCTTGTCCTATTGAAAATAGTTATTATCATGAAAGCTTCACATTGTTTTTGCACTTCTAGTGGAGGTAACTCATCTTGATGGAAAGTAATGTCGAAGTTGACCGAAGTTATAGCTTGAATTTTGGATGCGACATCATTTGATTTCACATTAGGGGGGTAGGAACTTGTTGTAAGGAACTTTGAATCATGTTGTGATAATGAGGGGAGGCTTGAATAAGGTCCCATAATGATATCTTAGCAGGAGTGTTCTTAAGTTGTTCTCAAAGATCATACTCCTTTCCATTGTGTAATGGAAAACAAGGGGCACTAGGCAAGATAGGTTGAGGTAATGGGAGGGATTTTGAAGGTGTTTTTCATGGTTGAAGATTATTTCTAGTGTTATATGTATGAGCAATGGTATTGTGACTCAGCTGTTGTGACATATTATTCTTAGGTGGTTCTAGGATGAGGATGGGTAAATGATAAGTTTAGGCTTAGGAGAGTACTGTTGATGGTCCAAGTGGCACAACAACATTTAAACAAAATATCACTATTCTGCTCTCCTGAACGAGAAAGAATAACACCTGGATATCTTAGCTCCCAAGGTCTTTCTAATCGGTTCTCGACTGTGCTGATTTCACTTAGTGATTGATGTGAACTATAATGTTCAAGGGGCCTGCTGGTGTTGAGCTTGTGGATTGTTCTAACATCAAGCATAAATTCAAACCTATTTTAAATGGGGTTTTTAAAGAAACCAAAAAAGATAGATCAAAGCCTAGAACTGAAGAGAATAGTAATGCATCCAACTTAACCAAACTTGTCATCTTTCAAGCAATTACTAACTAAAACTGGAGAACAAAATCAACTTGCGATTAACACACAACTTCATTCATTCACAGTGCTAATTTCAACAACAGATTGTAAAATCACTATTTAAACAAAACATAAAATAAAACTTCATTCCTTGAAAGCTTCTCAAATCAAATGATTAACACAAGATAAATACCATTCAGGAACACAACATGAAGTAGATTTGAATCTGGTTGCTTCTACTGTTAGTGAAACAGATAAGCAACATTTACAACTCTGGCACAATCACCAGTGTATAGAAAACCTATGTCCTCAGATTGTTTCCATCTATACTAAGAGAACCAGAAGGATACATTACTGCCTGCTGTCGAATCTAACTCCTATCCTACTACTACTCTTGAGTTTCTCTACTACTCAGGAGATTACTACTGTTCAAAATCTATATCTCTATGTATTCTAAAAACTTCTACTCTCCTTTTTCTTTCCAAATCCCCTACAAAGAGGCAAAAATGCCATATATATAGAATGTACCAAAAGGAATGCGCTGGCCTCTGTCCTTAGGGTTTACAAAATATTTGCTGGCTTCAGAAGGGTCAGCCCTCAGATCTTTTGAATAAAGTTGATTCTGCATTAAATGTGTATCCTTGCTATCCATGTTGGTGAAGGATTGTTCTAGGGAAGATCTCAGAGATTTTGCAGCTATAGAATTTACTTCTGGTCTTCATGTCCATCTTCAAACTTCCTTGAGGGGCTGCTTTGAATGCTCTAAAGTATTACCATTAATATCAATCTACCCTTTTTCCAGTAGACCTCACAGCTGTCTCTGAGACTGACGGCTTCTTCTTCCTTTTGGGTTTCTTCCTGCATGTTGACCATCTCTGGAAGCAGCATCAGACCTCCCTTTAGATCTGAACACCATCGTTCCTAAGTCGATCCATCACTTTTGATCTCAGAATGAGTCCATGTTGTTTGCATTCTATTGGTCCTTTACAAAGGTAGTCAATCAGTCAATGGTTCATCTTTAGTTCCTTCTGATTGGGCGAACACACTCCACGTGATATTCCCAGGCAGTCAACAGTCGTTCGAAATGAATCACACATCAGTGAGACACCATCGGTGTCTCCTCGATGCGATTACATTCTACAATAGTTATCGGCATGACCTCAAACTATCGGTGAAACCTCCTATCGGGCTGTAGGAGTTACATCGATATCCACAACGGTCATCGAGACAATCACCATCGGCCAAACATCATAGCGAGTCCAAAACATTCGGCCAGGAGTCTCCCCGATGCCCATCTTATTAACAAACGTCAGTGAGACATTACCGGGTCAGCAAGACATTACCCTGAAATCACTCCACCTCGAAGAGACCATCGCACTCGGGAAGACATCTCCTCGAGCCCTAATCATTCGCTCAGAATCTCCACGAGCTCATTCTTATTCCCCGAGCGCAAGCTCCTTTTATTTTGGCAAGACTCCTTCAGTCAGCACGACATTACGCCAAAGGAAAAAACACCACGCCGAAGGGAGAAAACATCAGCATGACTAACAACCATCGGTGAGACCTTTCGCCGAAGACACCCCTTTTCACTGAGATTCTTCACAGTCCTCCAGACATCACACCAAAGGGAGAGCCCTTCGGTGAGACCTTTACCATTCAGCCAGAATTTATGCTGAATACATCTTTCCCGCCGAAGGCACAACCTGTCGGTGAGACATCACTTAGTCACCATGACATCATATCGATGATACCTCTTTTCACCAAGACCTCACCCCGTCGGTGAGACCTTTCAGTGAACACAAACCACTCTCCCCGATGCCATTTTATTTCAGCAAGAGTTCACCCTGTTGGTGAGACCTTTTCCCGAAGCCATCTCTCTCAGTGAGATCCCCCTGATGATATCCCCATTTCGCCAAGACTCTGACAGATCGGCGAGAGCTTACGTCGATATTATCTCATGTCAGCAAGACTTGCTTCCTTTTCCGAGACATTACACCGAAGGAACCTCCCTTGCCTAGAGCTCATTTCACTTCAGGGAGACTTTGCTTGGTCGGTGAGACACATAGAAACCCATAGCAACCAAAATTTCCTGGCGACCCTTTGGATTTCAAATGAACATAACCAAACTGCTCATCAGCAAGACAATAGGAGGGTCTCAGCGACCCTTTCCTTGAGGAGTTTTATGCTGAATGGGACTGAGGCATGCTTTCCAACTGACTTCTTTGAGAGATATCTTCAGATGAATAATTCAATCCTGCAAAACAAATGCCTCCATTAGTTCTCAAAAGCAAATAAAATACACTATAATAAAATACACCATTGCTTATGATTATTTCATTCAATTTTTAGCAAGAATAAATCCAACTCAAGCCGAGACAGAACCAAAATCTAATAAAACAAAATACAGACCCAGGAGGAAAATGAAAGAAATTCCCAAGACCAAAGCAAATAACCGAAGGCAATGAGAACAAAACAAAAGGGTGGGACCCATTTTGTTCCAAAAAAAAATGGGGTGGTTATGCAAGGCATAACAAATGGCGACTCAACTAGAAAAATGGTTTAGCCATTTTCAAGAAACTGAAAGATTCAACTACCCAGAATGCTTAGTTTATGAACATCACAACTCCGGTTGGGTCAATTTTAGCAACCAAGGCTGAGCTAGAATCTCAAATGTAAATAAACAATGGCTACCCCTGAATCTATGTGTGTGCTTGATTGTGCATCTCTCTTTTATAAAGTTTTCCTCATCTTTTGAACAACAATGTGCAAGATTTGAACTACATGAGTTGATTCCCTTTAGCTGTCATGCAATGATATCTTGGGCATTGCTCCACTACCAGTCAGGCGTCCATAGCCCCGACGGAGATACCTCTAGTTTTCTCACAGCATTGCTCTACTGCCAGTCAGGCGTCCATAGCCCGGGTAGAGATGCGAGAATCACCCATTCATATTGAGTCTTCGTTTCTCTTCAGATAGTTCTCTTTTCTTTTTCTTTTTTTTCCTTGAAAGCTTCAGATATTTCATTCATTTTTTCTCAATATTTCAGATGTTTAACATCTGTTCTAGGTTGAAAACTACCATGGACCTCATAACAGCATCCGAGAATCATATTTTCCACTCAAATCCTACAACACTATCGCCCTAGGACAAATATACCATTACAAAAGGAGACGATCTTGATGATTTGTGACAGATTTAGAGGGAGTTAATGAAGATTATTTACTTTGCACCTTGTTTTCAAGACTTTCCACAACTCTCATTGACAATGAGCATAAAACAACAAGCTTAGGACAAAATCACCCAATCAACAAACCTAAAAATATCTAAACCACTTCCCTCCTAATAACCAAAGCATACTTTAGATAACCAACCCACCATTTAAAGATGGAAAGAATAGAGAAACCCCAAAGAACAAAACAAAACAGACACCAAACAACAAAGGAAATGAAAGGAAAAAAAGAAAGAACAAGTAGACAAACAACAAAACTATTTACAAACAAAAAAGAAAACTATTTACAAACAGGAAACAAACAAATTATTTACATAAAGAACAACAAACTACTTACATGCAGAACATAAAATTAGCAAGCCTTATGAATCGAAATAATGCTTAAGAAATTTCCCATTGACAGGCAAGGGAACAAGTTCTTTAGTTAAACTACTTAATCATAAAGCATTTTCTCCTAGGATCTTAGCAATCTGATAGGGACCCAACTAGAGCTTATCAAATTTCTGGTGACTGCCCTTCTTTTCACTAGCTTTATCCCATAACAGCACAAGGTATGATATCCTGAAAGCCTTGATTTTGGCTCTTTTGTCAAACCAACGTTTGACAACAACCTGATGTCTAAAGAATTGTTGCAAGGTGGTATCTCTCTGCTCTTCTAATTTCAACAAGGCAGCTAATCTTACCTCTATCCTATCATCACTAGAGTAGAATTTTTGCATGAACTCAAGGATAGGTATTTGCAAATGAATAGGGAACACGGGCTCTTGGCCATACACTAGTTTGAATGGTGAGGTCTTTAAAGTAGCCTTAATCCTAGTCCTATCTGCCCATAACACAAATCTTAGCTGTGTATGCCAGTCCCTAGGGTTGTTCTCTAACAACTTTTTAATTACCCCTAAGAGATTCTTCTTGGTTGATTCTGCAACTCCATTGCCTTGTGGGTAATAGTTTGAAGAATATTTCAAGACAATTTTGTGATCATAAGCCCATGAAATGAACTCAACAGAAGAAAAGGAAGAGCCATTGTCACATACCAAAGTGAAGGGTACCCCAAACCTAGTTGTGATGCATTCAGTGAGGAACTTGATCACTACCTCTGTTGTGTTGTTCTTGCAAGGTATAGCCTCTATCCATCTTGTGCAGTAATCAGTAGCAGTCAAAATAAATTTGTGTCCTAAAAAATAATTTGGGTTAATTACCCCAATAAAATATAGCGCCCATTGGGAAAATGGTCTTACCTCGTAGATAGGCTGCAATGGCATGGTTGAATGGAATTCTTTTGATGCAGAAATCTAACATATGTGACATGTTCTTGTATGTTGATGGGAATCTTTGAACACACACAACTAGTAATAACTAGATTTGAGGATCTGATGCACCAATGAATCCGCAGAACCATAACGTGTTCCGTGTTTCCCATGGAATTCAGTGATCACATGTTTAGCCTCTTGTTGATCAAGGCATCGTAGGTACACTCCCTCAAAAATTTTCCTGTATAGTAATCCTCCTTTGAGCATATAATGGGAGCTCTTCATTCTCAGCGCTCTCCTTTGAGTGGTGTTCATTCTCTCTGGACATCGATTGTTGAGGATGAAATAGATGATATCAGCATACCAAGGGTCATGGGAAAAGGACCGAGTTGTGTATTGCTGGCAAATAATGTTCTCACCAGCATTCACCATGGATTTAGATAGGCCCGTACCTCTGACATGTCTCATAGGCGTATCTCCAGATCGAACTCTTGCAAAATGGCCATCCATTTCCCTCTTCTTTCTCCCAGCTCGTTCTGCATAAGTAGAGACTTCACAGCAGTGTTAGGAACTACATCAATAATTTGGCTTCGGAGAATGTAGTGCCGGAACTTTTTGACAGCTCTGACCAACACAAAAGCTTGTTTCTCAAGAGGCAGGTATTTGATCTCAACATTCTTAAACAGAGAGCTCATGAAGGCGATTGGCCTCTCCTCTCCCTCTTCTCTTCATTGAGTTAGGACAACTACACAGGAATGTTCAGAGGAAAAAGAGTAAATATAGAACGACCTCAAGTAGTCAGGGTTGGTGAGGACTGGCGCTTCCAAAATGGATTGCTTGACCTATGAAAACATGGCCTTCGCCTCATTACTCCACTCTATCTTGGCGTCTTTCTTCATCATTTCATTCAATGGTTTTATGATTTATGCAAATCCCATGATAAACTTTCTCACAAAGTTGATCTTTCCAAAGAAAGATCTCATTTCCTTCTTGCTTCCTGGCCTGGTTATCTTCAGAATGGACTCAACTCGGTCTAGATCGAATGATATTCCTCTTTTAGAGATTACGTGTCCCAAAAGCTTCCCTTCAGAAACCCCAAACACACACTTTTTAGGATTTAGGGAGACGCCATACTGGATACACCTTTCAAGAACTTTGGCTAAGTCTGTCGTGTGGTTCATCCTATCTTTGGAGAATACTGTTAGGTCATCCATGTAGACAATGATACATTTTACAATCAGATATTTGAATGCCACGTCCATGGCACACTGAAAGGTTGCTCCAGTGTTTATAAGACCAAATGGCATCCTTCTGTAAGCAAATGTTCCCCATTTGGTAGTGAAGGTTGTCTTCATTCTGTCGTCACTCTTAACCATCACTTGATTGTATCCAAAATAACCATCCAGGAATGATATCATCTGGGATCCATTAACGGTTTGCAAGACTTCGTCCAGAGAAGGGAGTGGGTAGTTGTCTTTTTCTGAAGCTTTGTTTAGATTTCTGAAATCTACACATAGCCTAATCTTCCCATTTTTCTTACGGACTGGAACTAGGTTGGCCACCCACGTTGAGTATCATACAGGGAAGATTATTCTTGCAAAAAACAATTTCTGAACTTCTTTAAGGATCAATGATTCAATCAGGGCGTTGACAGGGCGTTGTTTTTGTCGAAATGGTTTAGCTTTGGGCTTCAAAGGGATAGTATGAGTCATTACAGAAGCATCAAATGTCTTTAGATCTTCATATCCCTAGGCTATCGCAGCAATATCTTTCTTCAATGCCCTCAGTATATCTTTTCTAATTGCTTCAGGGCAAGCTTTCCCTATGTAAACACTTCTTTCAGGGCCAGAATCAACTAGGTTAACAGTTTCATATTTTCCTCCTTTATCTTCAACTAATATCTTCTCTCGAGCCCTTGGTCTGAATCAAAAATTCTTTCCAAGGCCACCATTCCCTTGGGAATGCTATTGCTTTTTAAATTGAGGACCCCTTTTGAATCACAATCTTCAGGGTTCTAATCTCCTTGATCCCTGTTGGACTCATCAATGATCTATCCTTCGAAAACATCTGAGCTTGCTAGAAAAGAAAGAATATGTCGATCATCCTCAAAGACTTGAAAGTTCCTGAGATTATCAGGAACTGCAGGGGTGGAAATCAATTCTACTAAGAATCTTTTAAGCTTGGAGCCTTGTACGAGTTCCAGGCTACTTGCAGCAACAACTAATGAATCAACTATTTGATTCTCTTCTCTAGGGATTAAGCTAATCCCAAAAGCATCGAAGTCTTCAATCAAGTTCCATACCCGGTTTCTATAAGCTACCAGCCTTCTATTGTGACATGTGTATTGGCTGTGCACTTGCTTGATAACTATTTTTGAATCTCATTTGACCATCAAGGCTGTGACTTTCTTCTTATGTGTGAACATCAACCCCCGAGTTAGAGCTTGATATTCTACTACATTGTTAGTGCATCCAAACTACAACCTGTAAGAAGCAAAGAAAGTTTTCCCTTTCGAGCTGGTTAATTCAATCCCAACACCGCAACCTGCTTTGGACTTGGATCCATCAAACGTGAGGGTCCACAGTTGATCATGAGCTAGGGTTGATCCTTTGGAGGTTATTGTGGGCATTTGGATAGGATGAGCTAGAGGTGGGGCTGCTTGATCTTTTGCATCAGATATAGGGAACAGGTGTTCAATAGGTTCTTTAGGTAAACTTTCCAATTCCTGCACAACTATATCATATAATCTGTGGCTATCCTTCTGACAATCACTTGTATCTTTGGTTAACCCCTTGGGTTTTGGTATACTCGTGAGTGCAGGGGTGTCGAACAAACCTTGGGGTTTTTCCTCATAAATATGCTGATTCGGAAATGTGTCTGGGGTAGGTTCAATTTGAGAAGGAACTTCCTTTGAAGGTGTCTTATCCCTGGTTAACATTACTGCATCCTTGGCTTCAAATGAGAAGTGATCTACAATGTTCTCGAGGTGACTTGGGCTAGTTTCCTCACCTTGGGAAACATGATTTAAAATGATGATGCAGGGTTTCCAGGTTAATTTCGAATGATTTTGGTAGTGTACCTTGCACCAATTAGGGAGTAAAAGACTCTGCAAATTGATATCTCCCCCTAAGACTAGTCGATCCTATTGTAGCTTCCTGATCAATGCCTGTTGATTTCATTAATCATAGAATCAGGGAACTTTTGTATTGACAGTTCTTTAGGATCAAGAACTGAAAAGGTTAGAATTTCCTCTCTTTTGTAAACCCCTATTCTGGTTTCAAAGTAGGCTACCTCAATGGGACAATCATATTCAGTGATGGCATGCTTGAGGCAAGGTTCACTTTCAATCCTAATCTACGTAGGCACTCTCCTCCATGGTAGCCACATATGTGAAAAGTCGAGGGAGAGATATCCCCTTATACTTTTCATCAAATCTCTGCTCAACAACATACCATAAGTCTCAAGAATGTCTGCTACTTGAATGTCTATGTTGGTTAGGATTCTAGGGTTGGACCCTACTTGCACATGTATGTTTCTCAATTCTCCCACTACATTAACCTCTATTTTTTCAAGTTGGATGACCTTCTTTTTTGTTTGGATAGGGTTCAATCCCAATTTCTTACATATAGAAAATGGCATAACATTGCCGAAAGCCCCTGAATCTAACAAAAAATTATGTAGATTCTTCCCACAGATTCTTAAACTCAAAAGAAATGCTGGGGTACCTACCTTGCTTTTGTACAAAGCTGCGTTCATATCTGCAGCATGTGCCACCTTGTTTTTCCCTTTTGATTTATTAGCTTCTTCCAAAGCTTTTAGCACTATCTCTCGTTGAGTAGGGCACCACTTTAGGATGTCAAAATATGATAAAGAGGCTTTTTGTCTCTGCATCTTAGCAACAATATCAAATTATGTGTTATAGCTTACATTACTTTTGACAACACCAGGCGAATTACCTTTATTATGGAAGTCAGGTGGACCTTTTGGTGGAGGAGGGTTGTTATTAGCACTTTGATTCAGAGGCACCATGTGATTAGGTGGTGCTGATCTAGTGAACAGACCCTTATTCTAATTTCTCAGGAAGTGTCCTCCCTTTGTCTGAAAGGCCTGGGCATCATACGAATCTTCCTCAGGTTCATTCTCACTTTGCATGGGTAACAAAGGTTCTTCCTTGAAGAGGTCATAATTCATTGTTGTATCTACTGAGCCACCTTCTTTATTTGGATTCCCTTGGAACGTTTGGGCACCTTCTTGTGCCATCTTGACCATGTTTTCCATTTCAGGGCAATTTACCTTAGAATGGGTTGCAGTATCATGCAACCTGCACCAGTTAGTCATAAAATTGAGGTCATCCACATTTGCAGTATGTGACCTTTCCTCATTGGCTTGATAATTGTGAGGAACTCCACCATTGTTTGGCCCTGTATTCCATTGTCGATTGTTATTTGGCCTCTAGTTATATCCTCTATTTTGACTTTGATAGCCTTGGTTAGGGGAGTTTTGTCCTTGATAACCCCTCTGGCTGTGATTGTTGTTATTCTGATAATTACCTTGATTGTTGTTGTTTTGATTGGGGTAGTTACCTTGGTTTTGAGAGGGGTTCAATCAAAGCTGATCCATGTCATTTGTGACTTGGGACAACATTTTATTTAAGGTCTCTACCTCATTTGTGAGTTGAACTATCTTTTCACTTTCAACACTCTTAGCAATAGGTGGTTGATCGCCATGATTTGGTGTTCCGGTTTGATTATGATGCCTATGCGAACTATGATGAGCCTGTGATTGTTGAAAGAAGTAAGGAGTTCCATTGGAAAAGAATGGAATAGGAGGTTGAGTATGCAATTTAGACATGGGCACATAATGGGAAGGAGACATTCTTGGGACAATATTGAATAAGGGGGTTGGGCTAGGCATCTGATACCCTATTGAGGGAAAACCTCCTCCCAAACTTCCTTGTTGAGAGCTAATTTGTTGTTGCAGCTTGATAGCTAGATGATAGAGTTTAGATAGGGAATCAATGTCTGTGGACTGATAAGTCCTTTGTAGGAACAAGCCAAGTAAAGGTTCTATAACCGTAAAGTATGCTTGAATGGCACTATTCTCAGTAACTAGATAGGGGTCTTGCAATCTCCTATACATTCGTTGAAACCTAGTATTGAATAAAGGAAAGGATTCACCTGGCTCCTTCCTAATGGTAGCGAATTGGTGGTACAAAATGGCTGGATCTACATACACTCTAAACTGATTGATGAAAGCGTTATCCAAGTGTGTCTAGGTTAGAATGGAACCTTGTGGAAGATTAAGATACCAGTTGTATGCCATATCTCCTAAGGAATAAGGGAACAACCTACAAACCACATCATGGTGAGCTATCTGAGCTCTGGTACAAGCGTCCTTAAAAGCTTGTATGTGCTCTTCAACACTCCTTGATTCGCCATGAATGTATTTGGGGCAAAATTTCTCAGGATTCTTAGGAATATCATGAAAACCTCTGGGAATAGTCCCCAACGGTGAGGGATTATTATTAAAAAACGCCATTGGTAGCGGTGGTGGTGGTTGAGCCAGCTGTTGGATGGGTTGAACCAATTGTGATGGAAGTTGAGATGGATTCGGTGGTGGATTGATGGGTACCCACTGGGGTATAAGTGAAAATTCTAGTGGAGTGAGCAGGGCTGACAAGGGTGGTATGATGGTTGAGCCAGTCTTGTGACTCTTGTGGCTTGTTGGGGTCTTGAGTTCTATCAAAGGTGGTGGATTTTCAGCTGATCGAAGAACTCTATAGGACCGTTTTGGTGAGAAAAACCTAGTATTATCCAGTTTTCCCTTCTAGGCCCTCCTTCTAGCCCCAGTTTCTGTTGATGGTCCAAGTGGCACAACAACATTTAAATAGAATATCACTATTTTTCTCTCCTAAAAGAGAAAGAATAACACATGGATATCTTAGCTCCCAAGGTCTTTGTAATCGGTTCTCGACTGTGCTGATTTCACTCAGTGATTGATGTGAACTATAATGTTCAAGGGGCCTGCTGGTGTTGAGCTTGTGGATTGTTCTAAGATCAAGCATAAATTCAAACCTATTTTAACTGGGGTTTTTAAAGAAACAGAAAAAGATAGATCAAAGCTTTGGAACCAAAGATAATAGTAATGCATCCAACTTAACCAGACTTGTCAACTTTCAAGGAATTACTAACTAAAACTAGAGAAGAAAATCAACTTGTGATTAACACACAACTTCATTCATTCACAGTTCTAATTTCAACAACATATTGTAAAATCACTATTTAAACAAAACATAAAATAAAACTTCATTCCTTGAAAGCTTCTCAAATCAAATGATTAACACAAGATAAATACCATTCAGGAACACAACATGAAGTAGATTTGAATCTGGTTGCTTCTACTGTTAGTGAAATAGATAAGCAATATTTACAAATCTAGCACAATCACCAGTGTACAGAAAACCTATGTCCTCAGATTGTTTCCATCTATACTAAGAGAACCAGAAGGATACATTACTACCTTCTATCGAATCTAACTCCTATCCTACTGCTACTCTTGAGTTTCTCTACTGCTCAGGAGATTACTACTATTCAAAATCTATATCTCTATGTATTCTAAAAACTTATACTCTCTTTTTTTTTCCGAATCCCCTACAAAGAGGCAAAAATGCCATATATACAGAATGTACCAAAAGGAATGTGCTGGCCCCTGTCCTTAGGGTTTACAAAATATCCATCGGCTTCAGAAGGGTCGGCCCTCAGATCTTTTGAATAAAGTTGATTCTACATTAAATGTGTATCCCTGCTGTCCATGTTGGTGAAGGATTGTTCCTGGGAAGATCTCAGATCTTTTGCAACTATAGAATTTACTTTTGGTCTTCGTGTCCATCTTCGAACTTCCTTGAGGGGCTACCTTGAATGCTCTAAAGTATTACCATTAATACCGATCTGCCCTTTTTCCAGTAGACCTCACAACTGTCTCTGAGACTGACGACTTCTTCTTCCTTTTGGGTTTCTTCCTACATATTGACCATCTTTGTAAGCAGCATCAGACCTCCCTTTAGATTTGAACACCATCATTCTTGAGTCAATCCATCGCTTTTGATCTCAAAATGAGTGCATGTCATTTTTCTTTTGTTGGTCCTTTATAGAGGTAGTCAATCATTCAATGGTTTATCTTTAGTTCCTTCTGATTGGGCGAACACACTCCATGTGAGATTCCCGAGTAGTCAACAGTCATTCGGAATGAATCGCACGTCGGTGAGACACCATTGGTGTCTCCCCAATGCGATTACATTCAACAGCAGTTATCGGCATAACCTCAAACTATTGGTGAGACCTCATATCGGGCTGCAGGAGTTACATCGATATCCACAGTGGTCGCCGTGATAATCGCCATCAGCTAGACATCATAGAGAGTCCAAAACACTCAGCCAGGAGTCTCCCCGATGTCCATCTTATTAACAAACGTTGGTGAGACATTACCAGGTCGGCAAGACATTACCCCGAACTCACTCTGCCTCGAAGAGACCATCGCACTCTGGAAGACATCTCCTCGAGCCCTAATCATTCGCTCAGAATCTCCACGAGCTCATTCTTATTCCCCGAGCCCAAGCTCCTTTTATTTTGGCAAGACTCCTTCAGTCGGCAGAACGTTACATCGAAGGAAAAAACACCACGCCGAAGGGAGAAACATCGGCATGACTAACAACCATTAGCGAGAACTTTCGCCGAAGACACCCCTTTTCACCAAGATTCTTCATAGTCCTCCAGACATCACACCGAAGGGAGAACCCTTCGGTGAGACCTTTACCATTCGGCCAGACTTTATGGCAAATAAATCTTTCCTACCGAAGGCACAACCTGTTGGTGAGACATCACTTAGTCTCTGGGACATCATAGCGATGATCCCTCTTTTCGCCAAGACCTCACCCCATCGGTGAGACCTTTTAGTGAACACAAACCACTCTCCTCGATGCCATTTTATTTTGGCAAGAGTTCACCCTCTTGGTGAGACCTTTTCCCGAAGGCATCTCTCTCGGTGAGATCCCCTCGATGACATCCCTGTTTCACCAAGACTCTGACGGATCAATGAGACCTTACACCGATATTATCTCATGTTGGCGAGACTTGCTTCCTTTGCCGAGACATTACACCGAAGGGACCTCCCTCGACGAGAGCTCATTTCACTTCGAGGAGACTTTGCTTGGTCGGTGAGACACATAGAAACCTATAGTGGTCGAAATGTCTCAGCGACCCTTTGAATTTCAAATGAACAGAACCAAATTGCCCATCGGCAAGACAATAGGAGGGTCTCAGCGACCCTTTCCTTGAGGATTTTTATGTTGAATGGGACTGAGGCATGCTTTCCAGCTGACTTCTTTAAGAGATATCTTCAGATGAATAATTCAATCCTGCAAAAAAAATGCCTACATTAGTTCTCAAAAGAAAATAAAATACATTATAATAAAGTACACCATTGCTTATGATTATTTCATTCAATTTTTAGCAAGACGAAATCCAACTCAAGCCGAGATAGAACCAAAATATGATAAAACAAAATACAGACCTAGGAGGAAAACGAAAGAAATTCCCAAGACCAAAGAAAATAACCGAAGGCAATGAGAACAAAACAAAAGGGGGGGACCCATTTTTTTCCAGAATAAAATGGGGTGGTTATGCAAGGCATAACAAGTACTCCAAGGGATATCTAATGTGCATAATACTTTCATGATTCTTAAAGATTGCATCTTCTTTCACTAGGATACCTTTGTCACTAATAGGAGAGGTATTGGGAGAAAATAAATTATGGTTGTCATGATTATTTATGCTTGTATGTTCTTCTATCACATCATTCCCACAAATAGGAGAGATAGGAGGGGGTGTCGAATTAAGGAAGGTGTCAACATTTTCACTCTCTTGCACTAAGAGACTCTCAAAACTAGGAAATGTATTGAATGAATTACTAACATGCTTATTGATGAACTTTTTCTTTGCAAACTTGGAAAAGAAAGATACTAACATTTGTGAAAATTAACCTATACAAACTTAGTGTGCAAACCCAGGATGGAAAGAGTCTTGCCATGCAATGCAATGACTTGGAATGAAATATATAAATGCAATTTTTAGATTCTAAACAAGGTAATTTGTTGATTACACTATGCAACAATTTGAGAATTAAATGTCGTGTATGAAAATTTGAAATTAAGCAATGCAATAAATGGACCAAATTAAGGTAGGTCTAATGAAGTGAATGAAATAGAAACTTAGCAAACTGAAATAGAGATCTAATAAAAAAAAACAAAAGCACAAAAATGAAGCTTTTAATGATGTAAAATGCAGATTCAGGTCTGGTACGAGACTAAATCACCTAGATTGGCGAATGAGTCCTAGTTGGGGTTTTTGACAAGTTCAAATAGTGAAAAAAAAAAACACAGAATTCCTAGAAAGCAAGAGCAAAGACCTATACCAGGACTAAATTGCCCAGATGGGTGAATGAGTCCTAGATTAGGGTTTTAACACTAAATTCAATGAATTCTAAGTTGATTCTAAGTTTTCTAACTTGTATTTTGACTTGAATGTTTGCAATTACAATTTTCCAATGGAATTCAATGATGCAAGATGCAAAAAATGCAACCTATATCCACTTTTTTACTAATGCAAGATTTAGAAGCCCTAAAAGAAAATTAACTAATGCAAGATCTAATGAAAAGTTAATGCAAACTAGATCTATGACTAACATGTACTCCAAATCTGAAATGCAAGTGTCCAAAGGTTGGGTTCACCAAAATGAACACAAGGGAAATAGGATGCTCCACCTTTTGGGAGATGGAACAAGGGGTTCTAGGACCTATTTCACTCTTAGTTCATTAGGAAACCCTAGAGATCCCTCAACCAAGATGCCTCAATTGAGGGAAGGGGTTTTTTAGTTATTATGATGGTTTTAGTAGGTGTGATTGAATGAAAGGGTTCACCATTAAATGAAGTTTATAAGGAGAAATGAAAACATGAATACACTAAACCCTAGAAATTTAAAACATGAAATCGGATAACTAAAAAAAAAGATACAGAAAAGTACCTAGAGGAGTAGAGATGACTAAGAAAGGCCTAAAAATACTAAAATTTGTTTCTTTTGATGTGTACTAGGACTCATACACTAGACTGGGCAATTTAGTCCTAGTTTAGGGTTTTTGGGCAGAAACTATAATCTTTAGGTGATAGATCAGGATCCTATAAAAACTGGTAAAATGGTTGTACAGGGACTCATATGCCCAAGATGGCGATTTAGTCCTATTCACACAAATATACAAAAGAAAATCACAAGAGAGAGAGAGAAAAATGTTGTTTTTGTTAGTGGATGGGGTTTTCCTTAGTCAAACCTCATTTGAGTAATTAAACCTTGGAATTCAAAATGAAATAGAATGAAGGAATGATGAATGAATAATATGCAATGTTGCAACTCACCAAACCCTTAAAATAAAGGTTGCAATCTTGTGTGAAATAACTAGCATGAATGTGGATCTTGATTCTTGATTGAATTCTTGAAACTTTGTCTTGAACGCTTACTTGAATCATGAAACGTACATCACAAATGTTAGCTCAAAAAACACATGATGCATGAAGACTTTGACATGATGCTTGAATCTTGAATTGATACTCCAAAATTCTTGATAATCATCTCTTGAATGCTCTTGAATACTCTCTTGATCATATAGTTTCTATAATGCTTAAACTAAAAATTGCTAGGAGAGATTATGTGAAATGATCTTGTATTTATACTTGTTTATGCCAAATTTCCCAAAATTACAACACTACAAGCCGACATCAAATCTAGGAGAATAAAATCCCACCAAGAATTGAATTCAAAATAGGTCCAAGCTAAAGCAGGACTCATACACAGCCTTGGGCATATGAGTCCCAGTAACTAAAAATTGGGAAACAAACTTCAAGAAATATTAAGTTCAATGCAATATTCAAGATCAAGTCTTGAAACGTAGGTGGGACCCATACACCCAAGGTGGTGTATGAGTCCCAGATCAATAGATCTAGAACACACAACCCAAAAACATGAATTATGATTGGTCATTTAATAAATTTTTGGATTATCCTCAGAAAAATACATTTAATAAGGCTTGTCGATGTAAAATAGGACCAAATAATGCATAAAGAAGCCCAATTAACTAATAAATCCCTAGATTAGTGTGAAAGTGTAAATATACACTTTAGAACACCATAAAGAAGGCACAATTAGGTCCATTTAGTTTAAAAGGGACCTAAACTTAATGTGAATCTATAAAACACATTACAACACTAAATCAAGGCAACATTAGGCTCATTTTAATATTAATTATTTCCAAGTTAAGTGAGGAAAAGGGATACCTTTTCCATCACTACAACCTTTACCCTTACCGATGCCTTCTTGTAAGCCTCAAGCCTTACCTATGATCATCAAAGCCCGATTAAGTCCCTAAGGATTTTCCTAAAGTGTTTCATTTCGAACTTCAAGGTTCGGGCTTCCCTCTTATCTCCTTCCATCTTTTCAACTTTGGTGTTAAGCCCTCCTTCCAAGCCCTGATGTTCGATAGTACCTTTCAAAGTTTGGGCATTATTATTCCCTCTTCCTTGTTACCTTCTTTCTAATAAGGTGTAAGCCTTCTCCCTAACCTCCAATCTCTGATGTCTCTTTCAAAAGTTTTGGTCAAGTCCAAATATTTTGGGTGTTGAGCATCACTCTTCCCCTTTACTCTTTTCACATCTATGGAAAGACGTAAGCCTTCTCCCTAGCATTTGATGCCCAACATTAGGCATCCCTTCATACTTCATGGTTCACTCTTTCTACTTTCTTCCTTCTTCCTTCTTTTGCAAGAAGTATGGTGAATGCCCAAAGCTCAAACCTCGACGATCTAATGCAAATGAAGCATAAAGTATGAAGCAGGCCTGATGTCCGACCCTAGATGAAGATTATTTTTGGGGATCCAAACCATTTAATGCATGAAAAAGTTTCCTTTTGGGCCTACAACCTTGATTTTTCATGCAATGGTGTATTTGCATAACATCAACATTAATGCTCGAACCACCTCCTCATCTACCCGTTTAAAATTTTCTACAACAAGGACAACATTCATTGCATTCTCTAACTTCTAAAGCTATATTTTGTGGCACCCATACTTGGGTGATCCAACAAAGTTGGTTTACAATTTCTGAGAGATTCTGATTTTTGTTGAAATCACATATTTTTAGAAAATATAATGATTTAAGCCTTAAAAAGCTCCATTTAAAGCATTCCAATTGAAGAGGGTTTGATCAAACTACCTTAGATCAAACCCCCTTGGATAGAACCCCGCTAGTTTTAAACCATACCTATAACAGAGTCTCCTTTACACCTATCAAAATGTTGATAAAAAGCCACTTTCAATTTACCTTTTGGGGGATCAAATGAATTCATTTAACATTTATTTTTTGTAAGTATGTAGTCCTTATTATAAGCTTCCCAAAAATTATAATTTTAAATAAATTTAGTTTTATTATTATATCTATTTTTTATTTCTTGTGAATGTATTTTTTTCACCGAAAATCAAGCTCTATGTTCTACACGTGGAAAAATAGTAGATTATCAAAAAAAATTTGAAAAATATGAGTGCACCAGATATTGAAGTCCTTGATCCAACAAAAAAATAATAATTTCAATACATACAAAAAATGTTACATGTTATACGATCGTGCTATGTCTGAATTGTAATTGGTTTGACTTTGAAACTTGATTAAAGATAAAATATTCAATAAAAAACTATCTAACCAAGTGGAAGCACTAGATATCGGAGTTAAAAAATCTAAATTCAAAAGAATTATAATTTTATCCTTCATGGAAAAAAAATTATGTGTTATACGGTGAGCATCACTTTTTAAAACTGTTGTTTTCTGAAAAAAACTAGTTTTTGAGGGAGATGGAAAAAGAAGTGCAATCTGATTCCAAAATTTTTGAAAAAAATATATTTAGAATCTACAAAAAAAATGTCACAAAACTCTAGTTTGCATTGTCTTCAAATTCCTCACGGTTTAGCTGCTATAGGTGCCCAAAAGTGGAGATTTAGTTAAAAAAAAATATTTTAGTGTCTAGTTTGGCCAAAAATTGTAAACCACTATTGTGGGATCACCCACTCATTCATTACTATTTTTTTGTATCTTCTGATGGATTCATTCCCATATCTCTAATTTTATGGGAGGATTTGGATGCACTTTAGGAAAACATTTATGGCAAGGGTATGACATGCAAGTCTTGGTTTCTCTAGGATTTCATTTTGGCTGTGAATTTCACGATTGATCTCCTTAGATCTTTCCATGATTAGACTTGTATTGATTTCTAGCCCTAGCTAGGTTAGGGTTTGGTTTGTAATCATCCAAGTTATTCTTGATCTATAAAAGCAACATTGCTATTCTTTTTAAGGGTTCTTCTTTTGGGCTCCTCTCATAGTTTTCTTTAGTAGACACTATATTTCTACATTCTACCATTATAAAGTTTGGCTTTATACCTTATTTTAATGTAATCTAGCTATTGTCATAGCTATTTCTTGTATGTTTGATTAAAACATCTTACCTTCATGTTTGAATGTGTGTTTTAGTTGATTTTTTGATGTATTGAGCAATCTTAAGCAAATAAGGAACAAATTTCTATCTTGGTGTATCATCTTTTTTTCCATTTCATGTTATCCTTCTATCTTTTTTCCTTTGTGAGTTGTTAGAGTAGTAATAAGATTTCATGTGTTGAGTTAGACCAGTACATTTGCACTTAGATTAGAAGAGGAAGTCTTCCATCTCTAGAGAATCGACCTCATTCATGCAAGGTCCCACACCTTGAGGTCATTTTTATTGTATCATTGG
Source organism: Sequoia sempervirens (assembly GCA_007258455.2). Taxonomy (NCBI): domain Eukaryota; kingdom Viridiplantae; phylum Streptophyta; class Pinopsida; order Cupressales; family Cupressaceae; genus Sequoia; species Sequoia sempervirens. The sequence continues at coordinate 532,846,189 of VDFB02281492.1, read as the reverse complement.
AATGTTAAACCCCATGTTCAGTAGGGTGCAATTTTATGTGAAAATATTTTTTGACATGCCTGATGGGAAAATAGAAATTTTACTTCATCTTGTTGAGAGAGTGGTGTTTCTCTTAAAATTTTAGCCTTAAAGAGGCACTCAACAAAGTACCTGGAAACTCTGTAACTAAGGGAGAACTGTACACTCAAGTTGGTGACTCAATTGCTGCCCAAAATCACATGTCAAAGTAGACCTACACTTTCATGCCAAGAATTCAAATAAGAGCATCTTCTAATATGTTAATCTCTCATTTTCCACTACTACAAGAAGAAATAGACACTCCCTATCACCTATTAGGAGAAATAGAAGTAAAAATCCATCTCCTAGAGCCCAATGTATTCCACCTTTGGGTAGAATATTTCAAGCTAGAATACTTGTTGCTTATACACATGAATTTATTCCATATGGCTTTACATAGAAATCAACCCTTTGTATCTTTTAGTGGGGGTAGCCCTTTAATTTTAGCCTAGAAGGATGATATACTAGTTAATTCCCTTAAAAGTATCCCTCATTTCATTGGTGAGACATCCACAACTCCAATGGATCACATCATAGATGTGGAAAACATATGCTTCGTACATGATGTAATAGAAGAAAATGTGGCTATTGGGTTGCTATCCACTTCCCTTAAGTTTAAATCATTGCAGTGGAATAAAGGCTTTCCACGTAACTCCATTCACAACTAGGATGAGTTAGGTGAAAAATTTATGCAAGCACTTTGAAGACAAAAGTGACCATTTATCCCTGGTAGAATAATTTACAAAAATCAAAAGAAAACCTCATGAATTCATGAGTGACTTCAACTAAAGATTTCAAAAGTCCTGGGATAGAATCCTTTTCTTGGTGAAATCTTCTCCAAAGTATATCTTCCTTTATTTCTTAAAAGCTTTTAACAGTAATATAGCTATTATGATTCAATCAATGGGAAGATTTACCTTACTAGGTGCATATGATGTTGCCATAAGGGCAGAAAATTGTTTGATACAAGTTGGGAAGATAGCTCCTAGGCCACCAATTCCTTTATTTCTAGAGTTTCCTTCACAACCAATAGTAGCTCCTATCCCAGTGGCTCCTATTCTAGTGGTTTCCACAAGCCAACCTTCTACTTCTATTGCATTTCCAAAAATTGGGGTACCTTGCTTTGAAATATGAATAATAATTTAATAGCAATTGATAGATAACAAGCTCAAAATAATAGGCCCTATTAGCCTCCAAATCAAGGTTATGAACAAAATAGGCCACCTTATCAAGGGAAAAATTAGTGGAATCATACTAAGCCCATGAATAACATGCACCCAACTACTACCAACACTTAAAAGGATTTGTTCTTAGTTCAAAATAATCTAGACCAAGAGTAGGAGTGGTGTTACCCATGTGAGAAGTCTCATAATAAAAATGCCTGCCAAAATGGAGAGTTTGTACAAACTCTAGTGGTTCATAATGAAACCTCTACCTCATGGTAGCAATTTAATACTAATAAGACAATTGCTAGTATTTAGAATTACTCGCATGAAGACTCTTCATTGGTCAATTGGAATTAAGAGGAATTTTGTGGTGTAATCCAAGTAGTTTTTGAAATAATAGCCCAAAATACAAGGTCAAAAAGAACAATGGAGGGTGGTACATCTTCCATGGTTGGGTAGGAATCAGTCTCTCAACAACTTCAACAAGCTATAGATGTTGTACCAACAAGTAGAACAATAGATGTTCCACAATTGAATTAGCCTACTAGTAGGTCCAAATAAGCAACAAAGAAACCTAAGATCACCCAAGAAACAAGATTAGACCTTGTTTTTTCAAAGGTTCCTCCTAAGGCCAACCAACTTCCATTTAACATTGTTGATCAGATGAAGAAGGCTAACCTAAATGTTACTATGTGGGGGCCTCTATCCATTCCATCACAAATGGATTTGCTATAACAATATTTAAGAGAACATAATTAGATGGGTGATGCATAAGAAAATGAGAATATTGCTCCATCAAGCGGCTTGGTGCAACCCAAAGAAGAAGGGACTCTAGAAAAATCAATAAGCCGCTTCCATTCTATCTTTATCTAATTATTAGAAGTCATATATTGCATAACTATATGATAGATTCTGGGGCTAGTAGTTCTTTTATGCCTAAAGTGATTGTTGATCTCCTTGGCATTAAATATGAGCTAGTGTCTAAGGGAGTTTTGTAATTGGATGACACTGCTATCAAAATAGTGAGAGTAATTAATGACCTAAAATTGACCTTACATACATGCCCTAGTTGTGATGTGTTGCAAAATATTTCAGTCATAGACCTCCCTGCTCATTTTTCCATTTGTTTGTCTAGAGATTTCACTGCTAAGATAGGTGGATACCTATCTTCTAATTGGTCTCACATGTTATTTAGAACCAAATATTTTACTAAAGTGACCATAAGGTCCTAGCCCATAGCAAAGGATCATCTAGAGCCTTACACTCCTAGCCCTATAAATATGAACTGCATATTGCATGATCAAAAGGAGTGTTTTATTCATGATCCTACCTCGCTTATAGAGGAGGTGTTGCAAGTATAAGTAGTTGGTTTTTTCATTGAAGTTAACAAACTTATGTTTGTGTTTTCATTGATTTCAATTGGTGATGATTGAGAATTTGTGATGATGCTTTGATTAGTATCATTATGTTGTTATTAGTAAATGCTACTGGTGTCAACCTCTAGTGTTTCTTTGATAAGCTTCTATTTGTGGGTGTTTCTTGGATGAGTCACTGTGTTGTAGTTGGTTTAGTGGTGATAAGGAAGTGTTGAAGATGATGAGTATGTGTCTCCAGTGCTTCGTCTCCAAGTGGTTTTGAAAAAAAATAAATAAAAGAGGGAATAATGTGTTGAAGAGGTGTTTTATATTACAGAGTAATGTTCTAGTTTTACTCTGCACTTCTTTTGTATTGAAGATCTACTTGTGTGGTTCAGATATATTGGTCAAATGTATTCATAGGTTCTATATCCAGAATTTCTTGATCTATATTGATGTGTAGAGAAATTTGTGTTCACCAATGTGTGAACTGTATGTTGCAATAGTGTTTGGGAGAAATGGTTTTGCTTCGCATTTATCTGTAGTTTTGTTCCTGGTCTTGTGGTTTTGGAAGTATTCTTATAAGTTTCATAGTTGTCTTCAATTGAATTTGTTTGTAGTTTGGTGCTTGGCAAGGTAGTTTCTTGAGTTACAGTGTATGGAAGATTGTCTAAGTGTATTGGGTGTGTGCATTCTTCACGTGAAAGTTGTTGCAAAGGAGTTTGTTGAATTTTAGGGTCTTTGTGGAATATTCTAAATTATGTTCAAGTGATATTTGTTGTTTGTGATTCATGTTTGGATAAAATGAAGTGTGTACTTAAATGTTTGATGGTGTTTACATAGGTTCAGTCGACCTTGGGTGATTACACTAGTTGTGGATTTTCTTTGGTGATTGTGGAAGTGTGGCATAGAATGTATGAGTGGATTTAGGTCCAATAAGGTGTGATGTGCTCCACCTTCATTCCTTTTCACCATGGGAATATTTTAGTTCTGACCTAATTTGAATTTGCATGGTTGAGGTGCATAGCCGACCTTGGAGAATGTTTTCAAGGTTGAAGAAGGTATAAATAAGTGTTTTATTGATGGAGGATTTGTGTGTAGAGTGTGTGATGCAAATTTTAGAGTTGTAAAGTGTGAATTTGTGAAGTGTAGTGTGGGCTTCAATGATTTAGACTACTGGAAGCAGTGAGTAGAAGGTGTATACAATCTTTATAAAGGCTGTGAATGTGTTGGTGATACTATGGTAAACTTTTCCATTTCATTGAGATGGATTTCTCACTATAACATTCTTCTTTCTTCTTTCTGTAATCTGGCATGGCAGTGGGCCCTTCTTCCTTTTGGGTAGTGAGCCCTTTAATAGTGAGCCTATTTTATTCAATGTTGCAATTTCTTTATACTTTGAGATGATTTTCATTGTATTTTTTTCCTTCTTGGATTTTCCACATAAATCTAGTGTTCTATTGTGCATGGTGTTGATTTGTTTCATTTTCTATTATTTTCTTTCATACTAAATCATTCTACCATATTAAGGTTTAATTAAGTTGATGTGGATTTGAATGTTAATGAGGGTTTTGATGTACAATTGATTCACCCCCTCTCTCATTTGTATTGCACATTCAACAATTGGTATTAGAGAAAGATTCCTTGGAAGAAAGCTTAACCACTTGAGGTAGATTTAGGATGGCACACATGAGGGATGCTTCTTGGTTTGATGGATCAAACTATGAATTCTAGAAGACAAGGATGGAAGGTTTCTTGGTATCTCTTAGATTTGGAGTTTGGAAGTCTATTGAGACTAGATATACTATGCCTACTAGTGGTCCAAGTATTGATGATGAGATCAAGGCCTATGAGAAAAATGGTAAAGAAAGGTATACTCTTTTAAGTTGTCTTTCTAACATTGAACTTTTAAAAGTTATGAATTTGAAATTTGTTAGAGATATCTAGACAAAGTTGGAAAGTATTTATGGAGGAGATGACAAGGCCAAGCAAGCTAAGATGCAAAATCTAAAGAACACATTTGAGAACCTAGGGATGTCTGAACATGAAAAAATTACAAGATGCATGTAGCAGGTGAATGAAGTTGTCAATTCCATTAGAGGTCTTGGTGGAAAACTTGGAGAAGAAGAAGTGGTAAAGAAGGTACTGAGAACTCTTCCTAAATCTTAGTGATAAAGTTTATGATATTGAGGAATTTCAAGATTTAAGAAAATATTATAGAGATAATTTGTATGGTGATTTATCTTCTTGTGAAATGATAGAATTTGGTCTAAGTAATGCAAAATTTGAGACTAATTTTAAGGTGGGCATATCAGAAAAGATTGAAGAATCAAATTAGGAGGATCTTGATCATGATGTTGAAGAAAAATTTGTGAGGATAATGAAAAGGTTACTGGTAAATACAGAGGTAAGTGTGAACCAGTGAGCTTGAACTACTCTAAACCATGCAAAACGAGATGAAAAAAGAAAGGAAAAGAACACTAACACCTTGAGATTAGCCTAGTTGAATCCAAAACAAAGAAAGATAACAAACAACAGATTTATACCTTGTCTTGGATTGATCCTTTGGTTGGCCCTAGATTGTTGAGTTTGTGTGTGCTCCCTTTGATGGAAAGATGCTAAAATGGATTCAAAATGTTGAGGGTTTGATAAGGAATGCAATGAGAAATGTGGGTAGTTGAATAGATGGATGCAAGTGCAAAGGATGAAGCTTGAATGTTAGAAACAATGGTGGATTAAGGTTGAGCTTGAGATGAGATGAAGTTGTTGAAAGCTTGTTGAATGAGAATGTGTTAATTAAAAAGTGAAATAAAACTATTTCATTTTATGGAAAGAAACCCTAAAAAGAATGGACAGTTGAGATCTTGCCACCATGGACAAGATGAAGGGTTGTAGTGGGTTGAGGACTCACAAGCCCTCACATCTTTCCATATGGCAGATGATGTGTCACAAGGACACATGAGGTGGAAGATTACATGTGATGGGAAGGTACTTGTAAGTACCTTGGAATAAGGGTGATGTGACCTCTCAATGATCACATGGGAAAGAGGAGAATCTTGGGTGAATAAATGTGAATTAAAAATTCACATGATTGAGAGATCTTGTGGACAATCTAAAGGTTCCCAAAAAGAGAGGTGAGAGGTACCTTGGATAAAACAAGGTGCTTAAAAAGGTAAGTTCTTACCCACATGTGACTTGATGTGACAAGTCAAAGATTCTAGAAGACTTTGGCACATGTGATGTGACAAGTCAAAGGTTCTAAAACTTGCATGGGGAAGAGAAGATTCCTTGGAGGAATAAAAGTGAATTAAAAATTCAGATGGGGAAGAGAGGAGCCTTGGATGAATAAAAAGGAATTAAAAATTCCTTGGGGGATGGGGAGAGTTGACCAAGGTACTGACTAGGTTTAACTGATAAGTAATTAGAAGATAATTAGTGGTTGAGGAAGATTAGAGGCCAACTTGCAAAAGTTGGAGGATGTGACACATCCTAATCAAGGATTAGGCATGTGCACATCTCTAATGATGAGATTAGGAGAATAATTAGGATTAAGAAAAAGGATGTGACATGTGAGGAGTTAAATAAATGTCATATTTATTTAATTCATTTGAGGAAAGGGGGATAAAGGGGGTAAGGTATTTAATTATTAATTGAATACCTTAGGGATTTAGAGGAATTTAAGGATATTAATTAGATAATAGCAATATTACCTGATTAACGTAGATAAGAGGATGTTTAGACAAATAGGGATAAATTTGGACCAATGTAAGTGTCCAAATTTAGATGTCTACAGTAAGATACCTTCCAAATGTTTTAGTTGTGGAAAGATAGGTCATTATGCTTCAAGATGTCCAAATAGGGCTTTGAATGACAAGAACAAAGAAATCAAAGGTAAAACAATTAAGAAAATTTATTATGTTAGAGAAGATGCCAGTATATCTAATGATGAATCTAACTATGGGGATGATGAGGATAGTGAATGATTGTTGATGGAGCTAGGAAAGTTGATGTAAGAGAGGGGGAACAACCATGTCAAGGTTCCAGGTCACAGAGAGTTGAGAGTGGAGGGCTACCCTAACTTACCTCACTCTAAAGGGGTGTTTCAGATAGAGGCAGAGAATGATGAGGAATATAAAGTACTTCAATCACCCTTCAGACCCAAAATCCAAGTTCAGGCTAGGTGAGCTAGTTTTTGGAGTCAATATTGTACCTTAGACAACTCTTTGTCTAAGAATGAAAGAACATTTCTGGGACAACATCGTGGCATTCTAGCATCTCTCAAGTGTGTTGGCATCTGTATGGCCAGAAGATAGAAAGTATAATAGAAACTACCAGAAAATAAACTAATGGCCTAGCTAACTATTCTTGAATGAGCAAAATAGAACAATGAAGTATGAAAAGTACAAGTGAAGATGATAAAGTAGATAGATGAAGGCTAAAGTAATGAAAATAATCTCACCAAGACGCCAATTCGCCAACTAGCTCCAAATGCATGGTCACCTACACACAAGAAAGAGGGAGAAATTGTTGGGGCTGTATAGGGGTCTACCTTAGTCAAACACCTGTTTTGGTGTTTCCACCTCCATGGATAGCCATAAAGCAACGAAGTGGAAATATTCCATAAAGAAGTAAAGAAAGTAGAAGGTGCAATAAACACTACAAAATAGTAAAGCGATACTCAACCGAATCACAAAGCAGAGGAGGGAAACGTTACCACCTCCACCCAAAAGCTCACTAGCGAGTGGAGGAGAAAGCAAACTTGGCAAGGTCACCACAACCATGACTGTGATGAAAGGAGGTCTCGTAAGACTCCAAGCCCACACTACTATGGCTTCCTTCATACTTTCTTTGCGGAGTTTATGGAGTATTATTGTTGCAATGGAGTGTTGAAGTGCTGCTAGAGAGTGAAGAGAATGCTGAAAATGCTTGAGAATGGCAATTTGTTGCTTATAGAAGTGTAAGAGCATACAAGAGGATTGTGAAGGGATGAAATGGAATGAAGATGGATGAATTTGAAGGAGAAGAGGGAAGAATCTACCATTTTTGGGGTCGGTTGGTCGAAGAGGGACGTTACAAGTTGACCCCAATCGAAAGTGTAATGCCTCTGCCAACTTCAAATGCAAGAATTCGTTAAGGACGTAACGGCATTGCGTGGATGTCTGTGCATCGTGCGCGTGTTCCTGACAAATATTCCCTCACTGAAACAAGAGATAGATTCCAAGTGGAAGGAAGGTAGTTGGGTGATGTGGAATTTTTCCTTTAGATTTGATTTTCTAAGGTGAAGGTGTGTGAAAGGGGAATTTGTGTAAGGGGTGCAAATTCGCTCCTATAAATTTTCCCCCCACTTTAGCAAGCATGAGTACTGATGAGTGCTTCAATAAAGTAGATCAAAGATTTAGTAGGGTTAGAGATGTATACCTAAACCATTGAGGACTATGATATGATGAGCTCATAAGCATAGGCTAGAACGAAAGACTTCATAGCCCTACAGAACTATGAAGCTGCACAAAGTACACCGAAGGTCCTCAGACCAATGATGGACAAATCCCATAGGATGAAAGCATCTCACAGGACCAAAGACCTGGAAGGAGGAATCCCCCAAGATCTCTCACATGAAGGAAGCCCCGTGAAGTATGCAGCTTACAAGCCCACAAACCTACAAGAAGGTATCCCCCAAGATCTCTCGCATGAAGGAAACCCAGATGATAGTTCCTTACAGGCCCATAGACCTGCAAGGAGGCATCCCCCAAGATCTCTTTCATGGAGGAAACCCAACGAAGGAGACTCCGTAGAGTCAAATCGGAAAGTGGCTTCACAAGCACACCTACAAAGTGACATGCTTACCCTTGGATAAAGCATGTTCGAAACAAAGCGGCCACATAGGAAATAAAGTGAACAGTCACGTAGATTGTAAAAAAATTGGAAGAATTTTAAAGGGGTCCCTCGAGAACCTAACGTGAAGAGGGGCCCACCCAAGGGATGCGCTATTTGGAAAGTGTAATAGAGACATTTTTTTCTCAAATCGATTCATCATCAAGGAATCCTTTCGAAAGATTTTCAACTCATCAAGAAATTTGAAAGGAAGAAAATTCTCCCTTGTGAGGGGAAGGAAAAAGTTGCTTCCACCTTGGGGGAAATTTTTCAAGTTATTTCTTTGCGAACCCATGATGAAAAAAACACGTTACGTTAGGGGTCCTAGCTGTGAATGTAGTTTTGAAAAAGAAATGTTCGCAAGGATTTTTGAGAAAAAGATTCATTGGAAATGAATGCATTTTTTGAACAATCGTAGCATCATAGAAATGGAATTTTCACACATGAAAGGGACAACTCAAGCAAAGAGGATAAAAAGATAAGAAAAGAGCGAAGGAGAAATAAACATAAACAAAGGGCACAGGGGTGATCTGATATTATGGGGTCAGAGTTGCTCATATATATATATATAAGTATAATAATAGTATATAAATGAACTATCATCAACCCCCTACTATATCAAACCATGTGAAGAATGTAGGAGAAGACAAAGTAAAAATAAAAAATTGGGTCAACATGGAAGGGAAGCCTAAATGCCCCCAACACTTTGCATCATCCCTAATTTACCAAAAATCAAGAACAAACATGGAAGAATGATGATACAAATAGAAGAAGGTTTATGACACAAAATCACTCTTGTATCCAAGCACCAACAAGGGTGACAAGGGTCATCCAAGAACACATAACACAATTACGGGGGAACACATCACAACACACACATATCTAATCTAAAGATAAAGAAGAGGCCTCCCCCTAACACTGATCGACCAAGAGGTCATCCAATTCCCAATCTAGACCATTATAAGGGGAAGGAGGATGAACCTGTAGTGGTGGAATGTTAAGAGGAGGATCTTTCAACCCTCCCATAATAAGGGCTAAGGAAGAAGGCCATGCAAGGTCTTCTCCACTAGGCTCTTATGGAGCTATGGTCAACAATTTCATGAAGATTGCTGACAAGGCCAAAACTTCATCTACAGAGTTAAACATGCACTGCACTGGAGTTCCATGTCATACCCCAATAGATGAAGAAGGCAGTGCTTGAGATTCACTGCTTGGCTCATTGAATCATTTGAGAGTGGTGAAAAACTCAAGGGAAACTAGAATTGGTTTCATCACTAAGAACAGCCAACATAGGACCACCCTTCAGAGAGGGTGGGCTCCTCTTACGTCCTCCATTGCTGGAAGGGCCATCCTCTACCTTCTGCTTCATTGAGAGATGTGAAATCCCCATAGATAAGGCAAGAGGCACAAAGGAGGAGGAGGATAAAACTGTAGTAGACACCACCGAAGTATTTGGAATATCTACAAGTTTTAGGAAAGGAGGGACATCTAGAAGGGACATCAACAAGGGAGGCTCAATTGAAGGAGTGATGAACACCTACACCTTTTTGGGGTCAAGCACACTCACAATAGGAGACAAAAGCAATACAGAGCTTGGTTGAATGAAAGAAGAGGGGAGGAGAGAGGAGGATGCATCAGGAGGCCCTGAAGCAGGGGTGGTTATCTCCTCTTCCTTCCTCTGCAAGGTGGCCTGCTTAGCTACGAGAGCCTTTCATTGATGCTTCCATTCACACACAAGGTAGCTTCTATGATTCTTCGAGCTATAGGCTGGAGGTTGCAAAGAAGTAGAAGGCAGAGCTCGACCATGGGAATTCCTACCATAGCTATTTCCAATACAGGGTCAGGCTCCTAAATGGGAGCAGGAGAAGCAGGTTGAGAAACAATGAGGGGACTCGGCTCTAGTGCCTCAGCAGTGGGCCTCTTCCCATTTACTGCTTTTGGAGTAGGAGCGGTCAGAGGCCATGGAGGCTGAGACATAGAGGATTCCCCACGGGGACCTTTTCTTATGCCATATTGAACGATCCTAAGCTCTGTGGGTAGAACAGGAAGCTCAAACGTAGGATGCTTAGGCTTTCACCAAGCAGGCACCATGGGATTCTCTCTCAAACACATAATAGAATCTGATTACGCCATAGTGGGGTGAGAGGAAGTGTCAAGCTGAACAATAGAAGAGGAAGTAGAGGGACCCTACAAGGTCCTTCTTTTCTTATTCAAGCCTTGGCGGAGTCACTATCAGCTTTCAAACTTTCCCTATGCAAAACAACATAAGGTGAAGGAGGGTATCTCACTCTAGGCATTAAGCACCCTTTCTTGTACTTCTAATAAGTGCAATACAAGAGGTCCTTCCTAGGAAGAAGAGAACCAATGGGTGTGGTCCAAAAGTGATCTAAAGAATAACTACCATGCCCAACTAGCGATCTATAACCAATGTCATGAATTACATGCACATACCCTCATGAATAAATTTCAAACATTTATGCACAACCAAGGGAACTGCATTCATAGATACTAGCCAATGGATGCCTAGTTTCATTCTGAAGAGTTTGGACCCTAGGATTATATCAAAGAGCAAGCTCACGGATTTAGGTCAGACAAAAACTGACAAAATGATACTACCAAGAGGAGGCATGGAAAGTCCATTATGGGTACAGATGGTGCTCATAGGTGCATCATACCCATCTTTATGCATTAAGTTGATTAACGTGATCTCCTCAGTTATGATATTCACCTGAGATGTCGGGTCTACAAGAACACCTACTATAGTATTCCTATTGATTTGCATATGGATATAAAGAGGAGATGGTTCTCTATTAAATCCCATTGACAGGTCCTACGAGGTGAAGGTTATACCTATACTACTACTCACAGGGTGCATAGAGGGGATAGGTTGATGCAGAAAAGAGGCCATCACGTACATTGAGCGATACTCTCAAAAGCCCCCTAAAGGTTTTATAATAGGACAGTGACCCAATCATGGTTTCATTGCGCAACACTTACAGAATCTTCCAACTACACCAGATAAGGGTTGTAGGTTGGGTTGTGAGGTGAAAATCCCCACAATTCTCAGACCTACAACACTCCTAGAACATGAGGAAAGGAGCTTTCAGTATTGCAGGATGAAACCAAAATGGTTCACGTCAAGTTCACCAAAAATGTAAGAGAGAGGGACCAACCACATCAAGGCTCCAGATCACGGAGAGCCGAGAGTAGAGGGCTTCCCTAACTTACCTCACTCTAAAGGGGTGTTTCAGATAGAGGTCAAGAATTATGAGGAACATAAAGTACTTCAATCACCCTTCAGACCCGAAATCCAAGTTTAGGCTAGGCGAGCTAGTTTTCAAAGTCAATATTGTACCTTAGATAGCTCTCTATCAGAGGACAAAAGCGCAGTTGTGGGATGAAAATGTGGTGCACTAGTGTCTCTCAGGTGCGTTGTCATCTGTACAGCTAGAGGACATGAAGTACAATAGAAACTACCAAAAAATGAACTAACGGCCTAGCTAACTATTGTTGAATGAGAAAAATAAAACAATGAAGTACAAAAAGTACAAAAAAAGATGATAAAGTAGATAGGTGAAGGCTAAAGTAATGAAAATGATCTCACTAATATGCCAGTTCGCCAGCTAGATCCAAATGTACATTCACCTACACACAAGATAAAGGGGAAAATTGTTGGGGATGTATAGGGTTCTACCTCAATTAGACCCTTGTTTTGGTGTTTCCATTTCCACAAATAGCTAGAAAGCAACAAAGTAGAAATATACCATAAAGAAGTAAAGAAAGTATCTAAGGTGCAATAAACACTACAAAATAGTAAAGTGCTACTCAACCAAATCACAAAGGAGAGGAGCAAAATGTTACCACCTCCACCCAAAAGCTCACTAGCCAATAGAGGAGAAAGTAGACTTGGCAAGGTCACCACAACATTGACTGTGATGAAGGGAGGTCTTGCAAGACTCCAAGCCCACGCTGTTATGGCTTGCTTCACACTTTCTTTGTAGAGTTGATGGAGTATTGTTTTTGTAATGGAGTGTTGAAGTGCTGCTAGAGAGCGAAGAGAATGCTGAAAATGATTGAGAATGCCAATTTGTTGCTTAGATAAGTGTAAGAGCATGCAAGAGGATTGTGAAGGGATGAAATGGAATGAAGATGGATGAATTTAAAGGAGAAGAGGGAAGAGTCTTCCATTTTTTGGGTGGGTTGGTCGAAGAGGGATGTTACAAATTGAACCCAATCAAAAGTGTAATGCCTCTTCCAACTTCAGATGCAGGAATTCGCCAGGGACGTAAGTGTGTCGCGTAGATGTCTATGCCGCATGCGGTTCCCCAACAAATATTCCCTCACTGACACAAGAGACAGATGCCAAGTGGAAGGAAGGCAGTTAGGTGATGTGGAATTTTTCCTTTGAATTTTATTTTCTAAGGTGAAGGTATGTGAAAGGTGAATTTGTGTAAGGGGTGCAAATTTTCTCCTATACAGTTGAATATAATTCTACTAATTTTGAGAGATGTATGAAGGAAAGTTCTCTAGAAGCAGGTCAAAATGCTATGGTGATTTCTCTTCATGCTAGAAAGGAGAAGAACTACTAGATTGTTGATAGTGGATGGTCAAATCATATGACCAATGACAAAAGTAAGTATTTTTAAATGTGAACAATATGAAGTAGGTCTAGTAATTTTTTTGGTGATGATAAATCTACTAAGATATGTGGAAAAGTTTCAATTAGTTTTTATGGAAAGAATAATATAGATGATGTTCTTTATGTTAAGGTTTTAAGGCATAACCTCTTAAGTGTTAGACAAATGTGTATCAAAGGATATAACCTTACATTTCTGGATGATGGATGCAAGATTATAAAAGGATCTAGAATTGTGGTTGTTGTTGGAAGGAAAAATAGAAATGTTTATTAGCTTAAAGGTGTTGATGGTCATTGTTTTATGACTTAGATTAATGAAAGTTGGCTATTATATAGAAGGATGTGTCACATAAATCTTGATAGCCTAGTGAGAATCATTTTAGTTCAAGCTATGAGATATTTTCCAAAGATTACAAAGCCCATCAATGTTGTCTGCAAGGAATGTCAAATTGGGAAGCAAGCAAGAAGAAGTTTAAAATTCAAAGATCAATCTTCTACTAGACTATTGGAGCTAGTGCATACAAACCTTTGTGGTCCTATCAAAATAATAATTCTCCAAGGTGACAATTATTTCATGTTATTGATTCATGATTATTCTAGAATGACATGATTTACTTTTCTCAAAGAAAATTCAGAAGCTCTAGATAAGTTTAAAGCATTCAAAGTTATGTTTTAGAATGAAATGGACATGAAAATCAAGTGTTTGAGGTATAATAGAGGTGGAGAGTTTGCCTTCAATTATTTTAATAGATTTTGTGAGAATCATGGGATAAAGAGGCATTTATCTACCCCTAGGACTCCTCAATAGAATGAAGTGGTTGAAAGAAAGAATAATATTGTTCAAGAAGCTGCAAGAATAATGATGAAAGAGGCAAACCGAAAGTATACTAGAGAGAAGCAATTCATACTGCTTCTGGAAATATGGGTCAATGAGTTTGACTCATATAACTGCATGGTCAAATCTTGATAGAAATGACACAATTCATACTGTTGTTTACATACTTAACAAAGTGCAAGAAAGAGAAAAAAATGAAAATAATCCCTATGAGTTGTGGTATGGAAGGATGCCTACTGTTAAATACTTCAAAGTGTTTGGAAGAAAATTTTATATTAGAAGAGATGAAGAGAAATTAGGAACTTTTTTGACACAAGATTTGATGAAGGTATCTTCCTTGGATATTATACATGAAGCAAAGCTTATCGGTGCTACAACAAGAGGTTGAAGAAGATTGTTGAGAGTGCAAGTGTCAAAGTGGATGAAGACTTACAAAAGAGTTTTGTGGTGATAGATGGATATAAATAAGATGAGTCCTCTTGTAGAGAAAATGATAGAGATGAAGATAAGGAAAAATAAGTTTAGATTGAAGAAGAAGAAGCTCCAGAAAAGATCCCTAAGACTCCCAAATATGTGCAAAAGAATCATTATGAAGATCAGATCATTGGTGACAAAAGAAATCATATGTTGAAAAGAAGAAAATTTATTGAAGAATAGGTAAATATATGTTTACTTTCTAAAGTTGAATCTAAAATATTTTTTGAAGCATGTAAGTATGAATATTGGATTAATTTTATGGAAGAAGAACTAATGCAGATTGAGAAGAATTAGACTTGGGAACTTTCCCAAAGACTAGAAAACAAGAATGTGATTGGAACTAAGTTGGTATTTCAGAAAAAACTTCAAATGAGAATGGAGAAGTGATAAGAAATAAGGCTAGGCTTGTGTGTAAAGGATACTCACAAGTAGAAGGAATAGATTTTGAGGATACATTTTCTTTGGTGGAAAGGATGTAATCTATTAGGATATTTCTGGATTTCGTAGCATACAAATATTTCAAAGTGTATTAGATGGATCTAAAGTATGCATTCTTGAATGGTGAATTAGAAGAAGAAGTATACACTAAACAACTGGAAGGATTTCAATTATCATACAAACCAAATATGGTTTGTAGATTGAAGGAAGCACTATATGGATTGAAGCAAGCTCCCAGAGCTTGGTATGAAAAGTTGGATAGGTACTTGATACAACAAGGATTCAATAAAGGTACCATAGATAATAATCTTTATTTCAAAGTTGAAAAAATAAAATATTGATTGTGGTTGTGTATGTTGATGATATAATCTTTGGAGGAAATGAAGCTATGTGCAAGAAATTTGTACAAGAGATGTAGAAAGAGTTTGAGATGTCTATGTTTGGGGAGATGAATTTCTTCCTTGGGTTGCAAATCAATCAAATAAGGAGAGGAATATTCATTTCACAATCAAAATATGTCAAGGAACTGTTGAAGAAGTTTGGAATGGAAGATTCTAAATCGGTATGTACCCCTATGGTTACTGGTTGCAAGCTAAGTAAGAATGATGAATCTCCTAAGGTTGATCAAAGCAAGTATAGATCAATGGTTAGAGAACTGCTATACCTAACTACTACTAAACCAAATATCATGCATGTAGTTTTTCTTATAGCTAGATTTCAAGAAGATCCTGGAGAATCACACATTGTAGCAGTGAAGAGGATATTCAGATACTGGAAGGGAAAAAATGAAGAAGGATATTTTCCCCTCTTGATTTATGTATGCAAATTTAGGTGGAAGATATCTTGGAGATCTCTTGAAGAGAAAAATTGAAGAAGTTGTCAAAGTTGTAAAAGTTGTCAAGAAAGTTGTCATCTCATGGAAACTTAATTGTAGAATTTATTTTTGACACTCTAAACCTAAAGCTTGGGAAAATTGAGATATTTAGATCCATTATAGAGGCTCCAAAAAGCTACAAAAAAACCCTAAACCAGGACCCATTCGCCCTTGGGTGAATGATTCCCAGGCTAGCTTTAGTAGAGCACTTTTGGTGACTATTACACATCATCTTTCCTCTCCCATATCTACAATTTGATTTCTAGTTCCATTAGTATTGAGCTTAATCTTAAAGATCCAAGTTACAGATTGTATTTTGGAGTTAGTTTGCTATTTTTAATCTTTCTCCCCAAAGTGTTGTTTAATCAAGACCCTCATCCTCACAAAAAAAGAAACCAGAAAATTCAAAATTTGATTTGACTCACCTAAAGGTTGATAGTCCTTTCATTGTGTCGATCTCATTTCCTAATGAATTGAAGAATAATAGGTCCATCATAACCCCTATTTTGATCTACCTTCCCTATTTCCCTTCATTTCCATTGGTGAACTTGACTTTTGACCATTGTAGTTTTTTATTTTGGAGTCCTTTTTCATCCTAGATTTAGATCTTGCAGTCATTTGCATTGCATTGAATCTCATTTAGGGTTTTTAGCCTTGCATTAGTTTGCATTTCATTTAGGGGTTTTAGGATTGCATCTTTATATTCTTGAAATCTTAAAAATACAAAAAATCAATCATTTTGCAAATCATTTACATAGAATTACATCATCATTCATTTGCATTTGAAAATTGAAAAAAAATTGCACATTAAATTAGGTCTCCTAGTTTGTCATTTTTTTATATTTTGCATTTGCATTCAACCTTAAATTCACAAAAAATTCAAATAGCAACTTATTTTTTTAGATTAAAATCTAGGAACCACTAGAATCAACTCAAAAATCTATAATTTTATTATTAAAACCCTAATCTAGGACCCATTCGCCCCTGGGAAAATGAGTCCTTGATTAGGGTCATCTCCTGATTTTCTAGGCATTAAAACATTTGTTTCTACTTTCTATTTTGTTGTTTTCAATTTTCGGTTTTATTTTACATATTTTCTATTAAGTCTAGAATTGATCATATTCAACTTCATTTGATAAATTTAGTGCATTGTGTGATTTCAAAATTGCATTTACAAGATATCATTTTTAGGTTTTTACATTGTGTAATCAAAAAATTACCTTGTTTGAAATCTAAAAGTTGCATTTACATATTTGCATTCTAGGTCATTGCATTGCATTTCACCCTATTTCCATTTTTGGTTTACATTAATTTTGTGAAAGTTGTATGAACTTTACAACTTGTCCTATTAAAAATACTATTGTGAGATGTAGTTCAAGACTCGTGTCATCCCATGATACACCATTCACCGTGGATATTGGGTTCTCCAACTCTTTCACTAATAGTGTTGATAGTCAACCCTCTATGGATCATAGCCTTCATACCTCATTTCCAATGACTTCCCTACCTACAAACAATGTGCATCATGTTGCTAATGTTCTACAAGAAAACATAAGAAGGATGGATGAAGAAATAGAAAAATTGCAAAACTTTGTGAATTTTGAAAAACATTGCTAGTACTGCCATTCCTACTTTAGATAATGTGAGGAAAATGCTTAAAAATGAACATGGAATAGAAATTTTATGTTTCCTCGCTTACATCCTTAATAAGAACTTTAAAAATAAAGATAATGATACTATTCATACCATGATCAACTTTATTGACGCTAAACCTTGTAAGGGTGTAACTAAGATTCTTCTTGATTTTTCTTTCTCACAACAAGACATACTTACGCACTTGATGGTCTTCTTTACAGAGCAGGAAGAATCAATGAAAAGCCTAATAATGAGATGTTAATTGATCTTGTCTATGTAGAGAATGTGATCACTAAAGAATTCATATTTGTCCATGAGCTTTATCAAGATACATATGAAAAACTGAAAGAATGGATCAAAACACATAATGGTTTTTCTTTCCCTATGATTGGCTCGATAAATCTCCCTCTAAAGGTTAGACCGAAAGAATTAAATGTCTCATTCACCATCATCCCATCATCGAGCCAATTTCATGTGAAGTTAGACTATCCATGGATTCACTGCATGAATGTCATCTCATCGGTCATACATAAATGTTTAAAGTTTCCATTTGGAAATGAGATCTTTAGAGTGCATCATAGTGGCTTTAATCTAGTGTCTTCGCATGGGAAATTCTCATTGGATTTCTTTTGGCCTGAGCCTATTGAACCTATTAGACCCTATGAAGACTTATTTTTCAAATCCTATCAAAAGTTTAAGGCAAAGTGCATAGCAGAATTAGCCCTTAGCAATATGCCTTAACCCATGATTGAGCCTCCTATCCTTGATGAGACCATGATTGAACCAAAATCCCTTCCAAGTAACCAATACCAGCCTATCACAAATCCTCTACCTACTTCATATAAGAGACCACAAGATAACCTAACAAATCTCGTTGTTCCTCCTAAAGTCAAACAAGTTTACAAAGCTAAAGAGAAAGTGGTTGAACAACATCATGTGGTTCCTTCTATTCCTCCCTTAAGGGAAGGAAAGAAACCTATGGTTGATAAACCTGCTCCTACACAAACACAACTTGAGAACCGCATGAAAAGAAACTAAAATGCTAGAGAGCGTAGGCATAGACGTTGTGCTATTTCTCACTCATTACATGCAAAAGAAGAAAATAACAACATAGAAATTCAAAATCCAAACTTTTTTGAAGCAGTGCATGATACCTCTCCACCATCATCACAGCATAAAAAAAAACAAACTTCTATGGATATTGTCATTAGACCTCCCATAGTGATTAATCTGGATGATGACATTGAAATTGCTAAGATTGATGAGGAAATGCATAATGAGCTAAATATAATGTTTTCCTCTTCTATGAGCTTAAACGGTGATCCTCCTAATAAAAGTGTTAAACTTGGTGTGTTCGACACTTGACATTGTCCCTTTGGCTAGTTGTCCTCCTTCTGCATATACTGGAAAAGATTGGGATGTAGACGACCTGCTATAGTTTGACTTGCATGTGCCTTACTTGACATTAATTTTTTTTATTTTGCATGTTTCTTTGTGTGATCGCATGTGCATAATGTGATCCCCTGTATTGTTATGTTTGATGTATATCTCTCTTTATGTGCATTCCTGTCTTTGTGCCTACATTCTTATCTATGTCGTAAACATTTATATTTTCATTTGTCTTGTGTTTTCCTTTTGGGGATGACACAAGGCATCAAGAAATTTAGGTCTCTTCCATATTGACTTAAAATATTTTTCTTTGTTTTCGATCTCTTTGTGTCATTCTTCTTGTTTTGTGAGTATTTGGGGAATGATGACATTTTTGAGCTCTATAATCACATTGTAGCAAAGATATACTGGCCCCAAATTCATAGATCCCTTATATGTTTTCATTTTGGGGGAAACCCCTTCCTCTTTTTCATGACGTAGTTTCATTCAGGAACATATGACTTGGCATAGGGCTTTCTGAATAAGCTCTCATTTCTTCTTCATTGGTTACTTTAAAGAAAATTTCTCATAGCAATGGTGTTAGAAATTTCTTTAAAGTGGGGGCATACATCGACACTCATGTTTCATTGTGTGATTTCCTTTCTTCTTGTGATGCATCCTTTTCTTGGTGGTGTCATTAGGTTTGATGTCCTCTGAGAGCGTGATATTTCTTAGCGTACAAATTTCCTCTTAGTGGTTATACTATGCATTGCATTGCCTAAGTTGTGACTCTCTTATCTTGGACTTGTCCTCTCTTGGAGACATTAGGAACGATTTTCGCTAAGAAGAGACCTTACAAAAACTAAGCAAGATCCCTTTGAACAAACCATTACTCGCATTTTTTTTCATAAGTGTTTAACATAATACAACTTGTTAACCTTGTGAAGCTTGAACCCCTCCCTTTTTAAGGTCACCAAGAATAACACACCTTTCTTGCCAATAGAGCCTTCCCCTTATTCATAGTGTGCTTAGAATAACATAGCTTGTTAGGCCTTATGAAGCCCGAAGCCTTAGCTTTGTGGTGCCATATCAGAGTTTTCAGAGGGATAGCTTTGGTATGGTTAGTACAGTGAGAGAATGTTGACTTGGCATGAATTTCTCACTAAGCCACTTTCCTGGGGGCTCAACTAGTGGATGACCTAAGGTTCCATTAGCCCAGAGTGAGCACGTGTGTTTTTTGCATAGTGGACATCGAGTTATGCTTTTGATTTTTTTGGAAAAACAACTTAGATGTGTTCCACATTGTAGTGGGCATTCAAGGCTTGATCTTCCTCCCTTTTCTTCTAATCTTTGATGTTGTATGGTTGAGTATTGTTGTCATTGTTGCACACATATGTGCCTTGAATGTCTACTTTAGTGTGAGTTTGACATGAGGTCACCCTCTCACTAAAGTGGGGGCTAAATGTAATGTAGGAAAAAGTATCCCTTTTTCACACTTAATTTTGGAATTAATATAAAAATGAACTTAATTATGCCTTAATTTAGTGTTGTAATATGCATTTTACATATTCACATTGAGTTTAGGGCCCTATTAATTAAAATGGACTTAATTGTGCCTTATTTTAGTGTTGTAGAGTGTACCTCTTTACACTTTCACACTTATCTAGGGATCCCTTAATTAATTGAGGTTAATCTTGACTTAATTGGCCCCTTTAATTCAAATACAAGCCTAATTAATTGCAATTTCTGAAGAGGAAAAACTGACATTCATTAATGCCTAAACATAACACTTCTCATTGAGCAATGTGTGTCCTAGGTGAGTGACCTAGGACTCATTCACCTATGGGAGAATGGGTCCTCAATTAGACCTAGGACCTAAATTTAAATTATGTTTTTGGTGGATTTTTAATGATTTTAAATCTATATTCACATGTTGGCTTGTGTTATTTGAATTTATAGAAATTAATGTTACATACCTATAAATATAAGGTCATTTCATTAAGTTTCATCTAATACTTTCAAGCAAGCTAAGAGTTTTCAAGATAGAATATTTTTAGGAGATCAAGAACATTTCAAGGCATTCAAGAGTAGATTTATTGAAGAATTATCATAGCAATCAAGATCCAATTGTCATGTCAAATTCTTCTTGCATCATGCATGTTATGGGAGCTAATATGTTGATGTAGAGTTCATGATCCATTCAAGCATTCAAGGTATTATTTCAAATCAAGTTTCAAGATCAGGACCCACATACATTGAATCCATTTCATGCAAGTTGTAGATCTACACTCCAAGGTTCATCCAAGGGTTTGGTGAGTTGTTACATTGTGTTTATTCATCATTCCTTTCATGTCATTTCATTATTTCATTAGAAGGTTTAATTACCAAAATGGGGTTTGACGAAGGAAAGCCCTCATTCACCATAAAAAAAAACATTTTTCCCTCTTGATTTATGTTTGTAAATTTAGGTGGAAGATATCTTGGAGATCTCTTGAAGAGAAAAATTGAAGTTGTCAAAGTTGCAAAAGTTATCATGTTATACAAACTCAATTGCATAATTTATTTTGAACACTCCAAACTTGAAACTTGGGAAAATTGAGAGATTCAAATCTATTGCAAAGGCTCCCAAAAGCCACAGAAAACCCTAAACCAAGACCCATTTTCCCCTGGGTGAATGAGTCCCAGGTCAACTTTAGCATAGCACTTTTGGTGACTGGTACACATCATCTTTCCTCTCTCAGATCTGTAATTTGATTTTTGGTTCCATCAGTATTGAGCTTAATCTTAGAGATCTAAGTTATTGATTGCATTTTGGATTTATTTTTCTATTTTTAATCTTTCTCCCCAAAGTGTTGTTTAATCAGGACCCTTTTTCTCGCAAAAAAAGGAAATCAGTAGATTCACACTTTGATTTGACTCACCTCAAATTTGATATTACTTTCATTGTGTGCATCTCATTTTCTAATGAATTGAGGAAGAATAGGTCCATCATAACTCCTATTTTGATCCACCTTCCCCATTTCTCTTCATTTCCATTGGTGAACCTATTTTTCTTTTTTTAATATTTATATAGTCCTTGTGAAATATACTAAAGCATGAATATACATGAGATCTAACTCCTATCATCCCTAAAATCAAGAGACCTCTTCAATCCACATGAACTAGGATGATCTTAATCACTATGTACAAGAGAAGGAAACTTGAAATCAGATCTTAAATGATTTAAAATCATTTAATTCAACGTAATTTATAAAATCATGAAAATTAGCATATGAGGTTTCTCATCTCCTCTAACATTCTACTTTGCATGCTCTGCTACAAGTGATATGGGGAAGTTGGGACCTATCTCATAGTATAGAAGAAAAAGAATTTAACACATGAACATATATTCAATTAAAATTACTTTAAGTCATTCAAAATTTATAATAATTGATTGTAAATATAATCAAAATTTTAAATTATCGTGAGGCTACTCATCTCCTCTAACATCCATCTACAAGGGCTATGGATAGGTTGGGACTTGTCTCATGCTATAGAAGAAAATGAATTTAACACATGAACATATATTCAATTGAAATTTACTAAATAAATCATTCACAATGTAAAATAATTGATTTTAAATATAATCAAAATTTTAAATTAGGTCATTGATTGTTGCTCATCTCTCCCTACATGTTGCATGACATCATCAAGATGAAAAGTATCACTAACAAGGTCCTACAAGGTCAAATAAAGAACATGTGTACAAATTAGGCTAAAAATATATATTCAAGTATACCAATTTTGTTTTAATCTATTTAAAAGACCTACAAATTGTGCACACATTTTTTTTTAAACAACCTAAAATTGCCTTGGATCAATTGGGTGCACAATACCCATCCTAATGGTGGTGTCAACCTACATAGACATATATTTCAATATAAGTACATGCATTTTTGGTATAGTAAACTCAAAATACAAATTTCTAAGTATAGTTTTTAATATAGTATACATACGAGTGGCTCATGCAATACTTATGACAATGGAGGAGCACTCACCACACCCTTTGGTGGACCCAACATGGAAGCTAGATGATCTCCCTAAACCAACATAAATATTTAACACATGTTTAGGACTGAATTACAAAATATAATTAAGTTAAAATTATTTAATGTATTTAAAAAATCAATCAAAATACCCTAAATGGTCTGTAGAGTTACATATGTGTCGATGCAAAACAAAATCGATCAAACAAAGAAGTTGATGTCCTTGTGGCCATCATCTAGACCAAACAATTTCATTGTTAAAATATTACAATTTTTTGATATATGTTCATTAAAAGCACATGCTTAAAATTGTTATAAATTTAACATGTACATATATATACCTATGTAGAATGATCTGTAGGGTGATCATCAAGACATAGATAATCTACATGTGAAGTGATATTATCAAATTCTCTAGGTGCAACTAAAGTGGATGCACCATGATTAGGTCCAAAACATAATTGATTGCTTTTTTTTTACAAAAATTAGGCATTGACGCACGTGGAGTGGTATGAGGATCAACTCCACTTGATTCTCCTCCGTGGTCTTAGCTAATAACCCCAAATTCCATCTTAGAAGTCTACTCATCAAGGTTAGCTGAGAGTGCACTCAATGCTCCTAATGCAGATACCACCGCACAATGTTAGATTGGTGTAGGTATAGCAACAAAAGGAGGATCCATGAGAGGTTGAGTAGGAATGGGTCATTGGGGATCAACTTGTGTCCCTAACCTTTGTTGTGGAATGTCACCACCAATACCCTAGAATAATATAAAATAAAAATTATTGGGTTTCAAACCCATCACAAACTTTGCATATAATTTTCTCAAAAAATAAAGAGGAACCTTACAATTAGCATGTGGTGGATGATCAAATACCATCTGTCACTAATCCTAAAAATTTCTAGCCATCTGTGGATACCTACACCACCGAATTGATATTTTTTTGTTTGGTGGAATTGGTTGTATAATTAGGGCTAAAATTATCAAGGTTAGGTAGCAATGCATGTAAATCAAACCCCAATAAACAATGAAGTACAAATAAGCATAAGACATAAAACATGAAACAGTATTACCAAAGAGTCTTCATACCACCATTGATTCAACTTCATTGCACTTCTCCATTTTTCTTGATATGAATAATTTCCCTCAGTTTTTTAAGTATGCAAATAGGCCTAGTGACAATGAGAAAGAAAAATATTGAATATTCTAATTGACTAAGATGCACTTGACTTGATAGCTTGTAGATGCAATATACTAGATGACTTGTACAAGACTCGTAAATGAATAATCTAGATGTAGATGTCAAAATAAAAATGACAAGGGTCTTTTATACAAAAGAAAATTTTGAATGAAGGGGTGAGACTAAAATATTAAAGATCAATGGCCAAGAATGAGAGATGTAGTATGGAATAGGGTTAGGGTAAAATTAGGGAAAATGATAAGGATGGACGGTTAGGATTAAATTATAAAATAATTTAATCAAGGGTGGAGGTAAATTGAGGCATGGATAGATAATAATCGACATGGATAAAGAGGTGACAAGGAATTAAATAATAATAAAATTATTTAATTTAGGTGGCCAATGAATAATTAAATAATTAAAATAATTATTTAACTATAGTAGAAAGGTGACTAGAGAATTAAATAAATAAATAAAATTTACTTAATTGTAGTAGAAAGGGAAATTAGTAACGTAATTAAATAAATAAAATTTATTTAATTAATCCAAGAAGAAATAAAGCTAGAAATGAATGAATTAAATAATTTCTAATTATTTAATTATCAATGAAGAAAGGGGAAATGATGAAGAATTTAGGAGTCACAGGCCTAGGATAATTTGTAGTGTCTACATTTTTCCCCTCTTTGATACAATGTAGTTTATGGCATTGTGTCAAAGAAAAATATTCAAAGCATGCCCTAGTGCAGATTAGGTAGATCTATGGCCCCTTGGAATTTTTTTTAAAATTTTCCAAAATTTTCAAAAAAATTGAAAATTGTTTCGAAAAGTCAAATTGATTGTCAGGAATGCCATGGTCATGAAAGAATTAAGTTTTAGGACCTTCGGGGTAGCCAAAATAAGTTTTCAGACCTTTTAGAGTGTAGCCAATGCAAACCCTAGTCAAAACCCTAAGTTTGAGGAGGTATAAATGAAAAATTGAGGGGTCAAATGGGTCATTTGTGCATTTTGAATTTGAAAACCTAGGAGATCTGAGAGAAGAAGCTGCAAGGATGTCATCTGTTTCACACACCAAGCATCAAGGATACTATGTTCAGACCTTCAAATGACTAGATGGCATAGGAGAGCCAGTAAGTGCCTTTGAACCCACCTTGTCAATTTTTAATTTCACGCATTTCTAGGCATTAGAAAAATTTAGCAAGAAATTGTGTTGCTTGTGGTTCACCTTAAGTGCTATCGCGAATGACAATTGATTGTGAAACAATGCAAGTGATAACATCACACCTAGGGTAGGTTTAGATTATCGATATATATATATATATATATATATATATATATGATTTTAGTGGCGATTATATGATGTGCAGTCTATTGTTATGCATTTGTTATGTCATGGATGATTATTCTTTATGATGTTTTATGAAGTTTATATGTTTATGCCTTATATTTGATTTCTAGATGGTAAATGTATGTCATGTATATGCCATGTGATGACTATGATTATGAGATGTAAATGTCATTTCATGTTTATGTGATTCAAATAAAAATATGTATGTAATATGATGGATGATCATGAATTGTGATTATGGATATAGATGTGACATGTATGTAATATGTTATGTAAAATGTTATGATAATGGGTGTTTATATAGATGCCTATATGTTTATATGTCATGGATATTTCTATATTTTTTGATGTAATATGTATGGTTTAACATGTATATATGATAATGCCTATATGATGCTTCTAACATGAGTATATATGTAGGATATTTTTTTTTGTGTCTCACAAGATGCTGCCAAAATGCAGATAGAAGAAATGTTAGCGCGAAAGACATGGATGTTAGTACGAAGAAATGAATTCAATATTTTTCTAGATAAATAATATGCCTTGCATTTAATCATCATTGGGTGGTAAAAATATTATAAATGGACAACAAAAACCATGGTACATAGACCAAGGTGTGCAAGGTCATCCACTTGCAAGAAATAGACAGACGTAGACAAGGAATGTCCTAGCTCATACTAAAGGAAAAGTTGCCCTAGTCTTTTTTCTGAGACAATCCACAAGCAAAAATCAAAGAAAAGAGCCAAGAGACAACCTTGCCCCTCTAAATCCTTCATGGGACATCCTCGAGAGAGCTAGTAACATGGATAGAAAACAAATTGAAAAATATAAGAAAAAATAGCCCACAAAGTCAACAACCATTCAGAGTGTTTGCCAAAATGTGATTGTTTGTTGTTTAATTGACTAGGTGATTGATGGCTTGGTTATCTAACAAGGCCTAGTTTCAAGAGAGAAAACATGTCGTATAAGATGTTGAGTCTGGTTTCGATCATGTTACCACTTGTATAAGGAAAATGAAAAAGTTTGACCAAGACAATGTCTTGTTTTAGGAAGGACACATCCTACAAAAGACATAAATTTGACTAGTTTGATGTTTGACTATGTTGACAATTTTTTAAATTTGACTAGGTGACTTTGTTGGCTTGTTTGTCTTGTTGCTACATGACTTGTTTTTCTGTTTTGACAACTGCTTATGTCCAAGTTGGAATTTTTTTTATTTATTGCGACTGACGCAACAAACCCTAAAAGACCCACCTAGGTGGCCTCAGGGGCTCATTGACAAATGGCCTTGCCTATGTAACAATGCATAGAGACCTCGTAGTTTTACATGACTTGAATTTGTTTTATTAACAAAGGACTGAGTCTAGAGTTGACCTTTATTCGACAAACCCTAAAGGACTGACCTAATTCCTTGAGGCTCATCGACAGATGGCCTTGCCTATGTTATACACACAAAGGAAACGTAGTTTGATTAGACTTGGACTAACAACACTAAATTTAACTCTATTTTTTGGATTTTTTGCAAGTTATTTGGATTTTTTTTTTACATGTTTTGATTTTTTTTGATTTTTTAGGTTTTATGATCTTTTTATCTTTTTGAAGTTTTATGATTTTTTTTCTTTTTGATAATAGTGACTTCTGATGGGAAGGATAAGATCCAATGGCATAGCTCAAGTATTTTCCCCCAATTATGTATAAGACCAATTTATTAGGGGTGAAATGGAGTGGGATATGGAAGGTGAAAGGATGCACGATGTCAACCGAACTCCAAGCTATGAAAAGGAAATGAGGATTTATTATAAGTGTCAAAGTGGTGTGGATGAGTAATGAACGGGAAAGCTAGATAGAATGATGGTAGACGACAAAGAAATATTCAACTACACATGGTGCCTATTTGCCAAGTTTTCACCATGGTACTTATCCAAAGTGCCACCAAAGTGGTTTTCACTATTGGACGAATTATTTCTCTTACTATTTTCTTATTTTTTTCATTTTTTTGTTGTCACCAAGATGCGTGTTTTCCAGGTTTTCATCAAGGTAACAATTTTTTTTTTTGTTTGTATTTTTCATGGTTATGACATGACCTTTAGAAGCTATGTGTAGAATTTACATAGGTGTAGACTATTGATTGGTTCTGACAAGGGTTCGCCTTTAGGAGTGGAAAGTTGATAGGATCCTGATCTAAAGACTACAATGAAAATATAGGGACCCAACCAATTTGGCTCGAACTTTCTTGACCTTTCTCGTTCTGCTTGGTTCTTCAAATTCTCCATTAAGACCAGATCACTAATGTCAAAATGTTGATTCAAGACTTTCCTATTGTAGCTATGACAAAGACGATTCTGATATGCTTGAAGATGGTACAATTCTTTTTTTCTTCGTTCATCTAAAAGTTCCAACTCAGGTAGCCTTGATAATTGATACTCATCATCATCAATATGCCCTTGCATGGATACCCATAGGGAAGGAAGTTCAACCTCAATAGGTAATATAGCTTAAAAAATGAAGACTACAAAATATGGAGTGGCACCAGTAGGAATGCAAATGCTAGTACGGTAGGCCCATAAGGCGAGGTTAAGTTGGAGCTGCCAATCACAACCAACATCATTGATGGTCTTCTTAAGGATTCTAAGGATAGTTTTATTAGATTCCTCGGCTTGGATGTTACCTTGTGGGTAGTATGGAGTGGAGAAATGGTGTTGGATGTGGAATTTCTTGCAAAGGTGGTGGACTTCTTGATTTTTGAATGGATAGTTGTTGTCAATGATAATGGACTAAGGGACACAATACTGATAAATGATACAGTTGAGGATAAATTAGAATTTTTTTTTTTAGTGATATATGTCATTGGAATAGCTTCAATCCATTTAGTGAAATATTCAGACAGATTAATGATGAATTTATGGCCATTGGAGGAGGTGGGATGAATCTTACCTATGAGGTTGATTCCCCATTGGGAAAAGGGCCATGGTGATGTTATTGGGTGCAAGTCTTGTGCTGGTGCATGTATCAAGTCTCCATGGATCTGACACTATCAACATCTTTTGACAAAGAGATATGAGTCCTTTTCCATTGTAGGCCAATAGTAACTAGCTCTCATGATCTTCCTAGCCAGGATTGGACCACTAGAATGGGATCCACATATACCCTTGTGTACCTCATGCAAGGTTGTTTGTGCTTCTTTAACATTGAGACATCACAAAAGGGTATTGTCTAGGGTACGTCTATAAAGGGTGTCACCGATGATGGTGTAATTGGAGGCTTTATGGATAAATGTCTTGCATTGGTTAGTCGAAAGGTCGAAGGAAAGGGCATGGTCATGGAGGTAGTTGTATATGTCTTGGTACCATGAAGAATTGAGAACAACAAGTTTACAAACCATATCATATTCTAGGATATCAAAGGTAGGGATCAACAACTATTCTATCAAAAACTAGAATTGAGGAACATTATTTGGTATGTCCAAGAGAGATTCGATGGTGGCCACAAAATCTACTAATTTATTCTAAATACGGGGTACCTGATGAAAGAGGATTGTGGCAAAATAATTCATGAAGCTATCTACCATTCATTTGTATGGAGCTAGCTTTTCATCCTTGGTGTCATAATCATTATTGACTTGTCGAATTACCAGCTAAGAGTCATCGTATACTTGCAAATGTTTGATCTTCTATTTGATTGCCATACGAAGGAATGTGAGGAGGGCCTCATATTTTTTATGTTTTTTGTACATGGAAACACAATTTTTAATGACTTAGGAATGGTATCACCTTGTGGGGTGATAAATAGTATGCCTGCTCCAGAGTCATGATTTGTGTGGGATCCATCAAATTATAGGTTCCATGTTGTTTTTGTGTCTATGGTGAAGATGGATTCATCTGGAAAATATGAGACTAATGGGTGATCATCCTTAGTTGGTGCATTTGCGAGTTGATAAGAAATGACGTGTCCTTTTATTGCTTTTCTTTCGACATATTGAATATCATATTCACTGAGTATCATGACCCACTTAGCTAGTCATCCTGTCAAAGCTACCTTACTAAGAAGATACTTTAATGGTTCTATCTTGGTAACCAACTTTGTTTGATGGTTCAACATGTAGTTCCTTAGTCATTGAGTAGCAAAAACTACTATAGGACAAGCAGATTCTATTAGATTGTAATTTAGCTCATACCCAACCAAGGTGTGAGTGATGTAATACACTACTCGCTCATGGCCTTCATCATTTTGTGCAAGTAATTCCCCCAATGCAGATGTAGTTGCTAAAATATATAGGATAAGAGGTCTCCCACCAATGGGTGACATTAATACTGGTGGTGCCAGTAGATAATCCTTGATCTATTGAAAATATTCGTAACACTTTTCTGTCCATATGAATGGTACACCTTTTTTGAGTAAATGTTGGAATGGATGTATCTTGTTGGCCAGTTGTGCTATGAATCATCTGATGGATTGAAGTCATCCTTGAAGTGTCTGTAGTTGACTGATGTTGGTATGTGGAGGCATGTCCATTATAGCTTTGACTTTTGTCAGGTCTACTTTAATACCTTGTCTAGAAACTATATAACCTAGGAGTTTTCCTGATGTTACTCCAAAACACACTTTTTGGGATTTAATCTGACTTTGTATTCTTCCAATCTTTTGAAGATCTTTTTTAGAACTCTCAAGTGGTCACCTCGATTCAATGATTTGGCTAACGGGTCATCTACATAATCTTCCATCAGAGTATGCATCAAGTCATGAAAGATTGTTGTCATGGCCCATTGATATGTTGCTCTGATATTTTTGAGTCCATAAGGCATGACATTCCAACAATAAGTTCCCCATGGGCAAGTGAAGGCTATCTTATGTTGATCTTTTGGTGCTATTTTGATTTGATTATACCCTAAGAAGTTTTCCATGAGGGATAACATTTCATATCCATCTATCAAGTCTACGATTATGTCAATATTTGGTAATGGAAAAT
Organism: Sequoia sempervirens; assembly: GCA_007258455.2. Lineage (NCBI taxonomy): Eukaryota > Viridiplantae > Streptophyta > Pinopsida > Cupressales > Cupressaceae > Sequoia > Sequoia sempervirens. The sequence continues at coordinate 532,815,960 of VDFB02281492.1, read as the reverse complement.
CGTCTTTAGGACATGCCTTATTTAGGTCGTGAAAGTCGATGCAAATGTGGATCTCACCCATTGGTTTTTTTATCGATACAAGATTGGAAATCCATTTTGTATAGTTGATAGACCTGATAAAACTGACATCTAATAGTTTCTTTAGTTCATCTTTGACTAATAGAGCAATCTACAGATGCATTTTTCTAAGCTTTTGCTTGACTAGTTTGGCGTCAAGGTGCAGTGGCAAGTGATGTAATATCAATTTAGGGTCTAACCCTGTCATATCAGCATAAGACCAAGAAAATTTTAATCTATTTTTCTGTGAAAAATGTATTGAACTCTGGTTGTTCGAACTTTGTTAATGATGCAACAAAATGGATAATTCGGGGATTTTCTTCGATGCCAATAATGAATTCCATGGATTTATCAATGAGCATTGGAAAATTATCTTAGGAAATGGGGAGAACGTCCAACCCTCCATCCTTGTGTTCCTTAGAGAGGTTTTTCCCCTTTGATACGTCCTTTATTTTTACTTTTTCACAATCTAAAGCTGCCTTCCAGTTTTCACCTAGAGAATCTTCATTTTTTATTTTTTATTTATACTTTTGCAACTAGAGGGGTGGAAAGTTGGACAGACTCCCCAAAGTATGCCATATGATCCAAGTCAATGGTAAATCCAGCCTTGGGATCACCACTAGTAATTTTTTCTCTTAGTCCCATGAACTCAATAATTACTTCGTCATTCTCGAATACATCTAAGACAGGAGGTCCCTATTGGTCCCAATCAATGAGCTGAGGGTAGACTAAGGGCATGCCATCATTAGTATTGTCAAAGTTTAGGGCAGATATGGTAAATAAAAAAGTGTTATCGGGGTCTCATATCATGGTATTGGATAGGTTAAGGTCGGTGAAGACTCGGTCTAGCTCATAATCACTAGTTGTACAAGAGTCTCACTCATATTCATTGGAATGAGTTTCAATGTAGTCATCGTCATATGTTCCAAATTGTTCATGGGTGTCAGGTATTGCATATGTCTCAACAACCTTATAAGCATTCACTTCCTCACTTAAAGGTACCGAGGTACTAGAAATACCAATCTTAATTAGTTTATAACCAAGGCCTAGACCTTTTGGTCATTTAGACAGACAAAGGTCCGGTCATCCCATTTTTATTCAATCCAAGTCCACTATGTCCATCATAGCCTTTTTCTTGCATGATCTTGAAACCTTTGCCATACTGTTCTATGGGTATTTTTATGGGTGGAGGAGCTTCTTCATTGTCTTCATTGTAGAGCTAGGAGGTTACATCCTCTTCGTTGATTGCTTATTTGCTTAACTCCCCCCATTTTGTGAAAGTAGTTGTGGGAGGCAAGTGAATGGTGACCTTGGGTTGTCTTTTATCTATTGTCATCTTTCCATATGATTTAGGAGTTGTCAATTTATTGATACAATAGGATGTCTTCATGTGATACCACATCCTTTGTCTTGGACCTCAACCTTAGGATCAAAAGGAAAAGATTTGGATGTGGATGATTTGGATAGAGAGGATAGGTCAATGAAGTGTGATGACTGAGATGATGAATCCTCTTGATTGATAGGCACTTGTTATTGAGGTGTTCCACATATATTGGTACAATATTGGAATGGATCAGGATCACTAGCTATTGTGATTTCAGTGCCACTGTATGGGAATTTAAGGCATTGGTGATATGTGGATGTGAAATCATTCATGGCATGAATCCATGGTCAGCCTAGGAGAAGATTGTATGGGAGGTCGAGATCCAAGACTTGGAAAGTAGTTTCCATGATTGTAGGTCCAACTCTAATAGGTAGTGTGATAACTCCTTTAGAAGATCATTCTTCACCATCATGTGCCTTGATAACAATGCTTTTGGTCTGATTTACTATGGTGGTATAGTCAAATTTGACTTTAGTGTAATTGGATGAATTATTATTGGTCTTATTACCTAAACTGGAGGCATTTCATTTTCCATGGTCATGTAAAGGATCTGTGAAGACTTTATGGCTGCTATTAGATGATTGTTGTTGTTGTTGTCCATTGAATTCAATAGTGCTATTTTCAATAAAATCTTGGATGATGTTCTTTAATTGTAAAAAAATATGCAGTGGAATGTCCTTTACCTTGGTGGTAGTCACAAAAGGCATTGTCATCCCACTATGATGGTTTGAATTGTCTAGGGTCAAATGGTTTTGTGTCAGGAATTTTTATGGCGTTGTGCTGGAAAAATTGTTTGAAGATGGATTTGATAGGTTCCCCAAGGCGAGTGTATTTACATCTTGTAGGAAACTTCCTTTGGAATCTCTATTCTTGAGTGTTCTAGATGGAATTTATTGTTTGATCGGGAGGTATGGGTGTGTTATTAGATGCATTGGGTCCTCTAAGTGTAATGGTAGGGCTTGTGTACATTGTCTTGGCATCAACGAATCCATCATTGGTCACATTTTTGTTACAGTCCCAATATTTTCCTTTGTCATTTAATGTATTTTGGGTGGTCATGCTTTTGTTGGTAGTCTTGATTTCTTCCTTGTCAATGAGGTATTTTTCAAGGATAATACCTTTCTCCACTAGGTCAGAAAATGAAGTACAAAATTGCACTCGTAAATCATGTTTCAAGTTTGAGTTGAGGTTCTCTATAAACATGACAACTTTCTATTTTTTAGGCATTTCAATGGGACATCAGCTAGCCAAACCCCTCCATCGTTGGAAGAAGGTAACAAATTTTTCACCCTCTTCTTATGTGGTATGACATAGGGTGGTGATAGTTATTTCGTTGGCAATGTTGAATGCAAAGTGTTCCACAAATTTTTCTGCTAGCTCTCCCCATGTTCTTATGCCAGTTGGTAGGTGTGCAAACCACTCAAGTGCTATGCCCATAAGACTTCATGGGAAAAGCATCATTAAATTTTTTGGTTCATATGCAATGTCTATATAGGATGTGGAAAATTCCCTTATGTGTTCAATAGGATTCCCCTTCCCTTTATACTTACGCAAGTTAGGCATGGTATAGCCATGTGGGAAGGGTGGCATGTATAGACTCTTGTCAAATGGATAGGGGCATAAGTTTTTTTTGGAGTAAGTCTTCTTCTTAGACAATTGCATGCTTTCCATTTGTTGTTGTAGGGCCAACATTTGAGTGGCTAGGAAATATACTTGAGTCAATGATGGGTCTTGTGTATTTTTAGATCTCATGTTGGTATTTTGGAATCCAATACTATGAGATGGGTTTTGATTGGGTGTGTGTGTGAATGACAGGTTTTGGTTTTTCATTTGTGTGTAAGATGTTACTTGGTTGTGAATTTTTTGGTTATAAGTGGGAATGTGAGTGTTATGGAGAAGATTGGATTTTTTATGCCATGATCTTGTAAAATTATGACCATGTGGATTTTGGTTGCCATATTGTGTGTTTTGCGAAATGGATCCTTGGGTATTGTTTTGCACCCATGTATGAGGAGTAGGCCCTTGTTGTGACACAATGGTATGTTGATAGGACCCCATGTTTGGTATAGCTTTTGTTTAAGGAGTCTTGTTGATGAGAATATTTTGTCTCTTGGTTGAAGTGTTTGTGCCAAATGGATTAGAGGATGATGCCCCCATGGTGTTTAATGTGGAAAATGGGTTGGACGAGGCACTCAAGGGTTGTGAAATGGATTGTGTCATGTTTGGAGTTATTCCTTGTGTCATGTTTTGTGTTATTCCTTGTGTCATGTTTGGTGTCATTCCTTGTATCAAGTTTTGGGTACCAAGTGGTGAGGTATGGATTGTGGTTGCATCTTGTGGGGATCCTCTTAATGGCATAGATGTGTCAACTTGTGATATGGGACTACTAGAAATGGGTGTATTGTGCCCTTGACTTTGCTTTTTTGGTGTAGGAATTGTTTAGAGGGTACTATTGACATCAAACCCAGGAGGTATTGTGGCTCCTTCTGACAAAAGTTTATCTAGGAATCATTGAGAGTCTAATGCCACAATTTCATCTACAAAAGAGGCTACTTCATGATCTTGTGTGGTGACCTCTATTTCTTCTATGGTGACAGTTCCTTGTTGGTCTCTAAGGATAAAGTTTTTGAATGGATTAGGGAATGAATTTTGTGGTATAGGTGCCCCTTGGGAAGGCATGCCAAAGGGGTTGAAAAAACCATCATCTTGTGAAAAATCCATTTCTTTTCATTTCCTTTGCAGCCTTGTTTCGACCATATAAGGCTTGCAAGAGGGAGATGAATGGAAAGGTTATATGGTATGATGTCTAAGGTTACTATGCAAGGATTATGTCTAGTTATGACCAAGGTTATGCAACCATGTTTTTGAATTTTTTTCAAATTATAGGATATGCCTAAGGATGATACCAAGTTATGGATTCAAAGTGACAATATGTCAAGGTGTCAATAAGATGATGTCACAATGAGGTCCAAGCTATGGTACTGTCTATGCATGATGACTATATATATATATTTCATATTTTTAAAGGTATGAATGATGTCTAAGGATAGTGTCAAGATAACGAATCAAAGTGACAATGGTCAAAGTGTCAATAGTGTCACAATGAAGTCAATATCTTGAGTATGTATAAGGTATGAAAGTGTAGAAGGATGATGGGTGTGAATGGTAATATGACCTAAGAGGATGACTAAGAGTATGACAACTAAGTACCTTGTGAAAAGTTTAAGGTAAGGTTGCTTATTCAAAATAAGATAGCCAAGGTTAAAAATCTGATTTATCAAGACCTCAATAATGGTAATGACTAAATGAAAATTTGACAAAGGTGGCCTCAAACTAGCCTTGTGAGTTGAGGGCCATCCTAAATGAAAAAGGACTAACGTGATGGAAAGGTGAGGTCAAGTTAAACCTAATTTTTTCACTATGGAATAGTCTAAAGTCTGATAAGTTTCAAAAACTCAAACCTATAGCAAGGTATGTGCAACCTAAATTGATCAGAAAAAAGTAATGATCTAGAATTGATCAAGAAATGGAATGTCTCATCTTTCCCTAAAGTTCTCAATGACAAGTAATTGTATCATTCCGAGTCTCAGTTGTAGTGTTCTGAAAATAGTTGTGACGTTCTGGAAATGACAGTTCCAGTTTTCTGAATGACGGTTGCAGTGAATGACAATCAATTATGGTTAACAATATATTTTTCTAGGTTTTGACTATTTACCCCTTTGACATTGGTTTTTGCATTGATTTCAAGAGTTGATCTTGGCACTTATAGTGTTGGTAAGTATTCAATTATTCAAGAACTTTGAAACAACACCGTTATATGGGACTTTCCTTGAAATTTACTACATTTGAAGACTCAAGGCATATTATGTGAAAAGAGAACTTAATCATGTTTTCATTGATGATAAGGAAGTTTAAAAGGACTTAGACCATACATTGGTCTTCAGTTTTGGACTTGGGATTACACTTATCAATTTAATATCATTGATCAACATATTGGTCTTATACATTGATTTTGGTTATCACTTAGCACATGTTTTATTAAACCATCACAAGGAATTATGGTGCTCGATTTAGTGGACCAACATACATTGTTGCACATCATGAGGTTTAAAGTGGTCATGCAAATAATAGCTAAGACCGACACAATGATAATAGTGTTTGACTTGTAAAGGGAAATAATTGATGATGAAACGTCGACATAATGATGTGGTTGTTTTTTGTTTTGAAAAAACAAAGGTATAATGAGGGATGTCGACACTATAGTTTTCATTTTCCAAAAATGATGGTCTCATGCACATTTTTGAAGCCAATTTGTTGAAGGTTGTATTAGGTTTTCAAAGAGCTTGGAAGAGAGGTGGTATGGCAGCAAGAAAAGAGGAAGAAACTGGTTTCAAGCAATTTTTTTGATGACATTCGAGGTGATGTTGTCTTCCATTAAAGTATGAGTCGCATTCAAGTGAGGCAACAGGTTTTTCTTTTCCAAATTCTAGTTGGTTTTGTGGCTAAAAGTTATTTTTTTTTTCTTTTTCAAGTTGATGGTTGTTTGAGGTCGAGCTCCTTGATTTTGAAATTGTTCTATGGCTGATTAGTTGTTTTCACCCATTACTAGGGCACACAATGAAAGGGGTGTTTTTAATTTTGATGCTTGCTAGGGAACGACTCTATGTCAAATATTTGAAGTTATTCATAAGGTGAAAATTAGGGTTTTGTGTAACATTGATGTGGGTTTCTTGTTTAGACTCTACACCCTATTTTGTTCATAATTTTGACCATGTATAAAGGTGTGGTACATATGTTTATAATGTTGAATGTATTCATAAAATGTAGAGTCTTCATTGTAGAAGAGATACATCATGATGAATCAAGAGACAATTATGAAAATAGTTTGAAGAGGATTTATTTAATAGTTTCAATCAGTGATAGATGGCAGTATTATGTGAACTTTTGATAGTTATAAAAGTAGTGATATGTTACTATTATTGGTTTGGTGCTTTACAAAGATATATCATGTTGAATTTGTAAATAGAGTTTTTTAATGTTGTTTTGTAAACAGTATGCAAAACAGTGAGATGTGTAAATTGATATATTTTGTATTTTAAAAATTCCATGCCAATGAATCTTTAGGATATAGAATGTGTTAGTTTGGAAAGTGGGAATTTTATGTAGTGAAACATAGTAACCCTCTGTAATTTGGTTATTCATGATTCAAAAAATATTGTAAAAGATCATTCTAGTGAGACAAGTTTGATCTTTGGCTAGTGAGGCAGTCGTGTTTTCCAATGTGACATTTTGTAGCCGGTGAGGCTTTTGTTGCCAATGAGGCATTTTATAGCTAGTGAGGCTTTGATAATGATGCATTATGTAGCGAGTGAGGCTTTTCCAGTGAGGCATTTTATAGCCAGTGAGGCTTTACCAGTGAGGCATTTTGTAGCTAGTGAGGCTTTTCTAGTGAGGCAGTTTTGATAATCCAGTGAGTCATTTACGAGTGGTTTTTCATCCCTATGAGGGTGTTCCACTCATGAAAAATAATATGTCATGACTCTTTTTTGGATCCCTTTTAATTTTGTTGTCTTCTATATTTACATTGCAACATTTGAGTTTATATGGTGTTTGAGAATCTGAATTTGGTTATCACATTTAATCATAATATTGAAATTGAACATTTACTATTTTCAAAGAGATTATGTTGTTTTTGAAATATCAGTAAATTAAAATTGTTTATTAAGACACTAATTCACCCCCCCTCTTAGTGTCTTTCGTACTCCAACAAGTGGTATCAGAGTCATACCCTTGCCAAAAGTTTAACCAAATTAGGGGATTCCTGGTGGAGCACTTGACATGGAAAATCAGGAAGGTCTTTCTACTTCCAGAACACCTTTATTTGATGGTAGTGGCTATGCTTTTTGGAAATTTAGAATGCAACACCATATAAATTCTCTAGGCTATGAGGTCTGGCATGTAATTGAGACTGCGTATACTACCACTGCATCACCCTCTACTATAGAGAAGAAAAATCATATGAATGTGATGCTAGGGCTACAAATGTTATTTATTGTGGTCTGACTAATGATGTGCTTGTTAAACTTATGGACTTTAAAAGTGTAAATTCTATCCAGGATAAACTGTCTAGTATTTATGAGGGTGATAAAAAAATTTAAAGAGGCTAAATTACAAACTTTTAGAGCCAAGTTTGAAGACTTAAAGATGACTGGGGAAGAGAAGATAGATGATTACCTTCTAAGAGTCCATGAAATTGTAAACTAAATTTGTGGTCTTGGTGAAACTTTAGAAGAAATTGTAGTTGTTAAAAAGGTGTTAAGGTCACTGACACCTAAATATGATCCTAAAATCTCTATTGTAGAAGAGCGAGACTTAAAAAAAATCACTTTGGATAAAATCCATGGTGTATTTACATCCTATGAAATGAGAATGTGTACTGATAATCCCACTACCAAAGAAGCTACCTTTAATTTTGTGAAAAAGGATAATAACATAAACTTTGATTTAGAGAAACTGGATGAAAATGAGTATGTTCTTGTGAGTAAATTGAAAAGAGGATCAAGTAGGTATAAAGGGAAACTACCTTTCAAATGTTTTGATTGGGGAAATATTGGGAATTATGTTGCTCAATGCCATAACAAAGACTCTGAAAGTGATGAAGAAGTTAATAGTAGACATGGAAAGAAAAAATAAAATAGCTTTAGAAAAAAAAAAATAGTATCAAAAAGAAGAAAACCTTGTTCATCAAAGATGTTGATGTAATAGACAATGGTACAAATGCATCCATTGAAGAAGGAAAAGAAACCCTATTTATGACAATCATTAGTTAAAATTAGAATCATAATGAAGAGATTGCAGATCAACCTAAACTTGAGGTGGATTTTTAGGGTGATCTCAGAAGTGCTCTAGGAGAAATTAAGAAACTCAAAAAGGAGGCTATGATGCAGAAAAACCAGATTCAAAAAGACACCGAAAACTTGGTGAATAAGGTGAATAACTCTAAAAAATGAATTGCTGATCTCAAACTTCAAATTGAAATACTAGAAGTTACTAAAATGCAATTAGAAATCAAAGAAAAAGAATGTTGCACTTTAGAGGAAACAAATGTTGACTTGAGGAAAGAACTTGACATGTGTGATAGCAGTAACAAATTGGAAGATCTTATAGGTAAACAAAGATACCATAAAGAAAAAATTGGCCTTGGGTTTATTGAAGGTCAATGCTCTCATTCTAATAAATCTCAACATGTCATTATGATAAATGAAAAATGTTTGAAGTCATTGATTATGTCTAAAAGGAGTTCAAACACACATAGTGGAAATCTTATATATATAACAAAGAGTTACAGGTCCAACCATGTTATATAAAAAAAGAAACCAAACATTCTTTCCAAAACATCTTTTAATAGTGCTCAAAAAAAGTTGATTTGGAAGCCAAAGAAGGTTGATGAAAAGACAAAAGGTATGCTTAATGAAACAACCTTACATGACAAGGTGTAAAATGTGTGGGTTTTACATAGTGGATGCTCTCACCATGTGATAGGTGATAAAAGAAACTTTCTCAAATTTGAATATTGTGATGGTGGCTTAGTGTGGTTTGGAAATGATGATTGTATTCAGATCATACCGAAAGGTATTATTTATTTGGATGATGACTTACCTTTGCAGGATGTGTACTATGCAAAAGGTCTCAAGCATAATCTCTTAAGCATAACTCAGATCTATGATCAAGATTTTTATATTCTTTTTGATGCTCTTGGATGTGAGATTAGAAAGAAAAAAGGTGAATTTTTTGCAGTGGGTTCAAGAACTCAAGGGAACATTTATAATTTTCAAGAAACTAAATGTATAAAATGGTTGGTCAATTGAGGGAGAGATTGAATGATCTTCCTCACATGTATTTTCACTAAATTGTTTATGTGTGTTCTCAGGGTGCATTTCAAGTATCATTTTATATCCCTATGGTTGTTACTTGCATTGGGTTTATGGTTCTATCTTTGTAGTACAGTGATTGAAATATGGTTCTTAGTTTTTTGCAAATTCTAGTGATGAACATGTGACAATAATGAGGTGATTCAAATGAGTTATTTGATTGAACAATATATAATAGTATATACTATGTGAAGTTTGACGTTTCGAAAGGAAGATCTGATAGCTATCTAACATTGAATGCATAAGTTTTTACAATGTCATTATTTTTGCTTGATAGTGCATCAATCCTTTCTTTATGAATAGTATAAATGGATTTTGTATCGTGCAAAGTAACAAAGTGGTTTGACTTTCTATATTTTTGTTTGACAATACACTTGAAGAGAATTGGAGAGAATTGTTCTATGTTGATTTTGTGGTTCTGAACTCATATAATTGTTGTTGAAGTTACTCATGCGGTAAGTATCAGTTTGAATGATAATGTTGTGCATTGGTAGGTTGATGAAGCAGTTAACATGTTGATTCAAAGTGACAGTTTGTTGTAGATACGTAGTTGCTTAGCTGGTAGATTATGGTTGGATCATGCTTAATATTAAAATCTTCCTAAATGAAAAATATCAATTTACAAGAATAAGTTGGCAATCTTGTTTGAATTGTTAATGGGTTGCATTGAAGTTTAAACAATTCAAGTGTGAATTATGTTCAACATGCTACAGACAGTGACAAGTTTAAGATGAGTATGTACTGAAACAACAAGGTACAATGTCTAAGGATATCATCTATAATACATAAGAAAAGAAAATGAAAGTATCTACTCTAATCTTCTATGTGGTAAATATCATTTGTGCATGAGCATTGTTTTATGGATAGTGAATTGTAATTTTTAATGCTCTGCAAAAATATAGAATCATGGGTACAGTGATCTATTTATGGGCAAACAGTAAACTTGGCATATCCAAACCAACAATAGTCGTTAGTGCAATTCAGTTATGGTCTATGAAAATATATTGCTACAAAAGTGTATGTTGGTCCTTTCAATGAGACAATCATTTCCCTGATAATAATTCAAAGTGGCTTTGTACTTACAACACATTTTCTTGTACAAAATGTTTTTTTTTAACACATTTGGTAACTTGATACTTGATGATACTTGATGCATTTTCATTTCATTTCCAAATGGTTATTCTTGGTGATTACACATGACAATGTGTGATGAATCATGCTGGTACATTGTTATTCTTAGGGGGAATAACTTATCTCTTTGAGTGCATGGTTTTAGGGGGAGTTTTCATGCATATTCTACACCCCTGGGTTATACTTTCAGCGTGGTGGCATCTTGGTTCAGTTTTGATACCATGGAATTTCTATATTTCATTGTGTAGTGCTCTTTTCAATTTTATTCATTCAAATATGATGTTGTTTTGTGTCATTTTGACAACAAATTGTTGTTCATGAGCAGGTATTTTTTGATTTCCCACGCCTTTAACCTTTGGAATTGTTGTCAAAAGGGGGAGATGAGCTTAGTGACATGTCTATGGTTTTCAATCTAACATTTGGTTCATGATAGCATGAGTGACATTCAAATTTTAAATTCAGTTTTGGTATATAGGATCAGTTATGGTTGTTCATTTGGTTCATGATGTTTAATGCTCAATATTGCATAATGTTGGTGATTGTTTGAGATGGTAGGGATTGGTGCTTCTATAGGTGATATTCTATCAATTGGTCAGTTTGACATCAATGCCAAAGGGGGAGTTTGTTGACCCCTTTGACATTGGTTTTGGCATTGATGTCAAGAGTTGATCTTAGCACTTACAGTGTTGGAAAGTATTATGTTATTTAGGAACTTTGAAACATCACTGTTATATGGGACTTTCATTGACATTTGTTGCATTTGAAGACTCAAGGCATATTATGTGAAAAGAGAACTTAATCATGTTTTCATTGATTATAAGGAAATTTAAAAGGAGTTAGACCATACATTGGTCTTTAGTTTTGGACTTGGGATTACACTTAACAATTTGATATCATTGATCAACATATTGGTCTTATACATTGATTTTGGTTATCACTTAGCACATGCTTTATTAAACCATCACAAGGCATTATGGTGCTCGCCTTAGTGGACCAACATACATTGTTGCACATCATGAGGTTTAAAGTGGTCATACAAATAATAGCTAATGACAACACGATGATAATTGTTTTTGACTTGCAAAGGGAAAGAATTGATGATGAAATGTTGACATAAAGGTGTGGTTGTTTTTTGTTTTGCAAAAGCAAAGGTATAATGAGAGATGCCAACACTATAGTTTTCATTTTCTCTTAATGATGGTCTCGTGCACATTTTCAAAGGCAGTTTGTTGAAGGTTGTATTAGGTTTTGGAAGAGCTTGGAAGAGAGGTGGTATGGTGGCAAGAAAAGAGGATGAAAGCAGTTTCAGGAAGTTTTGTTGATGACATTTGAGGTGATCTCTTCCATTTAAGTATGAGTTGCATTCAAGTGAGGTAATAGGTTTTTATTGTGCAAACTCTAGTCGGTTGTGTGGCTGAAAGTTGTTTTCTATTTCTTTTTGAAGTCGATGGTTGTTTGAGGTTGAGCTCCATAAGTTTGTAATCATTCTACAATTGATTATTTGTTTTCACCCGTTGCTCGGGCACACCATGAAAGGGGTGTTTTACATTTTGATACTTGCTAGGGCATGACTCTATGTCAAATATTTGAAGATATTCATAAGGTGAACATTAGGGTTTTGTGTAACATTGATGTGGGTTTCTTGTTTAGACTCTACACCCTATTTTGTTCACAATGTCGACCATGTATAAAGGTGTGGTACAAATTTTTATAATGTTGAATGTAGTCATAAAATGTAGATTCTACATTGTAGAAGAGAGACATCATGATGACTCAAGAGACAGTTATGAAAATAGTCTGAAGAGGATTTATTTGATAGTTTCAGTCAGTGACAAATGGTAGCATTATGTGAACTTTTAATTGTTATAAAAGCAGTGATATGTTACTGTTATTGGTTCAGTGCTTTAAAGAGATATATCATGTTGAATTTGTAAACAAAATTCTATAATATTGTTTTGTAAATAGTATGCAAAACAGTGAGATGTGTAAACCGATATATTTTGTATTTTAAAGATTCCACATCAATGAATTTTTAGGATATAGAATGTGTTAGTTTGGAAAGTGGAAATGTTATGTAGTGAAATAGTGTAACCCTATGTAATTTTTTTATTCATGATTCAGAAAATGTTGTAAAAGATCATGTCAGTGAGATAAGTTTGATCTTTGGCCAGTGAGGTAGTTGTGTTTTCCAATGAGACATTTTGTAGCCAGTGAGTATTTTGTTGCCAATGAGGCATTTTGTAGCTAGTGAGGCTTTGACACTGACACATTCTATAGCCAATGATGTGGTGCTAGTGAGGCATTTTATAGCCAGTGAGGCTTTACCAGTGAGGTAGTTTTGATAAGCCAGGGAGGAATTTACGAGTGCTTTCTCATCCCTATGAGGGTTTTCCACTCATGAAAAATATTGTGTCATGACTCTTCTATGGATTCCTTTTGATCTTGTTGTCTTCTATATTTGCATTGCAACATTTGTGTTTATATGTTGTTTGAGAATGTAAATTTGGTTATTACATTTGATAATAATCTTCAAAACTGAACATTTAGTTTTTTCAAAGAGATTATGTGGTTTTTGAAATAGTAGTAAATTGAAATTGTTTATTAAGACACTAATTCACCCACCCTCTCAGTGTCTTTCATACTCCAACAAGTGGTATTAGAGCTATTCCCTTGCCAAAAGTTTAACCTACTTAGGGGATTCCTGGTGGAGTACTTGACATGGAAAATCAAGGTCTTTCTAATTCTAGAGAACCTTTATTTGATGGTACTGGCTATGATTTTTGGAAATTTAGAATTCAACATCATATAACTTATCTAGGCTATGAGGTTTGGCATGCAATTAACACTAAGTATAATGCAACACCCTCTACTCTAGACAAGAAAAGAACATATGAATGTGATGCTAGGGCTACAAATGCTATTTTTTGTGGTCTGACTAATGATGTGCTTGTTAAAATTATGGACTATAAAAGTGCAAAGTCTATCTGGGATAAACTGTCTAGTATTTATGAGGGTGATGAAAAATTTAAAGAGGCTAAATTACAAACTTTTAGAGCCAAGTTTGAAGGATTAAATATGACTGAGGAATATAAGGTAGTTGATTACCTTCTAAGAGTCCAAGAAACTGTAAACTCAATTTGTGGTCTTGGTGAAACTTTAGAAGAAAGTGTAGTTGTTAAAAAGGTGTTAAGGTCACTGACACCTAAATATGATCCTAAAATCTCTGTTGTAGAAGAGCGAGACTTAAACAAATTCACTTTAGATAAACTCCATGGCGTATTTACATCCTATGAAATGAGAATATGTACTAATAATCCCAATACCAAAGAAGTTGCCTTTAAGTCAGTGAAAAGGGATAATAACATAAACTCTGATTTAGAGAAACTGGATGAAAATGAGTCTATTCTTGTGAGTAAATTGAAAAGAGGATCAGGTAGGTATAAAGGGAAACTACCTTTTAAATGTTTTGATTATGGAAAGATTGGGCATTATGCTACTCAATGCCCTAACAAAGACTTTGAAAATGATGAAGAATTTAATAGTAGACAGTGAAAGAAAAAATAAAATAACTTTAGAAAGAAAAATAGTATCAAAAATAAGAAAACCTTGTTCATCAAAGATGTTGATGTAACAGACAATGGTATAGATGCATCCATTGAAGAAGGAGAAGAAACCCTATTTATAACAATCATTAGTTCAAATCAGAATCATAATGAAGAGATTAGAGAGCAATCTAAACTTGAAGTGGATTTTGAGGGTGAGCTGAGAAGTGCTCTAGGAGAAATTAAGAAATTCAAAAAGGAGGTTGTGATGCCTTTAAATCAGATTCAAAAAGACACTGAAAACCTAGTCAATAAGGTGAATAACTCTAAAAAATAAATTGTTGATACAAAATTTCAAATTGAAATAATATAAGTTACTAAAATGCAATTATAAATCAAAGAAAAAGAATGTTGCACTGTAGAGGAAAAAAATGCTGACTTAAGGAAAGAACTTGACATGTGTGATAGCAGTAACAAACTAGAAGATCTTATAGGTAAACAAAGATACCATAAAGACAAAACTAGCCTTGGGTTTATGGAAGGTCAATGCTCTCATTCTGATAAATCTCAACATGTCAATATGACAAATGATTTTTTTTTTAAGTCATTAGTTATGTCTAAAAGGAGTTCAAACTCACAGAGTGGAAATATTAGATATATAGCAAAGAGTTACAGGTCCAACTATGTTATACAATAAAAGAAACCAAACATTCTTTCCAAAACATCTTTTAATAGTGCTCAAACAAAGTTGATTTGGAAGCCAAAGAAGGTTGATGAAAAGACAAAAGGTATGCTTAATCAAACAACCTTACATGACAAGGTCAAAAGTGTGTGGGTTTTAGATAATGGATGCTCTCACCATATGATAGGTGATAAAAGCAACTTTCTCAAATTTGAATATTGTGATGGTGGCTTAGTGTAGTTTGGAAATGATGATTGTATTCAGATCATAGGGAAAGGTATTGTTTCTTTGGATCATACTTACCTTTGCAGGATGTGTACTATGCAGAAGGTCTCAAGCATAATCTCTTAAGCACAACTTAGATATTTGATCAGGGTTTCTATATTCTTTTTGATGCTCTTGGATGTGAGATTAGAAAGAAAATAGTGAATTTGTTGCAGCAAGTTCAAGAACTCAAGGGAACATTTATAATTTGCAAGAAACTAAATGCATGAAAATGGTTGGTCAATTAAGGGAGAGATTGGATGATCTTCCTTATATTTCTCTTCACTAAATCATTTATGTGTGTTGTTAGGGTGGATTTCAAATATCATCTTATATCCCTATGGTTGTTAGCTACATTGGGTTTATGGTTCTATCTTTGTAGTACAGTGGTCAAAATATGGTTCTTAGTTTTTGCAAATTCTACTGATGAACATGTGACAATAATGATGTTATTCAAATGATTTATTTTCCTAAAAATTATACAATAGTATATACTATGTGAAGTTTTACGTTTCAAAAGGAAGATTTGACAACTATCTAACGTTGAATGCACAAGTTTTGAAAGTGTCATTATTTTTGCTCAACAGTGCATCAATCCTTTCTTTATGAACAATGTAAATGGTTTTTGTATGGTGCAAAGTAAAAAAGTGGTTTGACTTTCTTTATTTTTATTTGACAATACACTTGAAGAGAATTGGAGAGAATTGTTCTATGTTGATTTTGTGGTTTTGAACTAATATGATTGTTGTTGAAGTGTCTCATGTGGTAAGTATCAATTTGAATGATAATGTTGTGAATTGGTAGGTTAAAGGATTAGTTAACATGCTAATTCAAAGTGAAAGTTTGTTGTTGATACACAGTTATCTAGCTGGTAGAGTATGGTTGGCTCATGCTTAATATTAAAATCTTCCTAAATGAAATATTAGTTTACAAGAATGAGTTGGCAATCTTGTTTGAATTGTTAATGGGTTGCATTGAAGTTTAAAAAATTCAGGTGTGAATTATGTGCAGCATGCTACAAACAGTGAAACTTTTAAGATGAGTATGTACTGAAACAACAAGGTACAATGTCTAAGGATATCATCTATAATACATAAGAAAAGACAATGAAATTTTGTACTCAAATCTTCTATGTGGTGAATATCATTTGTGCATGAGCATAGTTTTGTGGATAGTGAATTGTACTTTTTAATGCTCAACAGAAATATAGAATCGCATGTACAATGATCTATTGATGGGTGAGCAGTAAACTTGGTGTATCCAAACCAACAATAGTCATTAGTGCAAGTCAGTTGTGGTCAATGACAATATTGCTACAAAAGTGTATGTTGGTTCTTTTAATGAGACAATCATTTCCCTTATAATAATTCAAAGTCGCTTTGTACTTACAAAAAATTTGCTTGTAGAGAATGTTTAATTTTGAACAAATTTGTTAACTTGATACTTGTTACTACTTGATGCATTTTCATTTCATTTCCAAATGGTTATTATTGGTGATTACACATGAAAATGTGTGATGAATCGTGTTAGTACAGTGTTATTCTTAGGGGAAACAACTAATCTCTTTGAGTGCATGGTTTTAGGGGGAGTTTTCATGTATATTCTACACCCCTGGGTTATACTTTCAACTTGGTGGCATCTTGGTTCAGTCTTGATACCATGGAATTTCTATATTTCATCATGTAGTGCTCTTTTCAGTTTTATTCATTTGGATCTAATGTCTTTTTGTGTCATTGTGATAGCGGATTGTAGTTCATGAAAAGGTATTTGTTGATTTTTCACCCATTTGACCTTTGGAATTGTTGTCAAAAGCCAACATTTGGTTCATGATAGCATGAGTAACATTCAAATTTTAAATTCAGCTTTGGTATACAAGATTGGTTATGGTTGCTCATTTGGTTCACAATTTTTAATGCTCAATATTGCATAATGTTGGTGATTGTTTGACATGGCAAGGATTGGTGCATTGGTGCTTCTATAGGTGATGTTCTATCAGTTGGTTAGTTTGACATCAATGCCAAAGGGGGAGTTTGTTGACCCCTTTTACATTGGTTTTGGAATTGATGTCAAGAGTTGATCTTAGCACTTACAGTGTTGGCAAGTATTTAGTTATTTAGGAGCTTTGAAACAGTACTGTTATTTGGGACTTGCCTTGACATTTGCTGCATTTGAAGACTCAAGGCATATTATGTTAAAAGAGAACTTAATCATATTTTCATTGATGATAAGGAAGTTTAAAAGGAGTTAGACCATACATTGGTCTTTAGTTTTGGACTTGTGATTACACTTATCAATTTGATATCATTGATCAACATATTGGTCATATACATTGATTTTGGTTATCACTTAGCACATGTTTTATTAAACCATCACAAGGCATTATGGTGCTCGATTTAGTGGACCAACATACATTGTTGCACATCATGAGATTTAAAGTGGTCATGCAAATAATAGCTAAGACCAACACAATGATAATTGTTTTTGATTTGCAAAGGGAAACAATTGACGATGAAATGTCGACATAATGATGTGGTTGTTTTTTGTTTTGAAAAAATAGAGGTATAATGAGGGATGCCGACACTATAGTTTTCATTTTCCCTAAATGATTGTCTCGTGCACATTTTCAAAGGTAGTTTGTTGAAGGTTGTATTAGGTTTTGGAAGAGCTTGGAAGAGATGTGTTATGGTGGCAAGAAAAGAGGAAGAAATTAGTTTTAGGCAGTTTTGTTGATGACATTCGAGGTGATGTTGTCTTCCATTCAAGTATGAGTCTCATTCAAGTGAGGTAATAGGTTTTTCTTGTGCAAACTCTAGTCGGTTGTGTGGCTGAAAGTTGTTTTCTATTTCTTTTTGAAGTCGATGGTTGTTTGAAGTTGAGCTCCTTAAGTTTGTAATCATTCTATAGCTGATTAGTTATTTTCACCCGTTGCTAGGGCACACCATGAAAGGGGTGTTTTTCATTTTAATACTTGCTAGGGCACGACTCTATGTCAAATATTTGAATATATTCATAAGGTGAACATTAGGGTTTTGTGTAACATTGATGTGGGTTTCTTGTTTAGACTCTACAGCCTATTTTGTTCACCATGTCGACCATGTATAAAGGTGTGGTACATATGTTTATAATGTTGAATGTAGTCATAAAATGTAGATTTTGCATTGCAGAAGAGAGACATCATGATGACTCAAGAGGCAGTTATGAAAATAGTTTGAGGAGGATTTATTTGATAGTTTCAGTCAGCGACAGATGGCAGCATTATGTGAACTTTTGATTGTTATAAAAGAAATGATATGTTATTGTTATTGGTTCATTGCTTTACATAGATATATCATGTTGAATTTGTAAATAGAGTTCAATAATGTTTTTTTGTAAACAAAATGCAAAACAATGAGATGTGTAAATTGATATATTTTGTATTTTAAAGATTCCACGTCAATGAATCTTTAGGATATAGAATGTGTTATTTTGGAAAGTGGAAATGTAATGTAGTGAAATAGAGTAACAGGCTCTATAATTTTTTTATTCATGATTCAGAAAATGTTGTAAAATATCATGTCAGTGAGACAAGTTTGATCTTTGGCCAGTGAGGCTGTGTTTTTCTAGTGAGGTAGTTGTGTTTTCCAATGAAACATTTTGTAGCCAGTGAGGCTTTTGTTGCCAATGAGGCATTCTGTAGCCATTGATGCTTTGATAGTGAGGAATTTTGTAGCCAATGAGGCATTCTATAGCTGGTGAGGCTTTGCCAGTGAGGCATTTTGTATCTAGTGAGGCTTTTCCAATGAGGCAATTTTGATAAGCCAGTGAGACATTTACGAGTGGTTTTTCATTCCTATGAGGGTTTTCCACATGAAAAATACTTTGTCATGACTCTTTTTTGGATGCCTTTTGATCTTGTTGTCTTCTATATTTGCATTGTAGCATTTGAGTTTATATATTGTTTGAGATTCTAAATTTGGTTATCACATTTGATCATAATCTTGAAACTGAACATTTACTATTTTCATAGAGATTATGTGGTTTTTGAAATATCAGTAAATTGAAATTATTTATTAAGACACTGATTCACCCCCCCTCTTAGTGTCTTTCATACTCTAACATTGACTTGTTTTGACCAATTTTGAGGTGATTTTGTGAAGTTTGATTTTGGAAAATAGAGTAAATAGTCCAAAGACACTTTTTTTGTCTGGTTTGAGTGTGAAAATGTTTAAATGTGTAAGAAAACACTCATAGAAAATGTACAACCTAGGTTGGAAAGTATACTACTTGTTGAGTACCTACTTGAATTGGTCCAAAAACCTAAACAAAGTAGACAACTAAAGATCTTGGTGAAACTAGCTCCCCCTTACACGACATGGGAACACCAAAATCTCTTACCCTTGAAGATCCTAAGATCTTGTGAACCAAGGGAATTTATGTCTCCATAATGAATGGTGGAATGTAGGATGGCTTCAAAAGTCTAACCCCCTGCACTAGTAAGTAAAAGGGTTTTCGGCCTCTAAAACAAGTGGTTCTTAATCCATGTTTCAGGGTAATACTGGTGCCTATACGCAAGGTGAGATTAGCTCAATAAAGAGGCCTTCCAATCCCTTCATTAGAAAGTATTTTTATGTATCTCTCATATATTGAGGGTGACACTCATTTGTATAGGACATCTGCACCAGGTGATTGAAGGTTTCCCTACAATCATGAATATTTATATAGCGGACCAAAACAAAGTATCACTTGGGTTGTTCCCTCTTGCGATGTAGGCCCTCTAAGGGTGACAAAATAAAAATAAGTATGTTGTTTTTTATCTCCAAGATCGCACGAAGCACGGGGAGAGAGCATACACAACACCTTTTTCTCACACTTGCATGATGTTCATTTTAAATAAAAAACCAAATATGTGGGTGATTATGCAAATGTCTAAAAGACTCTTTTGATTCTCAAGATCACCAAATGGTGCGAGAGAAGAGCATACACACCTTAAGACAAGTTATAAAACCACAAGACAATGAAGACACTTGTTCTTTTTAAACCCTCAAAGCAATATGTGAAGAAGACACTTGATGCAATGTTAATTTTATACCAATGAGTGAATATGCAAGTTCTTTTTAACCGATGAGTGAAGAAATGCAATTTTTTGTAAATTTTAAGCCCAATGACATGTAAATGCAAGGTTAGTTTTAATCCCAATGAGTTTATGAAAAGAAGACAAGATAGATAGATTAGCAATATCAAGTGAAATGCATGTTTCCCACCTATTCCACACACTAGAAATCCAATGCCACTAATAGAAAACCCATAAGATATGGTATGCAAGAGATCTAAACTAAAATATTTTGACTGAAACCCTAAACTATAAATTAACAAGAAATTGTGTCATAGAAAATAGCAGGTGTGGTTCACAACCAAAAGCAATTGCATCACAAGAATTATGGTTGTGTCATTTGGGATGTCGACTATGGCTAAAAAAATCAATGGTGGTTCTTGTCAACAATAGGTGTGGCGAATCCCTTGGCGGTTGTGGCGAATGACAGTTGATTGCATCATAGGAAGTTGAACCTGCAAAATGAAGAAAATCCAACCAATTCTAAGCAACTAACCACTAATATGATATGCAACTAAGGTTAATCTAAGGAAAATAAAAACCAAATGACCAAAATTTTCCAGAAAAATTGAGAGATCAAACAAAGTTGAGATGTTCCCTAATCTGAAGCAATTGTGTCATTTGGCATCATAGTTGCGACACTGTTTCAAAAGTGATTGCATCATTTGAGCTCATGGTTGCATCGATCCATACCTATAACCTACAAAATCAAAATTTCCATACGATCTCTGTAAAATTTTCCTTTCATGTTAGGTTCACCAATGTAATTAGGGCTAAAATTATCAAGGTTAGGTAGTAATGCATGTAAATCAAACCCTAATAAACAATGAAGTACAAATAAGCATAAAGAAATAAAACATGAAACAATATTACCAAAGAGTCTTCATAGCACCATTGATTCACCTTCATTGCAATTCTCCATATTTTTTTATATGAATAATTGCCCTCAGATTTTTGAGTATGCAAATAGGCAGGTAGTGACAATGACAAAGCTAAATATTGAAGATTCTTATTGACTAAGATGTTGAATTGATAGCTTGTAGATGCAATAGACTAGATGACTTGTAAATGAATAAGCTAGATGTAGATGTTAAAATGACAGTGACAAGGGTATTTTATACAAAAGACAATTTTGAATGAAGGGTTGAGACTAAAAGATTATAGATCAATGGCCAAGAATGAGAGATGTAGTATGGAATAGGGTTAGGGTAAAATTAGGGAAAATGATAAGGATGGATGGTTAGGATTAAATTATAAAATAATTTAATCAAGGGTGGAGGTTAATTGAGACATGGATAGATAAGAATTGACACAAATAAAGAGGTGACAGTGAATTAAATAATAAAATTATTTAATTAAGGACAATGAATAATTAAATAATAAAGATATTATTTAATTATAGAAGAATGTGATAAAGGGGACCTTTTAAATCAGATAATGATTCAATCCAAAATTCAAGAGAGGGAACCAATTAAATAAATAAATAAATTATTTAATTTATGACAAAAGAGACTAATGAATAATTAAATAATTGAAATAATTATTTAATTATACTAGAAAGGTGAGTAGAGAATTAAATAAAAAAATACAATTTATTTAATTGTAGTAGAAAGGGAAATTAGTGATGTAATTAAATAAATAAAATTTATTTAATTAATCCAAGAAGAAATAAAGCTAGAAATGAATTAATTAAATAATTAAAATTATTTAATTATCAATGATGAAAAGGGAAATGATGAAGAATTTAGGAGTCACAGGCCTAGGATAATTTTTAGTGTCTACGGGTTGATTGGTGATGGGGTCAATAAAATTTGGAGCTAAACGGGCTTTGGTGATTTTAAGGTCAAGGATTTCCCTAAAGGAGAGTCCATCCAAATAAAATTGTCTTCTCTCCTCTCTCCATACACGGTAACTATCTAAGTCCACATCAATAGACCTAACAACATCCACAACATTTTGTGTCAAACATGCAAAACACATTAGGTGAGGTGGCATAAATGCTTCGTTTTATATTGCATTAATTTTTTCTTCAATAGTTCTTATGTTGTCATTGATCTGAGCTCGCAAGCGAGCCTAATTAGATCCTAGGGTTGGAGGTGGGGGGTTTTGAGGTGGAGGGGGTGGAAGGTGGAAGGTGTTGAGGTTGAGGGAGCTAAGGTGGGGGATTGAGAACATATTCGACATCAAACTCATCCATGATATAAAGGTGAATCTGCATATATATAAATATATGAACAAGTGCAAAATTAACTTTCAAGAATTTATGTATAAATTATAAATAAACATATTAAAAACTAGATATTATACATGTTGAGAAATTACAAGAAATTTTTAAATTAAACGTATGACTATTTAAAAAAATTAGGATACATACACATGTACATCATTCAACTTGAGCATGTAAAAATTTAAAAATTCAAGATCTAGTTATGTAATTTTAATACATGTACATACTAAAAAATAAACTTAAAAGGTACACAAAAAAAGGTAAATTTCTAGGTAAATTTAATCCCCTTAATCCATGATATAAATGACCTAATGACCTAATGATTTTTTTTAATAATAACCAACCCTCTGTATTCTCAAAGTAATAAATAACCCCTCCTTCCCCTATATTGGATCCCTCAAAGAAAAATATTAATGTGAAAATGTCACGAAAGAAGATAGTTGGAACCTAATAGTATGGGTTCAAATATATAAAATATTCCTAATTATCCTTTATTAATCTCACAAAGTATATATCTACTACTAAAAACCAATTCTCTATAAAGGCCTCAAATGGTAGTCACATTATTTTTGTAAGGTGTTCCAAAAGACTAAAAGTTGCCCTAGAAAGACCCAATCAAGGAATGAAAAAGAATGGAAAGTGTCTACCTCATTGTATTTTGACCTTTCCCATATAAAAAGATCATGGAAATGGTAAATGAGTTTATTTAAGAATTTCTAGAAATGAAGGTGAACTTCATTTAACACTAAGCTTAAAGCAACAAGAAAGGCAGTGAATAAATTATTTCTAGTTATTTTGAAAGAAGCGTTAAAAGGGTCCAAATCCCCTTCTAGGCCCTTCCTAAATGAAGATAAAATAAATAAGTTATATTTTCAAAGGTTTGGAAGCATATGATATGATATTTTTAATTAGGATGTTTTATAACTCTAAAGAAGGTTTAGAATACTTGATGCTATAAGAAGTTAACTCTATTAGTTTTTCTTGAGACTATGGTTTAAAATAATATGAATAAATATTTTTAAATTTTCTACTAGTTATGATAAAGGAAGAGGAAGTGCAAAATTTTTACTTAAACACCCAAATGGTATTACTGTTTGAAAAAAATTAGATGTTATCCATATTATAAGTTTGTTTAGGTTATGGTAGAATTTCAGGGAGAATTTTCGTTGTGTTATGCTTAAATGCTCATAATGAATATAGAGATAAATTTTATTTATGGGGATGGATTGCTAATAATTTACCAAATATTCCTTAGAGTTTAAGGTGGTCATTTTAATATGATTTGAGAATAAATAAGATAAATTGGTTGGAATCAAGTTTTTTTTTGTAAAGGTGATGAACTTTGGGGGGATAAGATGAAAATAATTTTGAGCCTAGTTGACTCATTAAATGGCAATAAAATAGATTTTAAAGGGATTTGATTTACAAGATGTAATAATTATATATGTACTAATATATTATATTCTCTATTAGATAGTTATTGCTTCCATAAACATTTCTTACAATCTTGTAATTTTATTAATAATAGTGATGTGTGCATCCCTAGACACTCTTTGATAACCACACTATTAATGTTTCTTTTTTTACTAGAGGATACTCTAATTGAAAAGCATGTAAAGAGGAAGGGTTAGTTAGCCTCAATGTTAATGCAATGAAATATAGGATTATCTTGATGGTATCAAAGCTATCTTAAATCTATTGAAGACTTTTCTTCTATGTCAAAACATATTTAGTGAAATAGAATGAATGTGTTATCCTAGAAAAATATGTATAGAATTATGGATAAAATTTAAACTTTAAGTTGAAGGAAAATGTCAAATATTTAGAAGAAAAATAGTGGGATGGAATACAAGCTTCAAGACTCTCCTTGTAATAATTAATTGCAAGAATAAATGATGAAAATTAAACACGAATGGATATGTCACCAATAATTTTTAGATTGAAAGGCTAAAATTAGAGCCAAGATATCTTAGTTCAAATATGGGGATAAAGGTATCAAATTTTAATTCCATGTAAACATAGCCGAGTTTGAGGAGGACATAATTTATATGGAGATGACCACTACATAAGAGGATAATTTATTAACATAGTCGCTTGGTTATAGTTGTTTCTTTAGCATTAACTATTTTCTCTTTTTTCTTTTTCTCTTGAATATTTTATTTGGTTTCTTAAAACTTATCAATGGTACTTGATCTTCATAATGATTATTTTCTTCTTCTTCAATTACTATCATCCTATAAGGAAGACCATTTGAATTTAGAGGAGGGGGAAATATATTTTTATTTTAAAGTATTTGAAGCATTATATTTATTTGATGGGTCCTTAAACTTTTCCACTCCTTGTAAAAAATGATCCAACCACTTGACTCTCCTTATATTCATCACTTTCCTTCTATGATTGGTGTATGTGTTTTCAATGATTGACTCTCTATCCTTTCAATTGATTCATGATATAATTTAATATAGTTATGACAAGGATATAATAGTTTTCCATAATTGGATATACCCTAAGAAACTCTTTAAACATGAAATTATTTGATGAGGAAATATATAAATTAAGGTTAGTCTTTCTTACTTACCTCATGCTCATCTATATTTTTTTCCCATAAATCTCTCAAATCAAATTGGATTTTGCAAAGAGGATAGCTATATTTTGAATGTTCACTCTTAGTCAAAGTCATTTATTTCCTTGAGGATATCTATATTTTGAATGCTTGCTCTTAGTCAAAGTATTAATATCTAGAATTATTTTGTTAATTGTATATTTAGGATGAATGTTTCCTTATCTAGTAATTAAAATTATAGATAAAAATATTCAATTCTAAAAAGATATGATTTCTCTAGAGTGGATATAACTTTTATAAATACATTATAGTTTCTCATTTATTCAATGAAATTTGGTTAGCCATGGATTGAAATTTTATTCCTATAAATCCAATTGAGTCACATGGATATTGTATTAATGACATGGAATAAAATATCTCACATGAAAATTCTATGTATTCCCTTTAATTCAATATCCATATCTAAAGGATCGTGTTGTGAAATGATCCTAGGTTAGGCTATTTTTTTTACAAGCTAACTCATTATTTTGATCAAGCTTATTTCTTTCTTTCTTTTATAGAGAAAAATTATATTCTATAGATGTTATACCGATGTTGTGCCTAGGTATAGGTTCAAACATGCTTAAATAACTATATTTGTAGATGGATCAAGTTACATATTATCTATATGTTGTTGAGAATTTGAAAAAGTTTTACATTAGTCAAAATCTATGTTAAGTTATTTAATAACTAAGAGATAGGTATTGCTAAATCTATTTTCTCTTGATTTGAGGTAGTATACAAGGTGAATTGTACTACACTTCTCCTATGTGCTAGATGATGTATTTCTTTAATTTTCCTAGTTACTAGATTTGGTCCTATAGCTCTTTTATAATTGCATGTATGTTGGAAGTCAAGATGTAGATACATAGGCTTTCTCGAGTCTACTCAACTAAATTCATGCAATATAAGATTTATTTAATTCACATTATTATTTGATACTTTTGATATTCATCATCATTCTCCATAACTCTAAATAAATAATTGAAATACAAATACACTATTTGGCCCATATTTTTGTGTGTAGGGTTCATATTGTTATTTTAATTAAGTGTAGGGTTTGTTGGCATTGGTAGTGTTTGTCATTGATGTCAAAGGCAGAGGAACCTAAGGATCAATGGTGTCATATGCAAAGGAGAAACTCATCATAGTTCATGGTGTTATGGTATTTGGTCATCTCATGGTATTGATGTCAAAGTTCATGATGGTTGCCAAGGTGTTAATTGCAAAGTTTTGATTTGATGCTTGATGCAAGTGTTCGGGGTGCTTCAAAGATTCTTTTTCAGAAATTTTATGGTGTTGTTTCAAAGTGAAGGTTCATTTATTATTTTCTGATGCTTGTTCAAAGGAAAGGTTGATAGTGAAAGTTATTGGAGTTTGTTGATTTGATGTTTGTTACAGAATTACTTAGTGCTTCAAAGGTTCTTACTCATGTCAAGGTTTTGATGAATTCAAGTTTGATGTTGGTTTGTCATATATTCCTAAGTATGAGTGGCACATTCAAAAAGTTGCTTCATTGTTTACTTCACATAGTTGGCATTGGGAGTTGACATTGTTTATTAAAAGATACAACTAAGACTTGTAAAGAGCATATGAAATTGGTGGTATAACCTAAGACAAATCTAAAACCCTAAGCCTTTTTGAAAACCTACAAATTAAAGCTTACTTTATGATATAATTGTTCGATGACTTGATATCACCGGTTAAGGATCAATTAAGTGGTTTCTTAAGGGGTTATTTTCATTGGGAAACCGGCCCCTTAACCTGCCAAGCAAGTCAAAGTCTTATATCTCACCACCCATAGAAAAATCAATGACCATTATTTGATTTGAGTGTTGGAAGGTTGCAAGGACCAAAGGCTCACATTTAAAACAGAAAAAAAATCATTTTTTGAAGTTACCACTTTGACAGGAAGATGAATGTCATCGGGCTAGTTTAGTTACATGTAGGAGTGTAACTGTAAGTTGGTAGTGAATGGTATGAATATCTCAATGAGTGCATTGAGATTCTTCTTGACCTATCATCTAGGTTTTTGGTGATGGAGGATTGAACGCAGTAACACCATGTTTCTGACAAGACCAAACATAGAAAAAGAGATTCGAAGATCAGTATTTTATGAGGAGGTTTAATGTAATCTATATGAAGTTCCTAGAATGTAATTGAGAGTAATCTAGGCTAAAGGTGAGTGTATTGTAGTTAGTGATTTCATGCTTTTATGAAAACATATGCAGAGAAGAATATTTGAACAAGATAATGTCGAGTAATGAAATGCCTCTATTTTGAAAAAATTCATAATTGTGTTTGCTCAGCATGATTGATTGTCATCTGAATATGATCACTGGTCTTTACTAAAGCATTGAATAATAGAGTATCAAAGAACAATATGATACCTTTGTATGATAGGTTCCATGAAGTTTTCTTTCATTACATAGGTCAGGGTAATTTGTATGAAATCAAAGGTGATTTGAGTCTGAGCTAAAGTAAGAACAATTTGTGAATGTGTATAATAGTGTTTTGGATGTAAAAGTTTCCTTGTGAAAGTCTATGATTGTCTAACATTTTCTATATAGGAAGTCAGTTTTGTTGTACCTACTTGTTCATTTAAAGAAGATTACAGACAAGGGAAGGTGAAAGGGTTGAGGATTCTTTATGCATATGAACATCAAGTTGAGTTCTTGTTTTTCTTTGAGGAGAAAGGGAATTTAAGTAACAGTATATAAGAGATTCGTGAAATATATTCACCTCTGCATGGTATTGTGTGATTTGAGTGTGTTTATAGGTGGTTTGTATTTCAATTTGATGAATCAGTGTTGTGATATGTGTGAATAAGGGAGATGGAGTTTATTGAATCACTGACACAGAGATAGAGCTTTGGATTGTCTAGAAATAGAGTAACCCTTGGATTTTGTTTATTTCTTTTGAGATTAATGGAGGTGGTGTATGGTTGCCAGTGAGGCATGATGGTTTTCCAGTGAGGCATATTGTGTAGCTAGTGAGGTTTTTCCAGTGAGGCATAGAGTGTAGCTAGTGAGGCATGGTTGGTTTCCTAGTGAAGTATATTGGATTCCTAGTGAGGCGTGTTGTTTAGCTAGTGAGGCATACAATTTGTAACCAGTGAGGTTTTGGCCAGTGATGCTTAATGAAACTTATTTTTAGAGTGGTTTTTCACCCTTTTAGGGTTTTCCACTCGTAAAAATTGTGATATGTATCCTCTTGGTGGTTTTTCATATTGTGCTTGATTGGTCATCTTTGTTCAAGTACTATGTTCTGATTTTCATATCATTGTGATTCCCTCACAATTCAATACCTATAATGTTTGAAGTGTTTTCAATGGGTTTGTTTGCATAATACAAGTGAGTTAAGTTTTGAAATTTGATTTCTCATTAGACCACTGATTCACCACCCCTCTCAGTGATTTTGTACTCCAACAAGGTTTATATTTTTGTTTTCTATTTGTCCCATGATTCATACACTATATAAATACTTGAAATATAAAATAAAATAAAATATAACTACAAATAACAAAATAGAAAAAATAGTAAAAATTTGAAAAAAAAACTTATCTAGACTATGTCATGGCCATAAAGGTCGCTATGCAAATTAGGATCTTGTTCCTCTCTTTAGTCACTACTACTAAAAAATGAGCTTGCAATCATTAAAAAAAAAATTGAAAAAGGATCTCATTTCGTAGATAACAGGATCTTGTTTATTAGAAAACGGGATCTCATTTTGTACTAAATAGGATCTCATTTCGTACTAAATGGGATACCACAATGAAATGAGATCCCATTTTAAATTTCAGATCAGGATCCCGAAGAAAAATGGGATCTTGTTTTCTCTACCTGATTAGGCATTTTTTCCTAAGTCTGAAACTTCCACGATAAGTGGAATCAACTTCTTTCACTTACCCTTGCACATGTTGTGATCTCTTGTGTTGTGTTGCTTAGGATGAATTTTTATTTGTGAGTTTTCTTTGGAGGACCCTTGCTTCTTTGTTGCACAAGGATGCAAGGAAAACGAATCTATTGTACCATTCATCCATTTGTATCTCCATTATTCTATATGTTGTAAACTTTGTTCTCTTTTGTCTTATGTTTTCCTTTTGGGATGATCCAAGGAATTGAGACATTTATGTCTCTTCCATGTTTAACCAAAAGTTTATTTTTTTCTCTATGTGTTATTCTTCCATTTTGTTTATAGTTTCATGAGTATTTGGGGAATGATGTCAATTCTGAGGTCATTTACATTATGGTAGAAAAGATACATATACTGACCCCAGATCCATGGATCCCTTATGTTTTCATCTTTTGTGTTGTTTTTTGCGTTGTCTTGGGGGAAGACCCTTATCATGAGTCAGCTTCATTTGGAAACATATAATTGGTATAGGGATTTCCAAATGAGCTCTCATGAGATTATAACATGGAATTTATCATTTTTCCACCTTAGATAAATTGCTAACAACATGGTGATTTGCAATTACTTTAAAGTGGGGGCATACATTCCATTGTGTTTCACTTTTTTCACACATGTTGGACTTAGTGATGCATTGGAATAACATTTTTTCTTCACTTTGTTCACACGCACTAGACTTAGTGATGCATTGACATAGAATTTTTTCACACACAATGAACTTAGTGATGTGTTGGCATAGCATTTTGATCATTTGTGTAGCACCTTATCAAAATTATCAGGAAGCATAGTTCATGGTATGGTTGAAAATGGGTACACACCTAATGAAAATTGGTGCTCAGTAGTCCTTGTGTGTTTCTCATTTTCCTACTTTATCTTGGGGGCTCACCAAGTGAATATATGACTTCACTAGCCCATGATGCCTTCGATTTTATATCCACCTAGCAAATATCAGACTTTCTTTTCATGTGAGTCATGAATGCCTTTAGGTATGGATCCTAGCATAACACAACTTACTACTTCATGAGTATTCATACCCTTCCTTTACATTTTGTGTTGACATTGTGTATGTTGTCATATTGCATTACATACATGTGTGCTCTTTTCTCCTTATGTTGGTTTTCCATGGGATCTTGAACCTTGGGGGCTTGTATAGTCCCCCTAGATTCATTGCCATCCTATCTCTTCAACATTTGGACAATTGGACCCCTCTTGAAATATTTTATACTTTAGTGTGAGTTTGAGCATAGGTTCACACTCTCACTAAAGTGGGGGCTAAATATAGCATCATAAATTGTCACCCATGATAATTTTTCACTATGTTTTGGTCCCCCCTAAGTGCATGGAACTAATTGTACACCTAATTTCCTAAACTATGCATTCCATTTCCCATTTAATATTTATTGACAAATTGAATGTAAAAAACCAAACCATTCATTTAATATTTTTCCCTTGACACCGTAAATATCACAAAATAGGGCTGGGACCTAGTCATCTAGATTGACTTAGTCCCCCTATTTTACCTCCAAAATTGAATATGTCAGAGTCAACATTTTATTATTTGAATTTCAAACATCCAATGTTGGCTGTTGGGTTCAATTTTTGGAAAATTAGAATAATTATGTATAAATACCTAGTCATTGTGTCATTTGGAAACTAACAAGCAATATCTAGTGATTATTGGAAATCAAGAGCACTATCACAAGCAATTCAAGAGTAGTCAAGAACAAATTTACTGCAACAATTCAATATCAAAACATCATGTCAAAGTGTATGTGATTTTTTTCATGTTTATGTTGTCATATTGTTTGTGAGATCTAACCCTCATAGATCTTCAAGCAAATCAAGCAAGCAATAATCAAGCCTTAAGGATATCTTGTATGAATTTAGTCCTTCAAGGAAGTCATTTGTGATTGGTGAGTTGTAGTCCATTTTTTATTCACCTTTCATTCATCATCTATCCTCTATCCCTCAAAGGGGATAAGCTATCTTTCATTAACAATGCCATTGTGGAGGTGGAAACACTAACATGGGGTTTGATATGTCCCAACCCTTACTCTCTCTTTGAATTTGCAGGTTTCAGATCTAAAGAAGATTGGGAGAAGTTTGAAGGAAAATTATTTATTGTTGCATTCAAACCCTACACCTTGACAACATACAAAAACTCGGTTATCTCTGCACCTAATGGAGATCTAATAACCTGATACCTGGGAAAAGAAGGCTCAAGTCAAGCATCAAAGGACTATGAAATGAGATCCAAAATTCATCTACTGGGTCATAATCACCCAGGGCGACTTGGTCCTCAAAAATTAGCTTCAAATTCATATTATAGGTACACAGTACTCCAGGCTCAGTCTATTTTTGAAGTTTGAATTTGTCTGTGACATTCTAGATCTACTATTTTTGCATTAGAATAGTTATGTGTGTCATTATTCTAACCATTTCATTGCATTTCATTACAAGATCCATTCCAAATTTGGTCAACGGTAGGTTGACTCACCTTTTAGCTTATAAGTTAGTCCTATATCTTTTCCAAATACATCAAACCCTGCTACCACAAACAAATTCTAAATGAAATGAGGAAAGGTGAATAAACCCTAGAGTTAAATCCTAGAGAGTTTCCCTTTTTCCCCATTTCACATTCTTTATGTCACAACCTTGTTTAGCCAAAATATTAAATCCTTGGTGATAGCACTTTTCTAAGTTGATGGGTGTATCACTAACTTTGTTTTCATAAGGTGGAGGATCATTTGTGGGTAACAGCTCATCTTGGTTGGCATTAGCAAGGGATTTTATGCATAATGGGTGGGGTATAAAGTGTAAATCGCCCTCTTTATGGGAGGAGGAAAAGGTATCAAGTGAAGGTATGGTTAGGATTTTTTATTATTGGCAAGGGTGAGTTGGTAGTACTAGTGAAGGATAAAGGTAAATGTTGATTCTAAAGTTAGGTATTTTATTGTTTAGAAATATTGCATGATTGTTTCATCTTGCCTCAAGATAACTTCATGGGAAAGATATGCATTGGGATATGAAGCAACATGGGATTCATCACTTTTAGGAGAAGCATTACCAAAAACACAACATGAAACATCAACCAAAGATCTAAAAGAGGACATCATTTTCCCAAAGCACTTAGACATTATGAAAGTGTACTATTAACAAATATATTCACTAAGATAAAGACTATTACAATATAGGAAACACAAAAACAAGTAGATCTGGATAGAAGATCCTGAGAGGCTATTGTCACAAAAATCTGAGCAAAAAGAGCCTAGTCAAGGGCATGGTACGCCCTAGACCAGTGAGATAATTTTGTAAATTTTAAAATATAGAAATGTAGTGTAAAGTTTGAATACTCTAATTTGTAACTGTTTAGGTCTAAAAGTTTACAGTTTTTTAAAAATGCACCAAATTGTAAATATGCAATGTGAAATACAACTATGCATACAAATTTTAGAATTCACAAGTAATAAATGTGATTTAAAATGCAATATTTAGATTGTAAGACACAAAAATTGATTGATCCCAAGTTGAAAATTTTGAAAATGTAAAATTTTTATATGCTTTTGTCACAAAAACAATGCAATTGTTCATTTTTCCATTATATTCATATGCCTAAATGATCACTTTAAACACTTTCAGATTTGATATGACCTAATACAGATTTATTAATGCAAGTATGAACTAGATTCACTTTGCAACAATCAAAATTAACCCTAGCTGTCCTACGAATGCAAAATGCAATACAACTTTCACTTTTTCAATGCTTTTTATGATGAATATGTATGCATAAATGATAAATGCAAACAACTTAATGATATGCTTAGATTTTAAAATGATATATTTCATATTTTAGAAGATCTAAAGTGTAAAAATGTCAGATTCACCAAAAAAAATTATTGGGAAAGGGATCTAGGTCCTAAGTCACACTTCTCCCAATGTGGGACATTAAGGATTAGAAATGGCCTCAAATCCACTTGACTACAAACCTGTTGAGGTGCCAAATTGACCCACAACATGCAGGTAAGATAAAAGTAAAAATATCTCACCTCTCCTAAAAGAGACAATCAGTAATCAAACTAATCACCTCCCAAGGTCTTTGATGTTGGTTCACAACGTTGTTGTTTCACGAAGTGGTCAATATGGCTGTAATGTTCAAGGGGCCTGTTGGTTTTGAGCTTCTGGATTGTTACAAGATCAAACATCTATCTAAACCTACTTTAACCAAGGGTTTTACAAAAATAGAAAAAGATAGATCAAGGTTTTTCAAACTGGAAAGAATGTTGATTCATTCAACTAATCAGATTTGTTGCCTTCCAAGGAAATCTTAAACTAGAACTGCAGAATAAAATTAACTTGTAATTGATACAAAGTTTCATTCATTCACAGTGCAAACTTTAACAGTAGATTGCAAATCATTATTCAAACAAAACATAAGATAAAATTTCATTCCATGAAAGCTTTTCAAATCAAAATGATTAACATAAAATGAATACCATTCTAGAGCATAATATAAAGTAGGTTTAAATCTGGTTGCTCCCACTGTTAATGAAATAGATAAGCAACATTTACAAATTTGGAAAAATCACCAATGAATAGAAAAACCGTGTCTTTAAACTATCTCCATCTATGCTAAGAAGATCAAGGAGATACATCACCTCCTTTTCCTGGTGAACTGTAGAAAAATGTCTAACTTACTTCAAAACCCTAGCTTGCTTTACTGCTAAATTCGCTTTAACCTTTGATTTCTTTAGATCTATCTAACCCTAACTTCTAACTTGTTTAACTCTTCTCTAAAACTTTCTAATAATGATTTCTTAACCCTTACAAAAAAAAAGATCCCTTCAAAGAGGCAAAAATGCCATATTTATAAAAACACGTCCCAAAATGCGTCGGCCCGGTTTAGGGTTTACAAAATAAGTCAGTTACAAAACATGTCGGCCCTAGAAGGAGTTTGAAACAAAGTCAACATGCATTAAATGCAAGGGCACCGACCAGAGGCAAGAAATGGACCAAAACGCGTGAAGGAGAGGAAAAGAAAAATGATGAGGAAGCACGACTTTTGACGCAGCTTTGCATTAACTGCTTCCTCCACATCACCCATACTTTGCTCCATTATGGCCCTCGTCATCAAGAACGTCCTCTGCAAGCTATTCGCAAATGGCATAGGTGAAACCCTAGTTCACCATTCAATGGCATTGATGTTATTCTTTAGATCTGCCCCATCATACTGTCCCAGTCTTTCTCCTAGCCATTCCAGTCGCTGCCTTCCTAGACTCAGTCTGCATTCATCAAAAACCAATGTGAGAATCCGATTGTTGACAACATTTCATCAAAGTGTTAGCTTAAAATCATGATAAAAACCATTAATTTAGCCATTAAGCATCAACATTGGATCATCAAAAATGAACATAAGCAGCACACAACAGTGAAATTTACCAAATTAAAGCATGGAAACACAAGAATTCATCACTAGAATCACCAATTTTACCAAATTTCTTTGCTTCACAGTGCCTCCCAGAAAATCCAGAAAAGTCTGGCCGGACTGGATTTATGTGGACGACCCAGCACACTGCACTTCAGGAAAACTGAAGGAAATCGGGAAAATCTGGCCAGAACGGAGAATTTCGAAGCAAGCATAAGGTACACCAAGAGATCACTCGAATGAAGAAGGAATGCATATATCAATCATTAGATTTACCAATTTTATCCAACTTCCTAAATTCCACAAGGCACAGCAGAGAATTCAGAAAAATCCGGCCGGACTAGAATTCTGCGAAGAGCGCAAAATCCCGAACTTAGAGCTCATTTCAGAAAACTGAAGGGATCCACGAAAATTTGACAGGGCAGGAAAATCCTGATGTTGATAGAAAACCCAAAAACTGGGCACAACTTCGCTCAAATTGACCAAAGGTCATAAATTTGAGGACCCTGGGCACAAAAATTGTTCAACACGAACCTCCTATAGATCTTCTTTGAATCCTAGGCTCAATCGAAATCGAAACAAGATGAGATGGCGACACCCTAGACATGAAACCCTAGATTTTAACCATGAAGACATAGGGCAAGCCATGAAATGCCCAAACATAGAGGAATTCAAACTCCAAGAAAGACTATAATGTTTTAAAGCACAACAAGATTGAACATCTCAACTCAGGAGAACGCATATGATGAAGCAAAATGGAAAAAAGCTCAAAAAATTGACCAAACTCAGAAACTCGATGGCCAAGCAGAAATTCGAAAAAATTCGGCCCAGGAGGAATTCTGCGAAGACCAAAAATTCCTGAATCGCAGTGTAAAACAGGACGGGTCGGACTCTAAACATAATCTGGGAAAATCTGACTAGGGTGGAAAATCCCGACCTGGCTCGAAAACCCAAATGACAGGAAGGAACCAGAGTTCGAAAGAAGTTTAGGATTTTCTAAACGGACAGGAAAATCCCAAACCAGGGTGAAAACCCGAACTTCGCCCAAAACATAGGATTTTCAATATTTAACCTAGGGAAAACACTTGGGCAAGCAAGATAAACATACTAAGCATATGCCAAGGAAAATCAAAAACCTCAAAATTGAAGGGGGAAAAACACAAAGAGCGAAAGAAAAAGAGGGTCCCATTTTAATCAAATTTAAAATGGGGTGGTTATGTAAAGCATAACAATTGGCGACTTGGCTGGGAAAATGGCTTAACCATTTTCAAGAAACTGAGGGATTCAATTACCCAGAACTCCTAGTTTATGGACATCACAATTCCAATTGGGTTAGTTTCAATAAAAAAGGTTGAGCTAGAATCTCAAATGTAAATCAACACTGGCTACCCCTGAATCTATGTGTGTGCTTGATTGTGCATCACCCTTTTACAAAGTTTTCCTCATCTTTTGAACAATGATGCACATGATTTGAACTACATGAGTTGATTCCCTTTAACTGTTGTGCAATGATATCCTGGGCATTGCTCCGCTGCCAGTCAAGCGTCCATAGCTCTGATGGAGATACCTCTAGTTTTCTCACAACATTGCTCTACTGCCAGTCAGGCGTCCATAGCCCCGGTAGAGATACTGGAATCACCCATTCAGTATTGAGTTTTCTTTCCTTAGAAAATTCTCTTTTCTTTCTTTTTGAAGTTCCTTCATTCAATTCCTTCTCAATATGTCAGATGTCCAACATCCGTACTGGGTTGAAAACTACCATGGACCTCATAACAACATCTGGGGAATCAGATTTTTCACTCAAATCCTGCAACACAATCATCTTAAGACAAATATACCATTACAAAAGGAGATGTTTTTGATGATTTGTGACAGATTCAATTGTAGTTAGTGAAGATCGCTTACTTTACACCTTGTTCTAAATGACTTTCCACAACTCTCATTGACAATGGACATAAAACAATGAATTTAGAATGAAATCATCCAATCAGAAAACTTGAAAATATCTAAACCAACTTCTCTCCTAGCAACCAAAGTATATTTCAGATAACAACCCCCCTTACTCAATTGAATAAAATGAAGGGCCCCACAAAAAGAAACACGGGGACAAAACACGGAAAGGAAACACAAGGAAAAGACAAAATGAATGGAACAACAAACTATTTACATATATATGACCCAACAAAAATACCAAACCGTTTTACAACCCAAAATAATGTTTGAGAAACTATCCATTGATAGGAAATGGAACAGGTTCTCCTGTTAAACTACTAAGCCAAAAAGTATTTCCTCTTAGGATTTTAGCAATTTGATAAGGACCCAACTAGAGCTTATCAAACTTCTGGTGGTCACCCTTCTTTTCATTGGCTTTATCCCACAGTAACACAAGGTATGATATCCTGAAGGCCTTGATTTTGGCCCTTTTGTCAAACCAACATTTGACAACATCCTGGTGCCTAAAGAATTGTTGCAAAGCAGCATCTCTTTGCTCTTCTAATTTCAACAAGCTAGCTAACCTTACTTCAATCCTATCATCAGGACAGGTATTTTCAAGTGAATAGGGAACACAGGCTCTTGGCCATACACTAGCTTAAATGGTGAAGTCTTCAACGTAGCCTTGATCCTAGTCCTATCTGCCCATAACACAAATCTTAACTGGGTATGCCAGTCTCTAGGGTTGTTCTCTAATAGTTTTTTTATTACTCCTAGGAGGTTCTTAGTAGTAGATTTTGCAACTCCATTTCCTTGCGGATAATAGTTTGAAGAATACTTTAAAACAATCTTATGATCATA
Source organism: Sequoia sempervirens (assembly GCA_007258455.2). NCBI lineage: Eukaryota > Viridiplantae > Streptophyta > Pinopsida > Cupressales > Cupressaceae > Sequoia > Sequoia sempervirens. The sequence goes on along the minus strand of VDFB02281492.1, from coordinate 532,778,924 downwards.
AGCCCATGAAATGAACTTGGTAGAAGAAAATGCAAGGCCATTGTCACATACCAATGCAAAGGGTACTCCAAACCTGGTTGTGATGCATTCAATGAGGAACTTGATTACTACCTCCATTGTGCTATTCTTGCAAGGTATAGCTTCTGTCCATATCGTGCAGTAATACATGGTAGTCAAAATGAATTTATGTCCTGCAGAAGAATTTGAGTTAATTACCCCAATAAAATCAAGTGCCCATTGGGAAAATGGCCTTACCTCATAAACAGGTTGTAATGGCATGGCTGGATGATGTTCTCTTGATGCAGAAGTTTGACATATATGACATGTCCTTACATGTTGGTGAGCATCCTTAAACACACATGGCCAATAATAACTAGATCTGAGGATCTGATGTGCTAAAGAATCCGCAGAACCATGACCCATGCCATGTTTCCCATGAAATTCAGCAATTATGTGCTTAGCTTCTCATTGATCAAGGCATCATAGATAAACCCCCTTAAAATTATTTTTGTATAACAATCCTCCTTTGAGCATATAATGGGAGTTTTTCATTCATAGTGCTCTCCTCTGAGTTGTATTCATTCCCTCTGGGCACCGATTATTGAGCATGAAATAAATAATATCGGCATACCAAGGGTCATTAGAAAAGGATTGTGTTGTGTACTGCTAACAAGTAATGTTCTTACCAGCATCTAACATTGCCTTAGATAGGCCTTGACCTCAGACAAGTTTCATAGGGTGAATCTCTAGATCAAACTCCTGCAAAATAGCCATCCATTTCCCCCTTCGTTCTCCCAACTCGCTCTACATAAGTAGAGACTTCACAATAGCATCAGGAACCACAACAATGATCTGACTTCGAAGGATATAATGCCTAAACTTCTTGACAACTCTAACCAACACAAAAGCTTGTTTCTCAAGAGGTGGGTACCTAACTTCAACATTCTTAAATGGAGAGCTCATGAAGGCAATTGGCCTTTCATCCCCCTCCTCTCTTCGTTGTGTCAGGACAATTGCACATGAGTGTTCAGAAGAAAAAGAATAAATATAAAATGGCTTCAAGTAGTCAGGACTGGTGAGGACTGGCACCTCCAAAAATGGATTGCTTAACCTGAGAAAAAGAAGCCTTTGCCTCATTACTCCATTCTATTCTAGCATCTTTCTTCATCATTCGTTCAAAGGTTTAACAATTTCTACAAAACTTGTGATAAATTTCCTCACAAAGTTGATCTTTCTGAAGAAAGATCTCATCTCCTTCTTACTTCCTGGCATGGTTAACTTCAGAATAGACTCAACTCAGTCTGGATCTATCGATATCCCTCTTTCTGAGATTATGTGTCCCAAAATTTTCCCTTCAGAAACCCCGAACACACACTTTTTAGGATTCAGAGAAACACCATATTGGATACATCTTTTAAGAACTCTAGCCAAGTTTGAAACATGGTTTAGTCTATCTTTAGAGAATACTATCAAGTCATCCATATAAATGATGATGCACTTACCAATTAAATCCTTGAATGCTACATCCATTGCACGCTGGAAGGTTGCTCCAGCATTTATCAAACCAAATGGCATCCTCCTGTAAGCAAATGTTCCCCACTTAGTAGTGAAGGTTGTCTTCATTCTGTCTTCATAATTAATGATCACTTGATTGTACCCAGAATAACCATCTAGGAATGACATCATTTGAGACCCATTGAAAATTTGCAAGACTTCATCTAGAGAGGGGAGTGGGTAGTTGTCTTTTTCTGAAGCTCTATTCAGATTCCTGAAATCTACACATAGTCTGATCTCCCCATTCTTTTTATGAACTGGAACCAAGTTAGCCACCCATGTTGAATGTCGTACAGGGAAGATTAATCTTTTCAAAAGCAATTTTTGAACTTCCTTAAAGATCAGTGGTTCAATCAGGGCGTTAACAAGATGTTGTTTCTACCGAAATGGTCTAGCTTCAGGCTTCAAAGGAATAGTATGAGTTATCATAGAAGTATCAAATGTTTTTAGATCTTCATACCCCCAAGCTATTGCAGCAATATATTTCTTCAATTCCCTCAATATATCTTCTCTAATTGCTTCAAGGCAGGCTTTCCCTATGTAAACATTTCTTTTAGGGCCAGAGTCAGCTAAGTTAACAGTTTCATATTCACCTCCCTTATCTTCGGTTGATACCTTTTCCTGAGCCCTTGGGTTTGAATCAAAAATTCTTTCTAGCCACCATTCCATTGGGAATGTTATTACTTTTTAAGTTAAGGACACCTATATCGTAGTCTTTGGGATTCCAGTCTCCTTGATCCCTGTCAGACTCATCAATGATCTATCCTTTGAAAACATCTGAGCTTTCTAGAAAATAAAGGATATGTCGATCATCGTCGAAGACTTGAAAATTCCTGACATTATTAGGGACAACTGGGGTGGATATCAATTCTACTAAGAATCTCTTGAGCTTGGAGCCTTGCATGGGCTCCAGAGTACTTGCGGCAATAGCTAATGAATCAGCTATTTGATTCTCCTCTCTATAGATTAAACTAATCCAAAAAGCATCAAAGTCTTCAATCAGATTTCACACCCGATTTCAATAAACTACCAGCCTTTTATTGTGACATGTGTACTGGTTGCGTACTTGCTTGATAATCACTTCTGAATCTCCTTTAACCATCAAGGCAATAACTTTCTTTTGATGTGCGAACATCAGTCCCCGAGCTAATGCTTCATATTCTGCTATATTGTTAGTGCATCCAAACTGTAACATGTAAGAAGCAAAAAATGTTTTCCCTTTTGGGCTGGTTAACTCAATTCCAGCACCACACCCTATTTTAGACTTGGATCCATCAAATGTGAGGGTCCATAGTTGATTATGAGCTAGGGTTGATCTCTTTGAGCTTATTGTGGGTGCTTGGATAAGATGAACCATAGGTGAAGCCACCTGATCTTTTACATCAAATATTGGGAATGGGTGTTCAATAGGTTTATCAGGTGTAATATCCAATTCCCGCTCAGATATATCATGTAATCCTAGGATATCTTTTTGACAGTTATTTGTATCTTTGATTAACCCCTTGGGTTTTGGTATACTTGTGAGTGCAGGGGTATCAAACAAACCCTGGGATTGTTCAACATAACTATGTTGGTCTGGTATTATGACCGAGGTAAGTTCAGTTTGAGGAGGGACTTCCTATGAAGGTATATTATCCTTGGTTAACATTATTGCATTTTTGGCTTCAAATGAGAAGTGATCTGAAATGGTCTCAAGGTGACTTGGGCTAGGTTCTTCAGTTTGGAAAACATGATTTAGAACACTGATGCAGGGTTGGCAGGTCAATTTCGAATGATTTTGGTAGTGAACCCTCCACCAATTTGGGAGTAGAAGACTCCACAAATCGACATCTTCCCCTAAGACCAACTAATCTTGTTGTAGCTTCCTAATCAATACCTGCTGGTTTACACTAATCATGGGATCTGGGAATTATTGCATTGACAAATCATTAGAATCAAGAACCAAAAGAGTCAAAATTTACTCTCTTCTATAAACCCCTATCTCAGTTTCAAAATAAGCTACCTCATTGGGACAGTCATACTCAGTGATGATATGTTTGAGGCGAGGTTCACTCTCAATCCTAATCTGCGTAGGTATTCCCCTCCATGGTAGCCACATATGTGAAAAGTTGAGGGAGAGATATCCCCCTATACTTTTCATTAGATCTCTACTCAAAAGCATACCGTAAGTCTCAGGAATGTTTGCTACCTAAATATCCATATTGGTTTGAATCCTAGGGTCATACCCTACTTGCACATATATGTTTCTTAATTCTCCAGGTATATTAACCTCTATTTTATCAAGTTGGATGACCTTCTTGTTTGTTTGGACAGGATTCAATCCCAATTTATTGCATACAGAAAATGGCATAACATTGCCAGAAGCCCCTGAATCTAGCAAACAATTGTGCAGATTCTTCCCACAGATTCTCAAACTTAAAAGAAATGGTGGGGTCCCGACCTTGTTTCTGAACAAAGCTGTGTTCATGTCTATAGTGGGTGACACCTTGGTTTTCCCTTTTGATTTATTAGCTTCTTCCAAAGCTTTCAACACTATATCTCATTGGGCAGGGCACCATTTTAGGATGTCAAAGTATGATAAAGAGGTTTTTTGTTTTTGCATCTCAAAAACAATATCAAATTATGTGTTATAACTTGCATTATATTTGAAAGCACCAGATGAATTAACTTTTCTAGGGAAGTTAGGTGGACCCTTCGGTGGAGGAGGGTTGTTATTATCACTCTGATTCAAAGGCACCATGTGGTTAGGTGGTGTTGATGTAGTGAACGGACCCTTATTATGGTTTCTTAGGAAGTGTCCTCCCTTTGTCTAAAAAGCTTGGGCATCATACACATCTTCCTTTGGTTCATTCTTAGTCTGCATTGGGAATGAAGGTTCTTCTTCAAAGAGGTCATAAGCCATTGTTGTATCCATTGAGCCACCTCCTTTATTTGAATTCCCTTGGAACATTTGGGCATCTGCCTATACCATCTTCACAACCTTCTCCATTTCAGGATAGTTCACCTCGGAATGAGTTGCAGTATCATGCAACCTGCACTAGTTAGTCATAAAGTTGAGGTCAACCACATTTGTAGTATGTGGTATGTCCTCATTAGCTTGATAATTGTGAGAAACCCCACCATTATTTGGCCTTGTGTTCCATTATCTATTGTTATTAGGCCTTTGGTTATATCCTCTATTTTGATTTTGATAGCCTTGGTTAGGGAAGTTTTGGCCTTGATAATTCCTCTAGCTATGATTGTTGTTGCTCTGATAATTACCCTGATTATTATTATTCTGATTAGGGTAATTACCTTGATTAGCATAATTACCTTGGTTCTAAGAGGGGTTCAGTTTAAGCTGAGCCATGTCAATTGTGACTTGAGACAGAGTTTTCTCTAGGGTCTCCACCTCGTTTGTTAGTTGAACTATCCTTTCACTCTCATCATTCTTAGCAATAGGTGGCTGACCGAAAGGATTTGGTATTCCAACATGATTATGATGACCATGTGGACTATGATGAGCCTGTGATTGTTGAGAGAAGTCAGGAGCTCCATTGGAAAAGAATGGAATAGGAGATTGAGTCTGCAACTTAGACATAGGTCCATAATGAGAAGGAGACATCCCTAGGACAATATTGAATAAAGGGGTTGGGTTAGACATCTGATACCCCATAGGAGGAAAACCTCCTCCCAAGTTCCCTTGTTGAGAGATAGTTTTCTATTGCAGCTTGATGGCTAGATGATAAACTTTAGACAGAGAATCAATATCTGCTGGCTGATAAGTCCTTTGTAGGAACAAGCCAAGCAGAGGGTCTATAACTCTAAAATATGCCTGAATGGCACTATTCTCAGCAACTAGGTAGGGGTCCTACAATCTCCTATACATTCGTTGAAACTTTGTATTAAACAAGGGCAGTGATTCACATGGCTCCTTCCTAATGGTAGCAAATTGATGGAACAAAATGGCTACATCCACATAAAATTTGAACTGATTGATGAAAGCATTCTCCACATCTATCCAGCTCAGAATAGAACCCTGTGGGAGATTTAGGTACTAGTTGTATGCCATATCCCCTAAGGAATAAGGGAACAACCTACAAACCACATCCTAGTGAGCTATCTGGGCTCTAGGACAAGCATCTTTAAAATCTTGTATGTGCTCCTCAGCACTCCTTGATTCACCATGAATGTATTTGGGATAGAATCTCTCAAGATTCTTAGGCATATCATGAAAGCCCCCAGGAATATTCCCCAATGGAGAGGGATTATTCACAAAAAATGCCATTGGTGGTGGTGGTGGAGGTTGAGCCAACTATTGGATGGGATGAACCAACTGTAATGGAAATTGAGGTGGATTTGGTGGTGGCTTCACGGGTATCCACCGAGGTATTGGTGAAAAGCTTGGTGGCGTGAGTGGAGCTGACAAGGGTGGTAGAATGGTTACCCCGGTCCTGTGATTCTTGTGTCTCGTTGGGGTCTTGAATTCTATCAAAGGTGGTGGGTTTTCAGTTGATCGAAGAACTCTATGGGACCTCTCTGGTGAGAAAGACCCAATGTTATCCAATTTTCTCTTCAACCCTCCTTCTAGCGCTAGAACTGTTGAGGTGCCAAATTGACCCACAACATGCAGGTAAGATAAAAGAAAAAATATCTCACCTCTTCTGAAAGAGACAATCAGTAATCAAACTAATCACCTCCCAAGGTCTTTGATGTTGGTTCACAATGTTGATGTTTCGCGAAGTGGTCAATGTGGCTGTAATGTTCAAGGGGCCTGCTAGTTTTGAGCTTTTGGATTGTTGCAAGATCAAACATCTATCTAAACCTACTTTAACCAAGGGTTTTAAAGAAATAGAAAAAGATAGATCAAGATTTTCAAATTGGAAAGAATGTTGATTCATTCAACTAATCAGACTTGTTGCCTTCCAAGGAATTCTTAAACTAGAACTGCATAATAAAATTAACTTGTAATTGATACAAAGTTTCATTCATTCATAGTGCAAACTTTAATAGTAGATTGCAAATCATTATTCAAACAAAACATAAGATAAATTTTCATTCCATGAAATATTTTCAAATCAAAATGATTAACATAAAATGAATACCATTCTAGAGCATAATATAAAGTAAGTTTAAATCTCGCTGCTCCTACTGTTAATGAAACAGATAAGTAGCATTTACAAATCTGGAAAAATCACCAGTGTACAGAAAACCCATGTCTTTAAACTATCTCCATCTATGCAAAGAAGATCAAGAAGATACATCACCTCCTTTTCCTGGCGAACTGTAGAAAAATGTCTAACTTACTTCAAAACCCTAGCTTGCTTTACTGCTAAATTCGCTTTAACCTTCGATTTCTTCAGATTTGTCTAACCCTAACTTCTAACTTGTCTAACTCTTCTCTAAAACTTTCTAACAATGATTTCTTAACCCTTACCAAAAAGAAAAGATCCCTTACAAAGAGGCGAAAAGGCCATATTTATAAAAACGCATCCAAAAATGCGTCGGCTCAGTTTAGGGTTTACAAAATAGGTCGGTTATAGAACACATCGGCCCTAGAAGGAGTTTGAAACAAAGTCAACATGCATTAAATGCAAGGGCACTGACCAGAGGCAAGAAATGGACCAAAACGCGTGAAGGAGAGGAAAAGTGAAACAATGAGGAAGCACGACTTTCGACGTAGCTTTGCATTAACTGCTTCCTCCACGTCGCCCATACTTTGCTCCATTATGGCCCTCGTCATCAAGAACATCCTTTGCAAGCTGTCCGCAAGTGGCATAGGTGAAACCCTAGTTTTCCATTCAATGGAATTGATGTTATTCTTTAGATCTGCCCCATCGTACTATCCCAGTCTTTCTCCTAGCCATTCCAGTCATTGCCTTGCTAGACTCAGCCTGCATTCATCAAACACCAATGTGAGAATCCGATTGTTGACAACATTTCATCAAAGTGTTAGCTTAAAATCATGATAAAAACCATTAATTTAGCCATTAAGCATCAACACTAGATCATCAAAATGAACATAAGTAGCACAAAACAGTGAAATTTACCAAATTAAAGCATGGAAACACAATAATTCATCACTAGAATCACCAATTTTACCAAATTTCTTCGCTTCACAATGCCTCCTAGAAAATCCAGAAAAGTCTGGCCGGATCGGATTTCTGTGAACGACCCAGCACACTACACTTTGGGAAAACTGAACGAAACCGGGAAAATACGGCCAGAACGAAGAATTCCGAAGCAGGCATAAGGTACACCAAGAGATCACTCGAATGAGGAAGGAATGCATATATCAATCATTAGATTTACCAATTTTACCCAACTTCCTAAATTCCACAAGGCACAACAAAGAATTTAGAAAAATCCAGCCGGACCAAAATTCCGCGAAGAGCGCAAAATCCTAAACTCAGAGCTCATTTCAGAAAACTGAAGGGATCCGTGAAAATCTGACCAGGCAGGAAAATCCCGAGGTCGACAAAAAACCCCAAAAATGGCCATGACTTTGCTCAAATTGACCAAAGGTCATAAATTTGAGGACCCTGGGCATGAAAATCATTCAACACAAACCTCCTATAGATCTTCTTTGAATCCTAGGCTCAATCGAAAGCGAAACAAGATGAGATGGTGACGCCCTAGGCATGAAACCCTAGATTTTAACCATGAACAGACAGGTCAAGCCATGAAATGCCCAAACACATAGGAATTTGAACTCCAAGCAAGACTATAACGTTTTAAAGCACAACAAGATTGAACATCTCAACTTAGGAGAATGAAAATGATGAAGCAAAATGGAAAAAAGCTCGAAAAATTGACCAAAATCGGAAACCCGACGGCCAAGCGAAAATTTGGAAAAATTCAGCCCAGGCGGAATTGCGCGAAGGCCAAAAATTCCCGAATCGCAGTGTAAAACAAGCCGGGTTGGAATTTGAACATAATCTGAGAAAATCCGACTGGGGTGGAAAATCCCAACTTGGCTCAAAAACCTGAACAACAACAAGGAACCGAAGTTCGAAAGAAGTTCGGGATTTTCCAAACGGACAGGAAAATCCTGAACCAAGGTGAAAACCTGAACTTCACCCAAAACATAGGATTTTCAATATTTAACCTAGGGAAAACAATTGGGCAAGCAAGATAAACATACTAAGCATATGCCAAGGCAAAGCAAAAACCTCAAAATCGAAGGGGGAAAAACACAATGGGCGAAAGCAAAAGAGGGTCCCATTTTAATCAAATTTAAAAAGGGGTGGTTATCCAAGGCATAACAAAACCCAAATAAGAGTACTAATCCTTGTTTTGTTTGATGATGTATGGATGATTGTTAATTTTAAAACTAAAATTTAAGATGTAATGATGATCATAGATTAATTATGAAAATGTGATGAACTATTATGATTTTTGAGAAATAAAATATAAAAAGATAAAAAAGAATTCAGAAAGGAAGATTATAGACACAGAGGAACCTAGCATATAAATTTGGTGTTGAAATGGTTGGTCTAGGGTGTGGTATGCCCCAAATTGGGCTCTTTCTTTCTAAGATATGATTTCATGGGCTCGAGGTCTCTAGTTTGTAGCTCCTATTCTCCTAGGATCACTGTCAACACTTCATCTATTACTAAGAAAATTTAGTTTCTATGTCTTGTCCACTTGTAGGGCTCTAATATATGAATGAATAATTAGTCTTCAATCTTCCTCCACTTTTCTTTAGATTTGAAAACATGCACACATGAAAGAAGGGAAATGGTTATGTCATTTAAGGGTTTTCCTAAGTCAAACCTCATTTTAGTATTTCTACCTCCACAAGGGCTATGATGATGTATAAAGAGATCTTACCCTCGATTGAGTAGAGGTTAAATGATAAACAAGTGATGAATTGACTATTGTTTCAAATCACCACTTAGATCTACATTCCTTGATGGACTAAGTCAAGTACTCATCCCCTTCAAGGAGAATTTAATTGCTTGATTGAAGTCCTACAAGTGTTAATACTCCCAAAATAAATGAACATAAAACATGAACTAACTCACATAAAAATATGATGAATGATTGACATGATGATTGACTAAAATAAATGTTGCAATAATGATAATAATTCTACTCTTGAATACTCTTGATTGCTCAATAATAATTTCAATTGCTTCCTTAATCATGCTAGGTGTTCTGAGGATTTCAAATGATAAAAATGAAATGTATAATTTATATGTAATTCTTCTAATTTCCCAAAAATCAAATGTCGATAGCTGACAAATGAAATTAGAAATTTAAATAATAAAATACCAACACCGACATATTCAAATTGGGGCCAAAAAGGGGTGGTCTAGGGCATGGGGTTCCCTAGACTAGACCCATCCTTTTTGGGGCCCAAAGTGTTGAGGGAAAATATTAAATGCTTAATTTTATTCCCCTCTATTTGATTTTTCGAAGATGTTTACAAAATAGGTAATTAAATGAACAATTAATTCCAAGCACATAGGGGAGAGCTAAACCTAGTGTGAAATTGTCAAGGGTGAAAATTTTCGATACTACATACATCATCATCATCATTTATTATAATTCCTATTTTATTCATTACATGTTTTCTTCTAATATTTTATAAGTACTATTAAATTGAAAACATGGATTTTGTTAAGAACATTATCTTTGCTTAGCAAGCTCCTTAAAGGTGTTTGTAAACACCACTAGTCTCTTTATTGCAAGTCTAAACATCAAGGTGAAGTTATTCTTGTAGGTGTAGAAATTTAAAAGTTTTGAAGTCAAAATCATGCACAAAGGGTGAATTTAAAAAAAAAAGATCAATTTTATGTGATATTTTCAATCGAATAAATTTCATGTTGTAAAAATGAATTTTGCTAAATTTTAAGAACTAGATTAGATTTCATCATTTTCTTCCAATACATCCAAGATCACACATTTAAGCTATGATTCAAAATTAATTATCCAAAATTTATGATCAAGATAATACACAACTATCTATTAACTCTCAAAATCGGCTAAATATTTTCACTTATATTAATTTTACTTTTTCCTAAATTATATTACATGATTTTCCCAAACTCTAAATTTGATTAATTAAATTATATGATTGCCACATTTCTTAGACTTAATTTTAAATACATATATTATTTTATTTACAATATTAAACCTTTTCATTTCATTAACACTATCACAACTATGAAATCTGTATTGAAGTATACTGAAAGTGTCCATGTTTATTTAAATGATTCAATTTTTTATTGGTTAATTTGACACATCAATTTCTTAAACATAAAGATTTGGAGTCTACTTTTAAGATTTAATCACATCTTGTATTTTAAAACATAAAGAAAAATAACAATATATTTAATTTATACATTAAACCATTTCTTAGTATCACATATTTTATTATTTATAATTTAATAAAAAAAACATATTAATAATAATAACCATCAATAATAACTTTGAAGTCATAAGTAAAAAGTTTAATTTTTTATTTAAAAAAATTAGCATCAATAATAATTTTGAACTCATCATTAAAATAAATAAAAATGTTGCATTAATATTAACAATAATTAATATATTTAAAAAAAAAGTTTTATGGCGTTGCTACCGAAAACTTGGGCATCATTTGCTGGTAGTGATGAGGCTTCTGACAACGATAGGGTTATGCGGGATGGTGGAGAATACTTAGCTATGGGCTTCCTGGTTGATGGAATGGATGGGTGCTTATCTAGGCTGTCCCAAACCTTGTCGATTTCCTCCTCCCCCATGACATTATTTGTTGGTGATGTCACTCACATGTTTCCTGGGGATATCTTTTGTGGGGTGAAATCTTTCCCACAATCCTCTTTGACCTCCAATGTGAAGATTGTTGGGGTTGGATTTGCTACAGACCCCTCTTTTGTGAATGCAGTTAAAAATGGGCAGGGGAATGATGGGTGAATCGCAGGCACCCCTCTACCTGGCTCTATATCAGATAACCCTAGATCTGGGTCTAGTGCAGCAACTGCCTCATTAAAACCCAAGCAATCAAGTATAATCAATAGGAGGATTGTTCTTTTCTTAGATAAACCCTTGGAATTAGAGTTTGATGCTATTTTAGTGAAGGAACTATGTGGAAATGAATAATTTTTCTTTGAGAATGGGTTAATTGGTAGGTTCAATCAATTTTGGCCTAGCCTTCTAGGGTTGCATGAGTGGATTTCAAAGCCTTGGATCACTCTAATAAAAAATAATTTGGAGATTTATCCCAATGCAAAAGGTTTTTTATAGTGGTTTTTTTAAAGTAAGCATGACAAAAAAGCCATCCTCAGCTACACATGGCATTGGGGAGAGAGCACACTGCTTTTAAAATCATGACGCCCCAAATTTGATCTAGCCACTGAATCATTTTTGTTATGCCAATCGGGGTTTTCCTCCCAAATCTTCCTCTCTCCTATTGGTTTGAATCTTGTTTTGTAGCTATTGGCAATACTCTCAAGAATTTTTTAAGCACAGATGCAAACTCAAGAGACTTCATGCACACAACCTTTGTGAGGATTCTAGTTGAGGTGGAAACCTCCAAATCCCTTCCAATGGAAATCATTTTGAATGCGAATAGGAAAATTTGGTTGCAACCCTTGGAATATGAAGGCTTAACCTTCAAGTGCAGAAGATGTTACCAAACTAGACATATTGCAACAAAATGTCCAAATGTGAAATCCCAAGAAAAATGAGAGGCTTCATGGTGGAAGGATGGTTCTCCTAAGCATTATTCAGTTTCAAATTCTCTGAAGTGTTGTGGTTCAACAGTAAGAATGTGGGGAAGATTGAGGAATTGATTGCAGATGTAAAGAATGATCAGAAATTTCCTTCTCAAAATGACTCTTTCTATCTCAATGGTGTTGGTAGCATAGATGCCACCTCTCAAAATCCCTCTCCTATGTTTACTTATGCACAAGCAGTCCAATAGTCTATAGGTGCCACTACATCTGGTGAGGGATCTCATATAATTGAAGCTGAGTGCTCTCTTTCTTAGGCCCCATCTCAAACTCTAAATGATCCTATTGATGGGGATGGGGGTAACGAATGACAAAAAATAATGAGAAAGAAAAGGAATACTAGTCAAAACAGGGAAGTTCGCAATAGTATTAAGATTCAGGCTCACACAAATTCCAGCTCTTTGGAACAAATGTCTTTGGGAGGCACATAAGGGCTCATAGAGAAGAAAAAGAAAAATGCTCTTCTCAAAAGTGGAGAAATCAATAATAAATTGTGTTCCCAAGAAAAACCATGTGTCAAATTTGCTGCTAGTTCCTATTAGGCAACTACTACCGGAACTTTATTATAGAACCTAGCTTGTTTTGGATGGTTGGTCAAACCCTCTATGTTGTGCACATATGGTGTTGGAATGGTTTAGTAGTCTGAAAGTTTTAGCTTCACCTTAGGTAGATATGGTTTTGGTGTCAGGTACTTGTAGGTTGAGCTTTGGTTGGTCCAACAGGACTATGGTGATTTGATCAGATGTAATCCTAAATATTTAGGAATGAGATCCCTCTTTTGTGATCTCACCCAGTACAAGCCAGGATAAATTCTCGCATAATTATAAAACTCACCTCTTACATATAAAAAAGCAATAATTAACATATTTTTAAATATCAAATAATAATTTTTGAACTCAACACTAAGTAATTAATTTCAAAACTAAAAGGAAAAAAATCAATTTTCAATATATTCAAAATAGTATACTTTGTCAATAGACTTTTGGTCTTCTCATAAAGTTGAATGGTTCTAAATATAGTTGCCCCAATACTATTAACATGTCTCAAACAACTTTGAAAAAATGGACACCCTTCAATCTTTGACTAATATTCATGTATCCAATAACTAACTAAACAATTTTATAAATTTGATATAAAACCCTCAAAAAAAATAATATACCATTATAAATTTATATATACAAAAAAAAACTTCAAGGGTTAACAAGATATACATAGAAAACCATGGGAAGAAAAAACAAGGAATGTTTTGCGTCAAACATGATCGGTCAGTGCAAGGACCTTGGGTGACATGACATACAAACAACTATTTGACTAACCTCCATTGAATTCAATTCTTTCCACCATGATTGGTACTCCATGTTGAGGATTAAGAGTGATGAAGGCTACAGGTGCATTCCTATACCCTCTACTCACACTAAATCTGAACCTCTTCACCATCATACTTAATAGGAATAGGGATGACTATTTGTAGCCTTTCTCAATCCATCTCTGAAATGCTCTGGTCTAAACTCATTTGTATCATTTCCCCAGTACCTCAGATCCCTGTGCATTGATACTATGTCTACCACCACATTCACACCATTGGGAATTATAAAATCATCTCTTAATTTTAAATCTTTGAATGCCTACTTGATGATTCCTGCTCCAAGTGGGTACAATCTCAATGTCTTGTTCAGTATCATCCCAATCTATCACAAATAAATTTCCTAAATTAATTTGGACTTATTTCTCTTGGGATGGATTCCTAGCTTAAAAACTTGTTTATCATACTTTCATTTTTGAGCTTTCCTAAAAAATCCATAGTGGGATTACTGTTTCCACATATTGTAGTTGCTTCTTCATGAGCTTTTTGTTTCCAATCCTGGTTGAGTGCCAACAGGAGTATCACCCATGATATGAGAGCACTGGTGGTTTCTCTTCCTCCCAAGAAGAATGTTTTGCACTCATCCATTACTTGTTGTTTTGCATAGCTGAAATTCTTGTCATCTAAAGAAACATTCTTTACTTCTAAGATTATCAAGCAAAGAAGATCATTCCCATCTGATCCACTCTCTTTTATTTTTCTCTATAATATGCTTCAAGTTATTTTTCAATCTTCTACTCTATTTCCAAGCCTCCATATTTGAGGGCGTGGGGATATAATTTTTTTGGAAAAAAAAGAAATATGAATTCGAATGAGTCTTTACTATATTTTAAACAAACCAAATCTCAAATTTCCCTTTTTGGAAAAGAACCTAATTAGGTAACCAAGTCATACCTAAAACTTGGCAACCATAGATATTGAATATTGTGATTCATTATCTCCTCTAAACCCTAATGTCATCATATATTTATTTTCCCTCTTTGGTGTAGTCGATTGCAAATCCCACCCTCTTAAAAATGTCTACAATAAGCATGTCCATAAAAGTAGTTAGCTCTAATTCACAAGGCCTCACTTTAGCTTCCTCTATAATCTTATTCCATTTGTTTACCCATTGATCTATACACATGGACATGATTTCAATAGATTCTTGTAAAGTGTAGACAACAATTCTCAATAGTAAGATGAGATTCAAAATCCCACAAAAATATTTTCTTAAAACATGTCCAGAATGGTATAGTAGTGTAGAAATAATATATGAAAGTAAAGAGAATGAAGTGAAGAACATGATTATGGAGGAATCAAGTAAGAATTTAATTACCACCTTAAGCTTTTCCATATGAAAATTAGGTGCCACAATTTTGCGCTAGTGAGACCACTTTTGATCATTAGCAGTTAAAAGTCCAGTGCCCAAGGCCACAAAAATCATATTTATAATCATCAGAGACCTTCCGCAGTCAGCAGAGTGCTTGGAAGAAAGAAGTTCCCTAAGGAGCTCAACATTGGTTCTAACAATTTTGGGCTCATAACCAAACCATATAACAAATTTCTCTCTTGCACAACCATTAGGCCAAACATGAGAACATATAACCAAAATCTTTTAAGAAACAAAATAGATATCTATGAGAAAGATGTTGGAAAGAAACTTCTAATTTCTCGCACACTTTCCACAGTACTCCCATAGTTCCTATAACTGATTTTAGAATTTTCCAAACCTTCTTAAGTGTTATTTTAGTCTATTTCCATTTTGGTTTGTTGTTACGTTTGGTAGTTTCCTTCACTGTCATTGTTTGTAAAAATGTCTAAATGATTAGACACAAACAAAATGCATAGAGTTGCTACTCTATTTCCCAAGCAACCGAGAATACCAAAATAAAATGTGGAATAAGAAAATAAAATAGATTGGAGACACATAACTGGGCATGTAAAGTTGCTTCTTCTATTAACTCAGAAAATAAAAATTACAAAATGATTTCAAACTTGAAACTACAAACTGTTAGTGACAAACTTGACTTGCAGCAATTTGGAGCTGCACCCACAAACTTTGAACAATTAGGAGCTTCACAGAGCTCACTTCACTTCTTCCTATTCATCTAGAGCTATCTGCTAATCCTCACACACACTGAACAATCTAGAGCTATCTATTGCTCCCTTCAAACATTCTGCACATCACTCACAAAACATTCTCTATTGTTGTTGCTGCAACTTCACCTTCTTGCAAATCACTTGTAATATTCTTCAACAAAATCTTAATCTAACTATTACATTCCTTCTATTTGTCCTCATTCAAAAAATTCCCTCTCAAAATTCAAATCCACCTAACACAATAAATTATGGAAATTCAAAATTTCCTACCACAATAAATTTTGCAGTCAGGATTAGAACAGGTATGAAGATCCCAAAAAATAAACTTGCCATTGAAAACTCCTGACATGTAGGTGAACTGGGGAGTTGATGTGATAAAGGCTCAGTTAGAAAATTAAATATTTCCAAGACTCCCCCTTTGACTGAGCCGTCAAACAAAATCATTTTTCATTCAAATCAACAACACCTAAATTTCTTCTTAGGTGTTCAAAGAAATCTATGCTCAATGGTTTGGTGAAAATGTTTGCAAGCTACTACTCAGACCTACAAAATTTCATTTTTGTTTCACCTTTCTCAACTAATTCTCTTATGAAATGATACCTGATTTCAATGTGCTTGCTTCTTCCATGAAAAATAGGATTCTTTTTCAAAACAATTGATGAAACATTGTCACAAAATATAGTTGTTCGATCCTTTTGTTCTTCCTTCATATCTGCTAAAGTCTTCCTTAG
This sequence comes from Sequoia sempervirens, assembly GCA_007258455.2. Taxonomy (NCBI): domain Eukaryota; kingdom Viridiplantae; phylum Streptophyta; class Pinopsida; order Cupressales; family Cupressaceae; genus Sequoia; species Sequoia sempervirens. The sequence goes on along the minus strand of VDFB02281492.1, from coordinate 532,762,479 downwards.
CCAAATAGCTTGGCATGCTGCTACATTTGCTGCTATATACTTAGCCTCAACTATAGATAGTGAAACTATGGGTTGTTTCTTGGAAGCCCATGAAATGACTCCTGATCCCAAGTGAAACACATATCCATATGTGCTTTTTCTATCATCCACACTCCCTGCCCAGTCACTATATATGTAACCAACCAGCCCAAAATCATTTGTTGCACTATACAGAATGCCATATGTTTGGTTCCATTCACATACCTTGAGATTCTTTTACCTGCTTTCCAATGTGACTCTTTTGGAGTCTCTATAAATCTATAAATCAGACTTACACTATGCATTATATCGGGCCTAGTTGTTGTTAAATACATCAAACTTCCAACCAAACTCTTATACATGGCCAGATTCACATTGCTGCTGCAATATTCCTTTCTCAACTTCAGACCTATGGTTGTTGGTGTGGGGGAAGGCTTGCTATCTCACATCCTAAACCATTTCAAAATATTTTTTGGATACTTTGCTTGAGAGATAAAAATACCATCATGCATTTGTTTTAATTCTATTCCTAGAAAATACCTCAAGATACCTAAGTCTGTCATTCAAACTCTCTTTTCATGGCCTCTTTAAAATAAGCAATGAGGAAATCATCATCCCCAATGAAAACTAAATCATCAACATACAAGACAACAATTAAAATATTTCCATCAGCTGCTTTGATGTAAAGAGTGGGCTCACCGTCGCTTTTGCTAAAGCCATTGCTCAAAAAATATGAGTCAATCCTATTGTACCATGCCCGTGGTGCTTGCTTCAGCCCATAAAAGGGATTTCTTCAGCCTGTATACCTTGTTTTTGTTGGAAAAACAAGTACAAACAACTAAGCGGGGGGGTGAATCAATTGTCACAGAATATTCAAACTTTTCATACTTAGCTTAACTTAATCTCAGATCTGATGAATGAACAATAAACCATAAACAATAAACACAAAGAACACCAATATTTTTATGTGGAAACCTTGTTAGGGGAAAAACCACGGTGGATGTCAGTCCACAATATTATACCATGTTAAAAGTATAAAGAAGAATAATGTGAATGCACATGCATTCAGGCACACTACCTAGAGTTCACTACTCAAATACAAGAGGGCCCACTGCCCAGAGAAGACACACTATCTTACAGTAATTTAGATTAGATCTGCAGGGTATGAACTAAGAAAATAGCTTCTACAAAAGCCTGATTACAGTTTTGGTTAAGCACAAAAACACTCCTTCACACTTTGCTCAAACTTCTTCACACTCTGCTCTGCAATCGAATGACTAGAACACTATTCACACATCTACACTTTCTATGGCATACATTCAAACTTATGCACACTTCACTTCACTCAAAAAATTGCTCTTATATATCCACAACATTGAATCTCATCAACAACTCCGTCAGCTAGAAGAAATATAAAAATATAAAACATACATGCAATGTCGGCCCAAATTTACAAATAAATTTTCAATGTGAATCGAACACTATTGGCCAATATTATGTTGTGACCCAAAACAAGTTCCTTGAGCATGCCAAACATTCAAATTTTAATCTCCAAGGATCCACAACATGCTACAACCACCATGCCAACCAAGAACACAAAAAATTGAACACACAAGAGAAAAATTACCAACCACGAGCACACAGATCAATGTGGACATGCAAAAAAGATAGAGCATGATCTAGAAGCATCCACGAGCATCAAGAACCAACAAAGAAACATCCACAGCAACTGAGATTACTAGAATCACATCAACTTTGATCAGGAACATTAATTGAAGCCACATAAAAACTATCAGAACACAACTATTCATAACACGAGCAAATCTTCACGCAGACCTCTGAAACTTTTGGTAGATAAACTAGATACACTCAGAAATAAACCCTTTAGTCCACAGCGACTAATCTTGAATGTACTAAGCAAAACACCTTCATGACCTTCACTGTTCCACTAGGAACGTGTAGCTATTTCTTCAAAAAAAATCTCAACATCCTCGACATATACAACCTTCAATACCTAAATGCTAATAGTGTTGACATCAATGCCTACACATATCAGTAGCAAAAGCACAACATCCAACAATCTCCCCCTTTGGCATTGATGGCAACACATGATGTGAAAAATACCATCAACACAACTCTCAATCAACACTTACTCCTTAGATTTTGATTCTTCTCCTCATGTTTTTTTTCACATTACACTTCTCCCCCTTTGACATCAATGGAAAAGATAAGCATTATCTTTCCACATACAAGCTCTGAACCACATATTTGCACATCTAACTACTCCCCCTGAGTAGCATCCATGGAAACATCAATCTAGACCAGAATATGATCATGAAATGCATGGATTGATGCAATACAATGCATATCTAGTTCATTTCTGGAAGGGTAATCACCCCTAGCATCCCTTTGAGATACTCAAAAGTATCCATTGACAATGGCTTGGTGAAAATGTCTGCAATCTATTATTTGGTAGGTGCATAATCCAATTTGACTTCTTTCTCACTCACTTTCTCCCTCAAGAAGTGAAACTTGATTGAAATATTCTTGGTATTAGAGTGTAGCACTGGATTCTTTGATATGTTTATTGCACTTGAGTTGTCACAGTATATAACAATAGGCTCATCATATACTACTATGATATTTTTTAGCATTTGTTTCATCCACAACACTTGAGTACAATTATTTGCAACAGCAATATACTCTGCCTCAGCAGTAGATAGGGAAATGGAATTCTGCTTTTTACTCAACCATGACACCAGCTTCTTCCCTAGGAAGAAGGCACCACCACTAATGCTTTTCTTGTCATCTACATCTCCTGCCCAATCCGCATCAGTATAGGCACTCAAAGTGAGATCATCATCTTTAGGATACCAAAGCCAAAAATCAATTGTTCCTTTCAAATACCTAAAAATTCTCTTTATAGTAGTCACATGAGATTCTTTTGGATCAACTTGATATCTAGCAACCATACACACAACATTCATAATGCCTGCTTTGGTCTAAGTTAACTAGAGCAATCCGCCAATCATTGACCTATATCTTGTTTGATTTTCCTTAGGAGAATCATTATTTTGTGTTAACTTGCATCCAGTCACCATGGGTGTACCAACAGGCTTTGATTCATCCATGCCAAACTTATTCAACAATTTTTTCACATATTTGGACTAAGATATGAAAATCCCATTGTCTAACTAGGTGATTTGCAATCCCAGAAAGAACTTCATCGCTCCAATCATACTCATTTCAAATTCACTCTTCATTTCATCAGCAAACTTCATGCATAGATCATCATCTCCTCCAAAGATAATGTCATCAAAAAAGACTTCAATAATCAACTCTTTATCATGATCCAACTTAAAATGCAAGTTGTTGTCAGCAGTACCTTTATTGAATCCAAGCTTTAGTAAGTATTTATCCAATCTAGCATACCAAGCTTTGGGGGCTTGCTTGATTCCATATAGAGCTTTCTTCAATCAGAAAACCATGTCTTCCTTGTTAGTCAATTGAAATCCATCCGGTTGTTCAACATATACCTCTTCCTCTAAGTCACCATTTAGAAAAGTTGACTTCACATCCATTTGATAGACCTTGTAGTTCTTATATGTAGCATAAGCAATAAATAATCTTACAACTTCAATTCTAGCAACAGGGGAAAAAGTTTCTTCAAAATCAATACCTTCCATTTGTGAATACCCTTTAAATACTAGTCTTTCTTTATTCCAGACCACTTCGCCTTGTTCATTTAGCTTATTCTGAAAGACCCATTTAATACCAATCACATTTTTATCTTTAGGTCTGGGAACAAGAATCCATGTATCATTCTTTTCAATCTGTAACAGTTCTTCCTTCATAGCTTCCATCCAATGTTCATCATTACAAGCTTCATTGACATTGTTAGGCTCAGTCTTGGAAATCAGACAATACTCTTCTGAAATCCTTCTTCTAGTTTGCACGCCTTTATTCTTGTCTCCTATAATTTGATTTTCAGAATGATTTAGCCTTACATACCTCAGAATTCTAGGATTCTCTCGCACTTCTAGTTCTTCTATTCTTTATTTTGCACTTCCACTTGATTCTCCTTCCTGACTTTCTTGATTTACCAGAACAATTTGAATTTGATTTTATGTCTGAACATTCTTCCCTTGGTCTGTACTATCTTTTTGGTCATATGAATCATATCCATAGTATCTGGATGATCTAGCAGAGTCCTCATCAACTTTGACATTTGCACTTTCAACCATTTTTCTCAATCTTCTATTAAAGCACCAGTAGGCCTTACTTTTAGTAGAGTAACCTAGAAAGATTCCTTCATCAATTCTTTCATCAAACTTTCCTATGTCCTCATCTCTCTTGATATAACACTTGCTTCCAAAGATCTTGAAATATTTAACAATAGGCTTATAACCAAACCATAGCTCAAAAGGAGTCTTACCAGAAATACCATTGACATTTACCCGGTTTAGAGTGTACATAGCAGTGTTTACATTTTCTCTCCAATAGATATGAGGCACATTTCCTTCTATAATCATTGTTCTAGAAGCATCTAGAATTTTTTTGTTCTTTCTCTCTACAACTCCATTCTGATGAGGGGTTCGGGGAGCAGATAATTGTCTTCTGATTCCATGCTCTTCATAGAAATAATTGAACTCCCAGGAAGTGAACTCACCACCTTTGTCTAACCTTAGACATTTTATCTTCAGACCTGTCTCATTCTCTGCCATAGCTTTGAAACTTTTGAACTTCTCCAATGCTTCACATTTTTCTCTTAAGAAAGAAACCCATATCATCCTAGAGAAATCATCATAAGCAGTATAAAGTACCTTTCTCCTTGTAGACTTTTGACTCTAGAAGGACCACACAAATCAATATGCACCAGCTCCAGTACTCCATTAGAATGATGTTGTTTGCTTCAAAAAGAAACTCTAGTCTATTTTCCCATCTGACATTCCTTGCATATTGTGTTAGTAGGTTTCACTAGCTTAGGTAGATCTCTTACTGCTTGAGTGGAACTTACCTTGAAAATGTTATCAAAATTCACATGACATAGCCTCCTATGCCATAAACAACTTTCATCTACTTGAGCAATTAAACAACTTTCACTAGCAACATTCAGGTGAAGATATTACCTTTTGTTTGTGTACATGATGCAATTATATTTCTAGAGCTTCCAAATATCCCGCATCTTCCATTTTTGAACTGAAGATCATAACCCTTATCCACCATCTATCCAACACTCAACATATTATGCTTCAAGCCTTCAACATAAAGGACATCATCAGTGTTATGTTTACCACCAAGACAAATAGATCCTCTGCCACAAATCACACCAAAATTGTTATCTCCAAATCTTACAACCCCACCGTCATATTTCTCTAGACTTACAAATTTTCTTTTGTCACCAGTCATATGATGTGAGCATCTGCTATCAATAACCCACTCATCCCTTTCTTCAATTTAGGCTGCAAGAGTTTTCTCAACTTTAGCAGACTCAATAGCCACCAAACCATTCTCCTTGATAGCAATGAAAACCCATTCATCTTCATTTCAATTTTCTTTATCATATTCTTTATCAGTCACACCTTCTTCAACAAAATAGCATTTCTTTTGAAATCTAGGTTTGTAGTTCTTAGACCTAGGAACTCTTTCAGGACACCTTGAAGCAAAATGACCTATTTTATTGCAAGAGAAACATTTAATAGGCAACTCTCCTTTATACTTACCTTGTCCTCTGCCTTCTTTCTTCACAATCAATGCTTCCAACTCTTCTACCTCTCTTTCTTCATCTTTAATATATTTCATCTCTTCCTCATACTTGAATGTCTTTCTAGAACTTTCTCCCATATCATATCTTTGCTTATTTCTTCTGGATATAGAAGCCTTAAATGTTGATTCAGTCTTAGGGGAAGAATCACCAAATTCACTTAACTCAAAGGAAACAAGTTTACCAATCAACATATCTCTTGTCACAGTTGTTACTGATCTAAGCTCTTCAATAGCATGAGCCTCAAATTTTTAGGAGGTAGGCAATGATTTGAGCACTTTAGCTACAATTTCTTGTTCATCCAGGGTACCACCGACACATCTAATACCCATAACAATTTCATTTACTCTTTGCATATAAGAAGAAATATTTTCATCTTCACCCATCTTCAAAGTTTCATACTTTCCTTTCAAACTTGTTAGATTAGCAACCTTCACAAGTGCATCTCCTTCATACAAAGTCTCCAGCTTCTTCCAAATCTCATGAGCTATCTTCAGACCCATCACATTTGTCATTTTTGAATCTGTCTAAGCACTCAGCAAAGCTTCAATAGCCTTGATATTAGTCTCAACCTCTTTAACCTCATCAGGAGTGGAAAGACCATTCAAAGGAATAATATATCTATTTTTTGTAATCTTCTAGAAGGGTTCACCAATACACCTTAAATGACACTCCATTCTAGCTTTCCACAAAGAGTAGTTAGTTCCATCAAATCTAGGACTATCCTTCGTGTATGATGCCATCTCGGATCACCTCAAGCTTTTAAACTTCTTCAGAGGAACCTACTTTGATACCAATTTTTGGAAAATCAAGGACATACAACTGAGAGGGGGGGTGAATCAGTTGTCGCATAATATTCAAAATTTTCACACTTAACTTAATCTCAAATCTAATAAATGAACAATAAACTATAAACAATCAACACATCAGAAATATAGAGAACACCAAGATTTTTATGTGGAAACCCTGTTAGGGGAAAAACCACGGTGGATGTCAATCCACAATATTATACCCTATTAAAAGTATAAAGAATAATAATGTGAATGCACATGCATTCAAGCACATGGCTCACTACCCATAGAAGACACACTATCTTATAGAGATTCTCATTAGATCCATAGGGTATGAACTGAGAAAATGATGCAGGGGCATTCGAAAGTCTTTAGAAAATTGAAGTAGTTGATAGTAAAGTTGCAAAGATGCAGGATACCTGATTTTTGAATTCGATTGTTAGAAGTTGTGGATTAAAGGGTTTATTGTTGATGGTTTCTAGTATTCCCATGTTAAGTTTCAGGGATCCACATGAAGGATTGATCGAGTTGTGGAGATCTGTGTGCTAACAGTTGTTCAGTTATTCCAGTTGGTGTTCCTGAGGGAAGACAATGCAATTCCAGTATGTGGAGTTGTTTTAGATGTTGCTATGGCGATTCGTGATGATCATGGAAGTTTCCAAATCATGTGTTGTTGGTCCACATTGATCTGTGTGCCTGTGATTGGTGATTTTCTTTTGTGAGGCCATGTTTACCTTGTTCTTGGCCGACAGGGTGTTGTGACGTGTTGTGGATCTTCGAGGAATAATCTATAAGGTGTTTCTGTGATCAAGGATATTTATTTGAGTCCTAGCTTTATTGTGGCCGACCTGGGTTGATTTACATGGTAAATTGTTATTGTTTGGGGCTTACCTATCTGGGTTGGCACATTATATTTCTAATCATTGTAATTAGGCCGACATGTTGAGGGTTGGACGATTCACGAATGATATAAATAGAGGAGAAAGGATTTTTACAAAGTATTAGAAGATGAAGAGATCGAAAGGTGCTCGATAGTGTGAAGAATGAAGCATGGTGATGAACTATTCTGATCCAGAAGGATCTCAGAGCAGAGAGTGTGTGGAGTAGGAAAAGAAGTTGATGAAAATTGTTGTTATATGAATTATTTTTAATCCTTGGGCTGCGGCCTAGAATCTGTAAGCCTGTGAGGCATATGTAATGTCTTTTGAGATAATAATATAGTGTGGATAATATTTGAAGGCTGGGTTTTTCCCTGTTAGGGTTTTCCTAGGATAAATCTTGTGTCTGGTGTTCATGAATGTTTGTTATCTTTCTGTGAATTAACTATTAGATTATGTTGCATATCTATGTGATCATGGAGTTGATAGTCTAGGCTGCAAGGTTGGACAGTCTTTAATGGGATCCTCCTACCTTGGCTGCATCAAATGGTATCAGAGCTAGTTACGAGTCTGTAAGCATTGGAGTTTGGTTGTTTATCTGATTTGTTACAATGGGGAAGAATGGAAAGAGGATGAAGAAGGAAAATGAAACCCTAGTATGTAAAAGGGATACTTTGGAGGAGGAATTGTGCGAAATCAAGAAATGCAATGCAGAATTGAGGGAAAGAAATGAAGAACTAGAAGCAAAGTTGGATATGTTGCAAGATCGTAAAAAGAAATTTGTAGAAGAATTCAAGATTGTTCTGGAGGAAAGTTTGAAAGAGCTTAATAAGGAGAACATTTTGCAAAAGAAGAAGATATCTAGTTTGAAGAAACATGTTGATCAGTTGGAGTAGTCACTTTTAGAATGCCAGAGGGAGAATGAGAAATTGAGATCTAAACTTGAAATGTGTAATGTTTCTTCTGATACTAATGATTTTTGTGATGTTGCAAAAGTTTATTTAGGTGAAGTTGAAGGTAACAAGGTGATGGAGCCTACAGTTGTTGGTGACGGTATTGGTTTCAAAATCATGTAAAGGATGGGATATGAAGGAAAAAGATTGGGAAAGTAGCATCAAGGAATTACTAAACCTATTGAGCCAGTAATGAAATCAAAGAGTGAAGGCCTTGGATATGACCAAGGTAAGAATGCTATTGCAAGTTTGAATCAGAGAAGAGAAGGTATGTATTTTTCACATTGTAATAGGCATGGACATGAAAGGGATTTGTGTTGGGATCTACATCCTTTAAGTTATGTAGATTGAGGAATCATTTTGAGAACATGTGTTGGAATAAGATGAAAAGGAGAAAGCCTATGACAGGTTATGAGCAAATGGATTATGGATGGATTGATGGAGCAAAGTGGAAATATGTTACTTGTGTGCTTAGAAGATTGTATAGATGGAAGAACTCATATGTTGGAGGAAAAGAGGAGTCAAGATGCAGACCTTATGCATAGCATAGAGGAGTTTGGAGGAAGAAAGAATCAAGTGTTGAGTGTCATCAAGAACATGATGTCAGAGAACTTGATGAAGGAGAAACAGTAAAGGATGCAGAGATAGTTTGTGCAAATGAAGAAGAGTCTGGATTAATTTATCCTGAAGAAGGAGAACCTTTGTAGAAATTAGATTGCATAGTGGAACCAAAGGAAGGTGAAGCTTTAATATTAAGGAGAAAGTTTGGTGAAGTAAGTGTGCATGAAGGAATTGATCTTCAGGAAACTTGCAGGGTGGGCTTGCTCAGATTGTCGGCTAGTCAAACAGCGCAAGGCCTGCAAGTAGAGTGTCGAACCTTGGAGAACTTAAGGCAGTTTACAGGGTGGACTTGAACAGAATGTTGACCTTGAGGCAGTTGCAAGTACCTATAGATTGATCACCAAACCAAATTAAGGAGATGGTATTGGGTTTAATGCAATATAGACCAAAGTGAAGAGGCTCACTTTTCAAATAACCCCCAGAGTTTGATGCAGGGGCATCCAAAAGTCTTCATAAAATTGAAGCAATTGACAGTAAAGTTGCAGAGATGCAGGGTATCAGATTGTTGAATTTGATTGTTAGAAGTTGTGGATTAAAGGGTTTGTTGCTGATGATGTCTAGTATCCCATGTTAAGTTTCAGGGATCCGTGTGAAGGATCGATCAAGTTGTGGAGATTTGTGTGCTAACAGTTGTTTAGTTATTTTGGTTGGTGTTCCTGAGGGAAGACGATGAGATTCCAGTATGTGGAGTTGTTTCAGACATTGTTGTGGTGATTCGTTATGATCATGGAAGTTTCCAGATCGTGTGTTGTTGGTCCACATTGATCTATGTGCCCGCGATTGGTGATTTTCTCTTATGAGGCCATGTTTACCTTGTTCTTGGCCGATAGGGTGTTGTGATGTGTTGTGGATCTTCGAGGAATAATCAAGAAGGTGTTTGCATGATCAAGGATGTTGGTTTGGGTCCTGGATTTGTTGTGGCCGACCTGGGTTGATTCGCATGGTAAATTGTTTTTTTGGGGGCCAACCTATATGAGTTGGCACATTATATTTCTAACCATTGTAATTGGGCCGACATGTTGAGGGTTGGATGATTCATGGATGATATAAATAGAAGAGAAAGGATTGTTACAAAGTATCAGAAGATGAAGAGATCGACAGATTCTCAATAGTGTGAAGAATGAAGCATGGTGATGAAGTATTCTGATCCGGAAAGATCTCATAGTAGAGAGTGTGTGGAGCAGGAAAATAAGTTGATGAAAATTGTTGTTATATGAATTATTTGTAATATTTGGGTTGTGGCCTAGAATCTGTAAGCCTATGAGACATATGCAATGTGTTTTGAGATTATAATATAGTGTGGATGATCTTTGAAGGCTGGTTTTTTCCCTATTAGGGTTTTCCTAGGATAAATCTTGTGTCTGGTGTTCATGAATGTTTGTTATCTTTCTATGAATTAACTATTAGATTTTGTTGCATATTTGTGTGATCATGGAGTTGATAGTCTAGGCTGCAAGGTTGGACCATCCTTAATTGGATCCTCTTACCTTGGTTGCATCAGAAAATAGTTTCTACAAAAGCCTGATAACAGTTTCGGTTTAGAACAGAAACACTCCTTCACACTTCGCTCAAACTTCTTCACACTCTACTCTGTAATCAAATGATTGGAACACTATTTGCACATCTACACTTTCTTTGGCATACATTCACACTTATGCACACTTTACTTCGCTCAAAAAACCGCTCTTATATATCCACAACATTGAATTTCATCAACAACTCCGTCAACTAGAAGAAATATAAAAATATAAAACATACATGCAATGTTGGCCCAAATTTACAAATAAATTTTCAATGTGAATTGAACATCGTCAGCCAATATTATGTTGTAACCCAAAACAACATCCTCGAGTGCACAAAAAAATCAAATTTTAATCTGGAAGGATCCACAACACGTTACAACAGCATGTCGGCCAAGAACACAAAAAAATCGAACACACAAGAGAAAAATCACAAACCACGAGCACACCAATCAACTCGGACGTGCAAAAAAGATAGAGCATGATCTAGAAGCATCCATGAGCATCAAGAACCAATAGAGAAACATCTGCAGCAACTGAGATTACTAAAATCACATCAACTTCGATCAAGAACATTAACTAAAGCCACAAAAAAACTATCAGAACACAACTATTCATAACATGAGAAAATCTTCACGCAGACCTCTAAAAATTTCGGTGGATAAACTAGATACAATCAGCAATAAACCCTTTAGTCCACAGTGATTGATCTTCAATGTACTAAGAAAAACACCTTCATGACCTTCATTGTTCCACTAGGAACCTGCAACTCTTTCTTTAACAATTTTCTCAATATCCTCGACATATACAGCCTTCAATACCTCAATGCTAATAGTGTTGACATCAATGACAACCACATATCAGTAGCACAACCACAACATCCAACAATTTTCTTGACCTGAAACTTCATAACCAGGTAGTTGCTATGCATACACTTCCTCTTTCAATACTCCATTCAAGAAGGCGGACTTGATGTCCATTTGATACATCTTCCACTTGTGTTGGGATGCAATTTCTATGACTTCCTGGATGGTTTCCATCCTTGTAACTGGAGCATATGTCTCATCATAATCTCTCCCAAACTTCTATTTGTATCCCTTGACAACTAATCTTGCCTTATGCCTCTCTATTCTTCCATCACCATTGCTTTTGGTCTTATAGACCCATTTCACTCCAATTACTTGCTTGTTGGGAGGAAAATCAGTTAGCTCCCATGCTTTATTATTCTCTATTGCATCTATCTCCTCATCCATAGCTTCACACCATTTCTTTTCTTTCACAACATCCTCAAAATAAATTGGATCACTATGAGAAAATAATGCAAAATTCATACTTTCATCAAACTCTTCATCATAGCTTTCATTTTGGTAGATCTCCCTTAGAATCTTGGTCTTTCTTGGCATTAGGGAGGTGAGAGTAGGGTTTGAACTTTCACTACTACTGTTGCTTTGTTGATCAAACCCTATTCAAAGCTATCTAGAGCTCACTATTTGTGTCTGTGTAGTGGTCCGGAGTGATCCAAAGTTGGTTCATAGCAGTTTGGAGCTATTGGGAGCTACTGGAGGCTCCATAACATCATCTTGCTACACTTCAAGCTCTTTTCCTTCATTACTTAGAGCTGTCAGGAGCTGTCGGGAGCTATCAGAATCTATCAAGCCATCCCATGACTCATCCTCTAGGAACTCCACATCTTTGTTGATAACAATTTTCTTGGTGACTAGATTATACAGCCTGTAGGCTTGATGTAACACCTCTCTAACTCCAGCTTGGGTAAGATAGTATTTTGATTTTGATTTGGTTTTCTAACTATTAAATGTTGCTATAATGAGATTAGACATTGATGATTAGTTATTATTTTGGGTTACATGCTTATACGTTTATATACTGTTATCATTGATTTTGTATGATTATGGATAAGAAAGGGATGATTTCGTAACACTTGTATCCGAGAGGCTTACGATATCATGACCCTCTTCCTAATGATTGATGTTGCTTAGACTAGATATGATATATGTTATATGCACATGTACTTTGACGTGTGATTGGAGTGATGCAGGTACTGAGTATCGACTCCACCTAGATCCACAAGCCTAAGCGTACTCGTATTCCCTGATGGTGGCTATTGGAGGTAGTCACAGGCCAAATGTACCCTACCGTAGCCCATTGTACCTTGTCAGTGCAGTTTTCCTTGTTGATGTCTTATTGTTCGGTTACCTAGCGGTAATGTCCAGAGCACTTTTCAGTTGTATGTGGTTTACCAGTATGTTTTGTTGAGGAATTTTGTTATGGTTTCCACTAATTTGTTATGTGGCTATTTATTTTGGTTGTCGATGTTATGATGTGGTTTCTTTGACATATTTTTGTGGTTTCATATATGGTATTTTATAGTGTTTTATTGATTGGAGAGTAGAATGGTTATATCCATGAGATTTTAACTATGTTATTTTAAATGATTTTTATTGATCATTCGAGAGAATGATATATTTCATTTGGAAATTTTAAATGATTTTATTAATCCATTTTGTGAGCTCTTATAGTCTTGTTTAAATTTTATTTGGGGGCTTTATGTATTTTAACGTTTGGATTTAAATTATTACTTTTATATGAAATAGGGAATGTTGGATATTTAGTGATTTTAATTAATTGAATTGGGGAGCTTTAATAGCTTGTTTAATAAAATGTTTTATTTCATTTTGTTTTGGGATATATATTATTTTTTTTTTGAGGGAGAGTTATTCTTTTTGGAGGAGAAAAATTTTCTTTTTTTGAAGGAGAAGAAGAAACCCATGAATTGGGCAGCAGAGTTGGGGAGCAATGTGGAGATTTTGTTGAGAAGAAATTTGTGGGCATTTGATTGTTGATTTCAGCATGCCATTTCCTCCTTGTTGTCCTATTGGAACCTAGTCACGCTTTCTATTTAGAGCAATCTTCATTTCAATTTTGGGGAAGCAATGAGGTATTTTTCAGTGGTTCTTGAATCCCTTGAATTTTTGGTGGTATATAATGTGATTTAGCTTGGGAATGGTAAGTTTTGCATTTCCTTATGGCAGATTTATTCCTTTGTTCTACTTTGTGAATATTTTGGGGATGGATAATGTTTGTTTTGGATTCAAATTGCTGCCCTGTAGTTTTTCTTATGGCAATTTTTTGTGCATTCCAATAAATCTAAAATGGGTTGCTGGAAAAATAGATTTATGGGCACTTTTAATTCTTTTATTTTATTGTTCTTTTGCCCAACTTGTTAAAAAATATTTTTCCTTTTTGTTCTTTATTTACTTGTTAAAAACAAAAAATAAAGGTGGATTCCATGTAGAAATGCCCAAATCTCAATTGGGTCTTTGGTAGATCTTAATTCTGGGCACTTTCATTTTTGGTCAAATTTGTGCCTACTTGTTTAAAACATTTTGCTTTTCCACTCTTTAACCACTTGATATAAATGCAAAAAAAAAATGGATTCCATGTAGAAACGTCAAAATCTGAACTGGGTCTTTGTCTGATTTTTAATCTGGGCACTTTCATTTTTCATGTTTTTGCCCAGCTATGCATAAACATGATGTTTTTCTAAACAACACCTTATCTCGGGTCATAAAATTAAAAATTAAAGATGGAATACATTTAGAAAAATCTAAATATGAGTTGGGTTGTTGTCTTATTTTAGATTTGGGCACTTTTATATTTTTATGAAATTTTTATGCCTCTTTCTCATGCATTTGAACAACAGCCGAAACCGTGCTTTGTGCCACTGTCACTTAGTGGTTTTAATTGTTTAAAAGTGTTTTTTTGAGATGATTTAATAAGGCTAATATTGATTATGTGATTTGGTTCTTTTATTAAGTTAATGATGAATGTTGGATGGTATTTGAGCTACTCATTGGTGTATGTGATCAGTTGTTTGAATGATTTAGCATCAATGTTTGCTTGGTTGTTATAAATGGCTTTTATGATGGATTTTAGTGGATTTTTCATTGTTTCATATTTTCTTTGGTTCCCTATTTGGTTAAATGAGATGGGGTAAAAAAATAATAAGATAATGAGTCCTCGTGCATGGCCTTGAGCACTTGTAAAGGCTAAGGATGCACTCGAGAAGGCCTATATGTCTGCAGGGTGTTGAGTTATCCGTCTGCAGGACATTGATTTCAGCATGATTGAGTTTTCCTCATTTGTATGAGAGGTGTACTTGATTTTGTGTGATTCCATACCTTTGAGCACGCATGATGATACTCCATCCGATCTTCACTCTAGTACCTCATACCATAGTAGTCATGAGTAGTACCCGACATGTTATTGTATGAGAATCTTCATGTTGTGGCATTGGCCTTATGCCTCATAATTCGTGTTCATTCTATGTCTAATGTGAGTGTTGGCCATATGTTACCCTTTCCTTGTTATTTCTGCTTGGGCCTTGTGACTACCTCCGAGCACGATGGGGTGGTCTCTTTTGAGTCCACATGGTAGGGAGGCATTGCCACCACCATTGGGGACCGGTGTACAGGTTATTGGAGCACCAGTTGGAGTTGATCTCTCTTGTACTTGTCTTATATGTTGATGTACCTTATTCTTGGCTATGCCATTGTACTCATGTATATTCATTTATGTGTATATTGTGCTCTCTTGAGAAAGAAGATGTAATCATATAATTTAATGAGAAGAAATGTGATGTTTTATGTTTGGCTTACGGGTTTCGGTGTTGGTATCAGACTCACGTGTACTATGGTGATTCTTTGCAACCTTTCTTTCCTAAGTATCATGCAAAAATCAGAGTTATTTTTGTATATCCTCCCTTTTTGTTGTTGCTAAGGTTTCCAGCACAATGCAGCTTGTTGTTTTGGTCTATGTTGTTGCTGCTAAGGTTTCCAGTGAAATGCAGCTTGTTGTTATTGATCTGTGTTGTTGCTACTAAGGTTTCCAATGCAACACAACTTGTTGTTCTATGTTGTACTTCTATGTTTCTGGAGCATCGACGTAAAGTAATTTTGGAGCATCGACGCAAAGTAATTTTGGAGCATCGACGCAGAGTAATTCCGGAGCATTGGCGCAGAGTAATTCCAGAGCATCAACACAAAGTAATTCTAAAGCACCAACGTAGGAAGTTCTGGAGCTCTCCTATTTTCTCCTGTTCATATTTTATTTGGAGGGTTAATCAGTCCTCCCCTCTTGGTTTTGCACTCGACCATTCTTGGTATTATATATTTTCAATTTATCGTATCAGGCAATTGCTTTCTATGCAAGTTATTCTTTATGTTTTCAAAAAAAAAAAATTATCTTGTCCTCTTTGGCTCTTACCCTTCAGGGTTGCGTAGCGGGATGTTACACTTTGGACTCTTCACTATAGCCTATGAAGATGCACTTCTCACCCTTGTCATCCAACTTTTTCCTCTTCTCTTTTGGTACAAGTGCATATGCCACACACCCCAACACTCTCAAGTGCTCAATCGCCCACTTGCATTTTTTCCATGCCTCTTGTGGAATCTTGTCACAAACTACCTTTGTAGGACTTATATTTATCAAATACATTGATGTTTCTACAGCTTCACCCCAATATTCATCTAGAATCCTCTTGGCTTTAATCATACTTCTTGCCATCTCCACAATGGTTTTGTTTTTTCTCTCAACCACTCCATTTTTATATGGATTATAGGTTGTCATTAGCTTCTCCTTAATGCCATGTTGCTTGCAAAAATTCATATACTGATTGGAGGTATACTCTCCCCCTCTATCTGACCTTAGGACCTTGATGAAATGTCCACTCCCTTTTTCAGCCTAGGCCTTAAACACTTTAAGCCTGTCAAATTCTTCAGATTTATGTTGCAAAAAATAAACCCATGTCTTACGACTATAGTCATCTATGAAGGTCATAAAATATTGGCTCTTATCAATAGAAATTGTTTGCATAGGGCCACACAAATTAGTGTGCACCAATTCAAATGGTGCTCTTGCCCTTCTAGAATTTCCCGATTGAAAGGGTTTCGTATGTTACTTGCCTAAAATACAGTCTTCACATCTACCACTAGGCTCTACAATGGTTGGAAAACCTCCAACCATACCCTTCTTTGACAAAATATTCAAACTAGTATAGCATAAGTTTCCATACCTGAGATGCCAAAGCTTGGAAGGGTCTTGAAAGATTGTATTGAAGGCTGCTTGTTGTTGTACTGCTATACATTTTCCATGCCTGGAGGTTGCAGCCATGGATTGAGATAAGAAACACCTTTCAAACCTCAAATGAAACATTTTATTCCTTGTCATTGGCACTGCTACAATTATTTTCTTACTTCCATCCTTCTCATAAATGATGCATTCACCCTTTTCCATCAACACTTTGTATCCTTTTTGGATAAGTTGTCCAATACTCATGAGATTGTGCTTTATACCAAGGGAAAAATACACATTTTCAATCTCCTTCTCACCTTGCTTGGTTCAAAAAATAATAGACCCCTTTCCCACAATTGGAACTATTTCATTGTTCCCCATTTTCATTTCAGACTTGACATTTTTATCAATGAAAGAAAATAAGCTTTCATTGCTACTCATGTGGTTACTCCATCCACTATCTAAAAATCATACCTCATCACTGGCTTGCTCAACAATGTTGCACATGATAAAGGCCTTTTGTTGATTACCTTCAACCACTTTTTCATCAGCCACATTTGCACTTTTCTTGGACTGATCACATTGCTTTTTCCAGCACTCACTTGCATAATGGCCAAACTTATGGCAATGATAACATTCAATATTTCTCTTGTCAGAATTCTTCTTGACTTGTCTGGATTTGGATTGAGAGTTGCTTGCTCCCTCTTGGTTGTGTGATTGTCCTGATCTATCTTCTCCAACATTTCCACATCCAGGTCTACCTCTACCTCTTGAGCTTCATTCAGAGCTATTTCTACCTCTCCCCTTGCCTCTTGCATTGGCTTGAGCTTTGAAAGCTTTCTCATGGGAAGAACTTGAAGACCTATTTAGGTGCTGCTCATGGGTTTGCAGGGAACCCATCAACTCATCAACATACAATGTAGAGAGGTCCTTTTCCTCTTCAATGGCAATCACTACTGCATCAAAATTTGTGGGTAAAATTATGAGGATTTTCTCCACAATCCTCTACTCTTCCATGACTTCTCCATTCATCCTCAACTGGTTTATCAAACCTAAGATTCTTGTGTGAAATTCTGAGATAGACTCATTGTCCTTCATTTGGAGAGTCTCAAAATATCTTCGAAGCATTTTGAGCTTCACCAATCTGACTTTATCAGTCCCTTTGTAACTAGTTTGGAGGATTTCCCAAGATTCCTTTGCATAGTTAGTTACTTATATTCTGGGAAAAATGGCCTTTGTCAAGGTTGCTTCAATCAGACTCAATGCTTTTGCATCTTTCCTCCTTGTCTCCTTCAACTGGGTCTTCTTGTTATTTGTGAGAACTGCATATGTTGCTATATTAGTCACATCATTGAGCCCACTGATCACAAAATCCCACAAATCATTTGCGACCATTATGGTCATCATTTCTTTTCCCAAACATCATAGTTTTTTCCATTAAATGGTGGTGGCTACTGCCAACTCTTACTCTCATCTCCAGCCATGTCTCTAATAAAATAAAATTTAAACACCCAGAAAAATAAATGACTAACTCACTCAAGACTTAGAGCCAATTGGCTCTAATACCATGTGAAAATTATCTAAATGCTCTGATACCATGTGAAAATTATCTGAATGCTCATACACAAAAAAAATACATAGAGTTGCTGCTCTATTTCTCAAACAGTTGGGAATGCCAAAATAAAATGTGGAATAATAAAATAAAATAGATTGGAGACACACACCTGGGCATGCAAACTTGCTTCTTCTATTAACTCAAAAAATAACAATTACAAAATGATTTCAAACTTAAAACTAAAAAATGCTAATGAAAAACTTGACTTGCAGCAATCTAGAGCTACACCCACAAACTTTCAACAATCAGGAGCTTCACAGAGTTCACTTTACTTCTTCCTATTAGTCTAGAGCTATTTGTTTCTCCTTGCACACACTGAACAATCTAGACCTATCTACTGCTCCTTGCTCATGTACAAAACAATCTAGAGCTATCTACTGCTCCCTGCAACATTCTACACATCACTCACAAAACATTCTTTGTTGTTGTTGTTGCAACTTCACCTTCTTGCAAATCACTTGCAATATTCTTCAGCCAAATCTTAAACTGATTGTTACATTCCTTCTATTTGTCCTCATTCAAAAAATTCCCTCTCATAATTCAAATCCACCTAACACAATAAATTCTAGAAATTCAAATTTTCCTACCACAATAAATTCTACAGTCATGATCAGAACAAGGATGAAGATCCCAAAAAATAAAATTGCAGTTGAAAACTCCTGACAAGTAGGTGAATTGGGGAGTTGACGTGAGAAAGGTTCAATCAAAAAATTAAATATTTCCAACAATGTTGACAGTTTCTTTACATTTATTTAAACAACAGCTATAGCCATTTTGGCATCAAAAAAGTTAATGAATAAAGCTTATTTTTTTGTTGTAGCAGTTTGTTTCTATTTTATTTTTTGTCTTTGCTCTTTCTATCAGATTGGTATCAAAGCTAGATGATCAGGGATGAATATTTCAGAAGGTTGAAAGCTACTAATGAAGATAAGGAAAATGTGTGATCGTTGTTGTAGTTGTTGAGTGTGTTGATGCTACTAAGTATTGGAGTCATTTATATGTATTTTTGTATTTCTTGAAACTCTTTTATGGATTTGATATAAAGAAATGAATTAAAAGGTTTTTTTGTTAAAAAAAAGATAAGTGTAGATCAAGAAAGAGAGATAACATCATGAAATATAGTAGTAATTTAACTCAGCCTTAGATTCCATTATTTAGAGGAAAAAATTATGATACATGGCCAATAAAAATGAAGACATTATTTTGTTCACAAGATTTATGGGAGTTTGTTCAAAATGGGTATGTAGAACCTCAAGATTTGTCTACTTTTTCACAGACACAAAAAGAAGAGCTTAAGGAAAAGAAAAAGAAAGATTCTAAAGCTTTGTTTCTCATCCAACAAGCAATGGATGAAACTTTGTTTTCTAGAATTGCTAATGCGACTAGTTCTAAGAAAGCTTGGGATATATTAGAAAATTCATACCAAGGGACAACTAAAGTAAAAGTTGCAAAATTATAGATTTTAAGAAGGAATTTTGAAAATCTTCAAATGAGTTCATTAGAATCTATAGATCAATTTTTTCAGTAATGTAATGAATATTGTAAATCAAATGAAGATACATGGTGAAAATATATTTGATCAAAAGGTGATAGAAAAGGTTCTTAGAAGTCTTCCTGATTAATTTGATGCAATAGTTGTTGCAATTGAAGAATCAAAAGACTTATCTCAATTGTCAATAGATGAATTGATGGGATCCTTGCTTTCCCATGTAAGTAGAATAAATCAAAATAACAATTCTTCTTTGGAAAGTGCTTTCAGAACACATGTATCATTTGGAAGAGGAAGATCAAACTTCAGAGGAAGAAGAAGAGGAAGAAGTGATCACACAAGTTCAGATCAAGGAGAAAGAAGGAATTCGTCCTATCAAAATTTCAGCAATAGATGGCGTGGAATAAATCAGTTCCAATCATCAAGGTATGATAAGTCCCACATACAGTGTCACAATTGTAAGAAATTTGGGCATTTTGCAAATGAATGTAGAATCAAACAAGCTAAAGTGGATAAGAAAAAGGAAAATTACTCATATGTATCTGGTAATAATTCTGGAAGTTTACTCATAACTTGTAATGTGGCTTAAGAAAGCTCTAATGATGTATGGTTTTTAGACAGTGGTTGTAGCAACCATATGACAGGAAACAAATAATTAATTGCTAGTTTGGATGATTTTGTAAAATTATAAGTAAAATTGGGAAATGATAGTAGAGTATCTGTAATTGGGAAAGGAATCATTAATATCATGACTAAGAATGGTGAAAATAGACATATTGATGATATTTTCTTTGTACCTGGTTTAAAACATAATTTTTTGAGTGTTGGTCAATTAATGCAAAAAGGTGATGCAGAGGGTACTCCCCTCTACCTCAAATCCATTCACAAAACACAAAGAAAAATCTCATAGCAAGCACAAAACCCCAAACTATTGCAAACAATTCACTCTAACAAATTCATTTGTCATTGAAATCTCCATTCTATTTAACAATTAAATAGTTGTCAATTCGAATGTTAGGAAATTAAATTCTACTGTCATTCCAATTTAAATACTATCAAGAATTTATTCAACTGTTACACATCCAAGTAAATATTTTCTCTTGGCTGCTACCTTACTCCTACTCTATATAGTCCCTTTTGATTTGTATTTTCTAACAAAACAAATTTCTCTCCCCTCTATTGTGCATGACCTTTCTAACAGATTTTATTGCCTTTTCCTGTCAATCTTTTCCTCAAGGTTGTGCTCCCAAACTCCTCCACACGCCCCTCCCTTTCCTGCAGCCTACCTTCCCATTATAATCTGCTAATCTTATTTCTATATATGGCGCTATATCTTCCCTTCACGATGGTTTTCATTTTCCTTATAAAAATTCATAATGTGCAACATTTTAAACTTCTTATCCGCCCCTAAATATGCATTTCCATATCTTTTATTTTTTAGAATCTTTGCATATACATCTTCTCCAAGAATGGTGTGGATCTCTACCATGAAAACATTTGTTTTTCTTATTTGTTTCACTCTTCTTTAACTGCAACCTCTCAGCTCCCATAATGCATTTGTCTCTTGGTTTGCAAACTGCATTTTAACTTGTTTTATTTAACTACATAAACCCTTTGTAACCATCTTGAAATCAATTCAAGCTTATGATTACACAATCCTTCAAATATTAATACAAAATTGAAATGCTTGATAGATGTTGAAATATCAAATGCAATTGAAAATAATGTCATTTGATTAATGCCCCGAGATTGAAATGTTTGAACTTTGGGATCAAACACAAACCAGAAAATGTGAACTCAATATTAAATTATTTTTTTGGGTGATGTGGATTGTCAATCCACTTAGGATGTTCCTACATTAGACATGCTGGATAGAAAGATTGTGATCATGGGCTCACAATGATGGAGTTGAGTGATCGAATCACTCTTTTAGGTTGACATCAACCTACAATGAACTCCTTCATTGTCCAAGTGCTGAAACTCAAACCTTCTTTCATCTTTTCCAACATTGTGTCAGAGCACGCACTACCTCCCTCTAGCAACATTGCAATTTCCTCCTTTTTCTCTTCGTGGACTGATGTCCACCACAACCCAACCTCCTCCAACAAATTCTTTCCACACTTCTCTCCTCTTTCATGGGTTCAAACCCACCTCCAACTGTCCACCTCCACCAATACCCTACAACATCTTCCACTTTCTCCACAAGAAAATATGGAACATCTACTACACATTCTAGCTCATTATCCCTCTTTCCTTTTATCATCTCATCTAAAAACACAATAACATCACAAAATTGTTTTACCTCATCTTCACTCACAACTACACCATCAATTTTCATTGCGATATCTTCCACCTCCTCACTAGCTACAACTTTTTGCTCTTCTTTCTTTGCTGCAACATCAAGCTTTGATGTCCACTCTTCCTCAATTTCCAGCAATTGTGCGAGAAAATCTAATTCACCTTCACCTTGAGTTGCGAACTCTTCGTTGTTCACCTCTATCTTTTCTTCTTCTCTCTTCATGCCTTCCTCATGGCACATCATTGTTGCAACTTCTTCGTTGGTAGGGGCTGCCCTTGTTCTTCTTTCCATTTGTGGTTACAACACTCATTTCTTATATTCTTCTTTTCGCTATCCTCTTTCAAGAGAACCTTCTTCTTCTCACTGCTCTTCACCATTTTCTTCTCACTCTTTCCAACAATCTTTTCTGCTTTTCCACAAACCATCTTATCCAACACTTCACACAATTCATGCTCCACATCATCCCAATACTGCTCCCAAAATAGTATCCTCATAGGTCTCCTGACGACCCAACCCATCTTTTCCTGCTGCAATCTTCCACAACTCACATTCTCTGCTCCTCCACGATTTGTCCCTACTACAAATTATCACCACTATCCTCTACCCAATAGGATTATGGAAGATGCACCCTCACAATCTCTTCTACTCGCTTCCTCTCAGTGGAAGAGATTTTTACACCTTCTACCCAGCCTCATCTATGTTGGAGGATAGTCAACATGATTTCCATGGAACCAATGACCTCTCAAGGCTTCTTCACTCTTCACAAACTCTTCACCCATGGTCCTGGTGGATACTCTTCATGCTCAGTATTACTGGATCTAATACCAATTGATGTAGAGGGTACTCCCCTCTGCCTCATAGCCATTCAAAAAACAAAAAATGAAATCTCACAGCAAGCACAAAACCCAAAAATATTGCAAACAATTCACTCTAATAAATTCATTTGTCATTGAAATCTCCATTCGATTTAATAATTAAATAGTTGCCAATTCAAATTTCAGGAAATTAAATTTTATTGTCACTCCAATTTAAACACTATCAAGAATTTATTCAAATGTTACACATCCAAGCAGATATCTTCTCTTGGCCACTGCCTTACTCCTACTCCACAAAATCCCTTTTGATCTGTATTTTCTAACAAAACAAATTTCTTTCCCCTCTCTTGTGCATGGCTTGTCCAACATATTTTATTGTCTTTTCCTGACAATCTTTTCCTCAAGGTTGTGCGCCCAAACTCCTCCACAAGCCCCTCACTTTCCTCCAGCCTACCTTCCCATTATAATCTTCAAATCTTGTTTCTATATATGGCACTATATCTGCCCTTCATGATGGTTCTCATCTGCCTTATAAAAATTCATAATGTGTAGCCTTTTCAACTTCTTATTCGCCCCGAAATCTGCATTTCCATATCTTTTATTTTTTAAATTTTTTGCATATACATCTTCTCTAGGAATGGTGTAGATCTCTGCCATGAAAAAAAATGTTTTAATTTATTTCTTTTTCTTATTTTCTTCACTCTTTTTTAACTGAAACCTCTCAGCTCCCATAACGCCTTTGTCTCCTGGTCTGAAAATTGTATTTTAACTTGTTTTCTTTAACTACATAAACCCTTTGTGCCCATCTTGAAATCAATTCAAGCTTATGATTACACAATCCTTCAAATATTAATACAAAATTGAAATTCTTGATAGATGTTGAAATTTTGTCAAATGCAATTGAAAATAATGTCATTTGATTATGCCCTAAGATTGAAATTTTTGAACTTTGGGATCGGACACAAACCAAAAAAATGTGAACTCAATATTAATTTTTTTTTTGGGTGATGTAGATCATCAATCTACTCGGGATGCTCCTACATCAAAAGGGTACAAAGTTCACTTTAAAAATGATGAATGTATAATTTTGGATAGAAATCCTAATCATAGATTAATTGTAAGGGTCAAAATGACACAAAATAGAATGTTCCCCCTCTAAATTCATTGTATTCAAGGAAAGGAGGAAATTGATTTCAAAACAGTGTACTTAGACCAGACATGGCTTTGGAATTTAAGGTATGGTCACCTTCATTTTGGAGGTTTGAGTTTATGGAAAAAGAAAAATATGGTGAGAGGTTCACCAGTTATAGATCATCCAACTAGTACATGTGAAGGTTGTATTTTAGCAAAATAGCATAGAGAGAGTTTTCTAGCAAAAAGTTAATATAGAGCAAAGACACCATTAGAATTAGTTCGCATCGATATATGTGGGCCAATGGAGACTCCATCTTTAGGTGGAAAATTATATTTCCTAACATTTATTGATGATTTTAGAAGGAAGAAATGGATATACTTTCTTAAGTAGAAGTTTGAAGCATTTGATAAATTCAAGGAGTTTAAAGCTTTGACAAAAAAACAAAGTGGATTCTACATTAAGGTACTCAGATCTGATAGGGGTGGTGAGTTCAGTTCTAATGAATTTTTGGATTTTTGCAGATGTCATAGAATTAAGAAACAGTTTACAACAAGATATACACCACATCATAATGGAGTAGCAGAAAGGAAGAACAAAACTATAATGGATATGGCTAGGAGCATGATGAAGGCCAAAAATTTATCCAATGATTTGTGGACAAAAGTAGTGGCATGTGTAGTGTACATTCTGAATAGGATTCCTAAAAAGAGTGTGAGGGAAAAAATCCCCCAAGAAGCATGGAATGGTAAGAAGCATACTATCTCTCATTTTAGAATTTTTGGATGTGTTGCTTATTCTCTAGTGCCATCTAAATTGAGAAGGAAATTAGATGATAAGAGTGAAAAATTTATTTTTATTAGTTATGATGACCAATCAAAAGCTTACCTATTATATAATCCAATTACAAAGAAATTGATTATTAGTAGAGATGTTGAATTTAAGGAAGAAGAATCATGGGATTCAAATGTTGACAAAATAGCCACTGGTGGAGCACCTATACATGATAGTGAAGAGGAACCAGAAAAACAAGGTGGTCAAACACCACCAAGTACTCCACCAAGAAATATTGTGAAAGGTATATCATCATCTCATTCAAATTTAAGTGATGAACCGGATCCAACACTTGCTTCATTAAGGAAAAGGTATAAAGGAAAGAAAAAAAAGCTTAAAAGAAATATATGATCAAGGAGAAGAAAATGTGAATTCAAATTTTGCTTTATTTTCTTATGATCCTATATAATTTGAAGAAGCAATAAAAGATGATAATTGGATTAAAGAAATGGATGAAGAAACAGACTCTATTGAAAGAAATAAAACATGTGAGTTAGTTGATTTACTTGAAGGTACCTGAAGGTAATAATTGCATAGGATTTAAATGGGTTTATAAAACTAAATTTAATGTTGAAGGTCAAATTGTAAAACATAAAGCAAGATTAGTTGCAAAAGGGTTTTCATAGTAGTATGGGATTGACTATAATAAAAAAATTTCTCCAGTTGCAAGGTTGGAGACAATTAGAATTGTTCTAGCAGTAGCTACACATAATAATTGGAATGTTTTTCAAATAGATGTGAAATCAGCCTTTTTAAATGGTGTTCTTGATGAAGAGGTTTATGTTTTACAACCCCTTGGTTATGAAGTTCATGGTCATGAAAACAAGGTTTATAAATTAAAAAGTCACTTTATGGATTGAAACAGGCACCTAGGGCTTGGTATAGTAGAATTGACTCATATTTGATAAGTAATGGATTCAGTAGAAGCAACAGTGAGCCTACATTATATATAAATACTAATGATGAAGGCCAAATTTTGATTGTATATCTATATGTTGATGATTTGATTTTATGTGGAAATTTTTCTTTGGACATGTTTAAGTGAGATATGATGAAAGAGTTTGAAATGACAGATTTGGGCTTGATGAGATACTTTTTGGGTATTGAAGTTGTTCAAACAGATAAGGGAATTTTTATTTGTCAGTCCAAATATGCCAAGGATGTATTAAGAAGGTTTAAAATTTTGAATTGTAATCCTACATCAACTCCAGTTGTCATAGGAACAAAATTGAGCAAAGAGGATAAGGGGTCAAATGTTGATCCAACCAAATTTAAAAACTTGTTGGTAGTTTAATGTATTTTATAGCTACAAGACCTGATATCATGTATGGTGTAAGTTTGATTTCAAGGTTCATGGATTCACCTCATAATTCTCACTAGCAAGTTGGGAAGAGAATACTCAGATATGTCGTAGGAATATCATGATATGGAATTCTATATTCCAAAACTAACAATTTTGATTTGGTTGGTTATACTAATAGTGATTTTGCAGGTTGCAAAGATTATAGGAAAAGTACATTAAGACATTTATTTCATATTGGATCTGAAGCTATGTCATGGGCATCAAAGAAGCAACCTATAGTGACAATTTCTTCAGCCAAAGCAAAATATGTAGCCACAACTGCTGCAGCATGTCAAGCAATTTGGATATGTTGAATTTTGTTAGATTTGTTGCATAATCAAGATGAACCAACACCAATCCTTTGTGACAACAAGTTAGCCATTGCATAATCCAAAAATCATGTATTTCACAAAAGGAGCAAGCATATTGATACGAGATACCACTTCATCAGAGAATTGGTCAACAATGGAGAAATTTGTCTTGAATTTTGTAGATCTAAAGATCAACTGGCAGACATTTTTACCAAAGCATTTCCAAAGGATAGATTTGAATATTTAAGACAAAATTTGGGATGTGTTGATGGTCGAAATTAAGGGGGGGTGTTGGAAAGAAACTTCTAGTTTCTCCCACAATTTCCACAGTACTCCCGTAGTTCCTATAATTGGTTTTAGAATTTTCCAAACCTTCTTAAGTGTTATTTTAGTCTATTTCCATTTTTATTTCTTACTAAATTTAGTATTTTCCTTCACTGTCATTGTTGATAGTTTCTTTACATCTATTTAAACAACAGTTGTAGCCATTTTGGCATTGAAAAAGTTAATGAATAAAGCTTGTTTTTTTCCATAGCAATTTCTTTCTATTTTATTTTTTGTCTTTGCTCTTTCTATCAAAAGAGACCATATATCTATGACCATTGGGCTATATAAGGGAAAATTCTCTTTCTGATATCATGATTTATAGAAGGCATATTTGTAACCAATTGTTGTTGCACCATTTTCGCAACTTCAACAAGATTGCCAATCATGAATCAAGGCAGAGGACCTTTGAAGAAGCCCTATTTTAAGAGAGATTTATAAATCATCCATGGCCTCCATAAGTACTTTATAACAAAACCTACGAAAATCGGGAAAATCGCAACCAAAATTATGAATAAGAAAGAATTTACAACTACTTCCAGTAAATCCATGAAGTTCAGAGCTATTAGAGTACTATATGAATTGGATGTTGGTCTAGAAAGAGAATCCAGATGTGGAAAAAAAGCATGAGAAAAGTTGTAACTTGGATATACATATGGCCGACAAGTCTCTGATCGTCCCCATCATCTTTAAAGTTTAAAGCTATGAGAACATTGATGAGATTTTATCACAAGAAAATAATAGTTAAATAGTTTAAGAAAAGGACAAGACATGACTTCGTTAGCGGAAGTTAAATAATATTATGTCAACTTTTGAAGAGAGAAAATATACATCCTCTAGAAATATATCCATGATTGGATAAACCTAACATTCACAAGACTAGTAGATCCTAGCTACGGTATTGAAATCAACAAAAAGGGAAAGAGGTTCTTAATTTTATAATCAATAATAATTTTTTTGCTGAAATAAGTATTATATAACTAATTTTAGGTTTTTTAAATCAATTTGCAGTAATTATATTATAAATGAATTTAATAGTGCTCGGACTCAAGGTGTTATGAGCATCCTTGATCTTCAAATTTGAAGTGTTAAACTTGATATTCATGGTAGTAAGTTTGGACTCAGTATTTCTTAAAAGAATCATTAGGACTTGATAGCAAGTGAGTGGGGTCCATTTAATGATAGCTACATCTTCAACCTACATACACCAAACTTCATCAATAATATCTTCTAAATGTACAAAAATGAGCATAAATAACTACTTTGCAATCTCAATAATTAATGTATAAATTAAAAAGAGGTGTAGGATCCCTAAATGGACCATTATAACCCAAAGAGAGTGATTTTTAAATAGGAATTTGATAAAACTTGTGATCATCAAGGATAGATTGTAGCCCAACTCTCGACCAAAGAAGAACTCCAACATATTGCGTACAATTTCAAAACACATGATAGCTATAATAAAGTTTACTTAAGATCATCACAATGTCAAGGAAAAATGTAAATCAAGACACAAATACACAATGCAATTGATATAAAACACCATGTAAAGTTAGAGAAAAACCATTAAATGGGTGAAAAACATAATAAAGGGTATGCATTCAATAATTAAGCATCACTATCCAAGTATTCAATTAAAATACTACACAACCTAAGTTATGGATAATTAGAATCTTACTACATTGAAAAAACTTACACCTATTGATACATCACAACTTTCAAAACATACCCCTTCATCCTCGCTCTACTTTACAACACTTGAAACACTTGTTGGTACATTACAACTTTGAAAACATACCTCTTCATCCTTGATCTACCTTTATAACTTTGAGACATCCTTACGCCACTTGATATTTCTTACAATAAAGAGCATAAATTTCATTTGAAGGAAAATCAACTTGTCTAACATTGATTTCTCCCCTATTTAATCATCCTACTATCCATCACGAATGCAAAAATGAGGAAAATAATTCTCCAAAAGTCTCTTTGAATTCTCAAATTATTTATTTTTGCTAAACTTATTTGATAGGTCATGTTCTTTGTTTCCATAATAAGAGCTAAGAACACATCATCAAGGAAGGCCTTGATGATGTGGTATTTATGGTGAACAATGTGTTCACTCCCTACCAAAATAAAAACCTTCTAATTCCTAGCTTTGTAACTATTTTTTACAACCTACATGTTGAGTATAAGAACATAAAGATATTCTAGAGTATCCTAGAAATCCTTAAGTCCATTCTATATGGAAATTTGTTTCAACCACCTTGGTATTGAAAAATATATCCAAATTACTTGATAAATTTGGATACCCATAGTGGCATTATCTTTAGGGCCTTTAACATTTGAATAACATTCATATTTTAAATCAGAGAGAGTAGAATTGAGATAGATCTAGGATCATTAAATGGACCACTATAACCATGCTCCAAAAGTAAGATGATAATACATATTCCTTTAAACTTCTATCAAGCCATTAAATAAACATACAAGATTGATGAAAATCCCTTGGTGAGATATTGTAATTCCCCCCTTGAAATGTATTTCTTGCAAAGGAATACAATCAATTACAACTTGTTTCTAATTGCATGTCATTAGTATTGTGTGTTTTATTGTTTATAACTGATTCCAAAATTTCCCCTTACAAGTATACAAGATAGTGAACAATGGAAGACAAAGATTAGAAGTTGGATGAAGTAATTAAAGTCATCTAAGATCATGGAGAATAAGATGATAGTGATAGGCTATATGTTGAAAGATGAAAAATAAAGGGAAGCCAAAAATAACTAAGGGTAAGATACAAAGATGGTTTATGGAATAAGCATGTTACCATTGCCAAATGAAGGTATAATTAATTAAACACCACCATAGAAGAATAAATGTGGAAGGTTACAAGTGATGACCAAGAGTGGACAGTCTTAGATGAGAGGAAAATTTATAAATATTCAAAGATTGTTATCACTATTACAAGGTACTAGAAATGGTTAAAGGGAAATTCCCACTAAGGGTTTAAAAAGTAGCATACCTAAGAGATCATAGTGGTATGAAGATAGTGTGGTAGGTATGGTAAGGATAGTTCAAATTAACTAGTGAAAAAGTTTATGAATGACAATAGTTTCAATGTTGAAGGAAGAAGTGAGTGGTTAGTAAACAATGCATAAAATATAGTGAAGAAGGCAATAAAGTTGTATTTCATAAGCCTTATAAGAGGAGTTTTTCCATGGTTATCAAATCCATGGGCATGTATACAGACCTTTGCAAGTACCATGAAAATTTCATTGCACTCAAAAGTGCCAACCACATCCATAGTAATGGCTTCCCACAAAGGTTATAAAGGATTCATAGAAATATTTTTCACTAAGTACTATGTGAAAAGAGGAATTCCAATATATGATAGTCCTATAAGTAGTAAATAAAACCTCCTTATCTAGGAGTTGCAATTCTGGTACTAAAGATAAAACATAGAAGATTCCCATGATAGTGAGTAAAGTTTTGTAAGGCATGACCAACATTGGTTAAAGAGCACTTTCAAGGATAATCCTAGAAGATCAAACCTATAAGGCATGAACCATACACCATCTTAGAGGTAGTTTAAGAGATTTCATTCAAATGAAATATACCTCATTTTATGAAACTACACTCAATGGTCATTTGTGAATATGAAGAAGAAGAAGAGGAAGATCCAATGCTACCCATGCTAGATGGATCAGTCTATTTAAACATATAATTATTTTACAGAATGTAGTGCTATAGTAGAAGAAGATAAAAACTAGAGACCTTGGTAATTTTACATTATTATAAATCTTTATATATGCAACAAGAAATCAACAAATGAATATATACACAAATTAAGGAATATCTTCAGGGTGCATCAACCTTGGAAATTTTATCAAAATGTTGTAGTCATTTATAATAATACATATAGAAAAAATATTTCTATAGCTTGTGAAAGAAAATAGATAAATGAATAATTGCACTTTTGGTAGATAGAAAGAAGAAAAGGTAGAAAAAATACATTGAATATGGCCTTATTCAACTCTTTTCAAACATCAAGTACACCATGTTGTAAATATAATTAAAATTCATTATGCAATCAAGCTCATCAATTTATTTCTCCTTCAAAATTATCAAAATTATTAACATAGGCTAAAAAGATATGAGAGAAAAACATAGAATGATATGACTAATTAGTTGAGTTTAGTTCTCATTTAGATCAATTACTTAGGAATCCATGATTTGAGTTTTCTAGCATCCTTTTTAACCTAGTCTTGACTCTAGAAAGCATGATCTCAAAACCCTATTTGAGATAGATCTTGATCTTGATTTTATAATTGTTCATCTTTGTTTAATTTTTTAGCATAAAATTGAGTCTATATCAATTTTGAAGATAAAATTTGACCCCTAAATTTTTACATTCAAATAAAATTTGGCCCATTCAAACCCTTATAACTAGCCATTGTACATTACTCATTCCAAAGCATGTGGATTTTTAATAGTCCAAGCTAAGTATAAAGAGACATTATCCCTACCTTATATGATCAAGACTTTCCATCTAGTATTTATAAACTTTCCACTAGTCTAGTAGCATTTTATAAGACCACAAATAAGAAATTGCACAATCCTCTAAAGGAAACCACAAAAACCTATTAGATTTATGTTAAGAATTATAATCTACCAATAAAGAATGAGAAAGGAAATGTAATAAATATGAAAACCGAATAAAATATTATACCTTCTAACATCCTTGTCGATTTGCTTACATTGTCTTTATTATTCTTCACTATATGAATTGTTGTTGTTTCTCTCAAAATTACACATGCACACTGATTCAAAAAGATCAGGAAAATAATGATTGCAAATTTTCAAAGTTCATGGTTAGCTTGAAAGAGGATGAAAGTATGTATTTATAGAGAATGCAACTTCAATCGATGGTTAGGATTTGGTAGAAAATCAATGGATAAGATCAAAGGATAGGATGTGTATAGGAAAGTTTGCAATTTTAAAATGGAAGAGAGGAGGAGTTAAATGGAGAGAAAATATGGCAAACAAGAGTTAAAGTAGAGAGGAATATATGGTAAGTTATAATCAAAATAAATAAATAAAATTTATTTATTTTCAATCACATGTGAATAATCAAATAAGTAAATATATTTATTTAATTATAGAAGAAGTTATGTGAGCAATTAAATAAATAAAGATATTTATTTCATCACAAAATAAATTAGGGTTTAAATAATTTAAAGATAATAATTTAATGAAAAGGAGTCAATTAATTAAATAATTAAGATTGTATAATTAATGAGAAATGAGGAGGAAGAGGATTAATTATAAAGATTAAAACACATATTTAGGGTTGGAAGAAAAAGGTTAGCCTAATTAAATAATATTTAATTAGGTTAGATGAAAATTAGTAGAAAAATGTCATTGTAGGCTTCAGACAATTTTTAGTGTCTACACTTTTCATTATCTTAGCTATCACTACCAACTCACAAAGGGATCTATATTTAGATTTACTATATTTCTAAATCATTCTTACCTTCTCCATAAATACATGTTACTATTCCTAAAACCCTATTTACACTCTAGGAAATTACATTACTCTTGATTGATGTCATCAATAATATAATTTTCAAATTTCACATCATCATCATTTATTATAATTTTTTTTTAATCCTGAAATCACTGCTAAGGCGCAAAACCCTATACTGATATCAAATAATGAGTTACATTGTCTTCTAGTTTTATGCAAAAACCCCAAGACACAGACCAACCCTTGTACCAAAATGTCTTTCAGCCCTGTTTCTTACATACAAAATGGCCATATGCTCTACAATTATACCCCTACCAAAAACCTGTAAGGAAAACTAGATGCGGAAAACAATTTTCCTAACGTCAATACCTCAGGAAAGAATGCACAAGTACTTTTAAATTTTCAATTACAGTCTAATTGAGATACACTATGAGACAGATTATAGAAACAGAGTATTTAGACAAACACACATGAACACCAGATATACGTGGGAAAACCCTTACAGGAGAAAAACCCACCACACCAAGAGAAATCACTTTGTATTACAATAATCAAAGTTACATACAATTCTAGACTTATCTTTCTGGTGTCATTATATAGCAGCATTCATCATGTACATTCTTCGAATAGAAAAATTTCAGGTTATAGCCTTTACAGATTTTAATCCTTCACTGATACAGTTTGAATTCTTCACACTTCACTGTTGATCAAACTACTATCCAACATCAAAACATCTGTAATTTACAACTATATCCCTGGCATTCCCTGACTGTCGAGCTCCCTCACAGAACCGTCGCAACGAACAAACTCCCAACGGTTCCAATTCGGCTCTTCTAATTCGTCCACGTGATGCCACATCAGAAGTCATACACGGTCAACAGAATTTGAATTACATTGGCATCTCGGTGAGACACTAACAGTGTCTCACCGATGCCACATTGACCTCTTACCAATGTCGCCAAGAGCCTCTGTAGTCGCCAAGATATTATATCGAGCTCCAACAGATATACCGAGTCATCATGTAGTCGTTCTGACTTATCCCTTTCGCCAGAAGGTCATGGCGAAATACTAAGGTTACACCGAAGTTCCCATATCTACCGAGCACCCAACGGAAGTCGGCAAGACTTACTCCTATCACCAAGAGTTCATAGTGATATTCATATGCTACTCTGAAGTGTTCACCTGTCGCCAAAACATTTTTCCATCTCCGAGAGAACTTACCAATTTATATATGTTTCATTGAAGACTGACTGTCACCAAGAGTTACCCCGATAGCCATCAGCTATTGGCAAGACAAATGCTCATCGCTCAAACCTCATAACGAAGTCTAAGAGTTATATTGATAACTCCCGAGTAGTCCCTGTCAGCATAGTTTTCTTCTATTGCTAAGACCTTCCCCGATAGCTTTGAGTTATACCGAAGATAACACTTAAGTCTTCCTAATGAAACAAAACAAGCAAACACTGTCGACATAACATTTGCTTTCACGGTGACATCTTATCGAGTGAATATAGGTTATTCCAAAAACCTCAATACATACTCTGTCGGTGAGAGATAAACACTTCGCTGAGACATCTCTCCGAATGTTGAAACCACTCTGAAACTCCAGTCGCCAAGAGTTACGCCGATAAACGAATGAATGGCCTTTCGGCCAAAGCTCTCCCGAGCGCTATGAGGTCATAGCGAATACACCAAGCTACAGTGATAGACTCCACAGTGGACCTTTCGGCAAGACAATACCTAGGTCACAACAACCTGTTCAGAATTTGATAAAACAAACTGCTAGTCAGCCAGACAATCAGAATGTCACACCGACATTGCTCTAAAGGAGGTTTCAGCTTGTAATGTTTGAGGCACATATTTCCAACAAAACCATTACCCTTTTCCAAAAAAAAAGAGAAAACCCTATTCTTTAAATGAACTAACACATGCCTTTATGGCTACCATAGACGAACTACCTCACATAGATAGATCTTTACAAAAAGCTACCCATCCTAGCCTTACTCTTTCTTGCAACACCTTCAGCTTCATCCATTACTGAGCCTGCCTTGCTCAATCCTCCTTGTTGTCTGATACCATCCTCTGCTTGTAGGCCAGATAGTCCACCACCACTGGAAAATATACACCATAATTCTGGTGAGCCAGTCGTTTCGCTTTCTGTTCATGGTCTCTACCATCATTCATAATCCACTCTTCTCCCATGCCAAGGTCCCACTCGTCGTTATCACCCATGACTATCTCACCTGCTAGCCCTTCATCCTTCACATACTTCATGGCCCAGCCATGAGGAGGGTCTACCATCATTTTCGCTGGTTTGAGCAAGAAAAAGATGCCTCTTTTTTCCCATAATTTGGAAACCTTGTTAGGTTGATAGTTCTTATCAATGGAAACTTCAACACCTCTCCACCATTTCTACACATCATGTAGTAGTTTTACGGCATTGGGATCATCAGGTAGCCATCAATGTTATCTAGGGCTTCATCAATTTCACCCAGCCACACATGGATGAAGACCATTTGGGTCAATTTCTTTCCTCTCACCTTGGATACGCCCATATGTATCAACATTGCCAAGAACATGGAAGGAATATCCACATTCACCCTGAATCTCTAGTATGCCTTCAAAATTTTGGTCCCAACACCTTTTTGGTTGCCCAAAGAATCAGCGGATGGGAGGAAGCCAACAACCCTCTCAATCTTTTATTAGTTATTTCTCCCACAAAGGATTGTTGTTGCTCTTTAGTATTTAGAAATAGTAGAGTATCCATTATTCCTAGCTCAAACAAACCACTCAAGCATACTATTGTCTAAGCACCTTACTTCTCCGCTCTAAAATTGGCTCGTTCTCACTTTGCTTAAGCTATTTCCAACCTTATCTTTTTAACAAAAGATGGACTTGTCTCATCATAATGACAAGTTTAGAATATGTGTCGTTTGAAGTGTGTCTACAAAACCACCACCTTGCAAACAATATGAATCTGATTATTTGTGTAAGGTCATGTGTAACCCGTCATTTCCTTTTTCTTGGGACTTGTTATTATGTCCCACTCCTTGCCTTCTATTTATGGCTTTTGTCTTTTCATTCTAGTCTACTTCGATTTTACATTTCATTATATTTCATGCTTTCTTGGCCACTAGTTATTCCATTTTTCTCTGGTGTCCTTCTACCATTTTATGGCGTGAAAATCTCCCCATTCTAGCTAATTCCTATCACCCCATCTTTTTGCTTACATGTTACCACCTGATGCCTTTTTCACCAACTCATCTACCTTGTTGTTCCCTTCCCAGTATATGTGGCTTATTTGGAATGCCTCAAATTTACTTATCAATTGTTTGATGCACTACAATAGATGATTTAACTTCTAGTTTGGAGAACTACCTCTTCAAATAGCATTGATAGTAATGAGTGAATCCCCCTCTAGATGAATATGATTCACTTGTATCTCTAATCCCATCTACAAACCAATAGTAGCTGCTCGAAATTTTGCTTCATTATTCGTGCATAGTCTGACGGAGATGGATTTTTCTACTAGAGTTTTACCTTGTGCATCCCTTGCAATACAACCTACTCCTCCTGATCCAGGGTTACCATGGGAGGCTTCATCGAAGTTGATTTTAATCCAACCTTCTTCTAGATCTTTCCATACTACTTCTAATCTCTTAACCTTTAGAGGTTGTGGTTCACTACTTCCACTGAGTAGTGGTGGTTTCAGACCACTAATTGATTTCATTAGATTGTCATCCCAATTGGTAAAGATTTTTTGCTTACTTTCTTTGCTACGAGCATCCTCATTGACTAAATCTACTATATCCCTTTCAATCTTTGCCTAGAGTCCATCCTCACTCATCTCCTTCCCTTGGAAAATCCTTCTATTTCTCTCCTTCCATATTTCCCATATTACTATAGATGGGGTTATTTTCCATATTCCACCAAAAAACAATTTCTTACCTCCTTGAGGCCACATTTTGAACCAGGTTTCAATGTCTTCCGACATGGGGCATTGCAGGTTTAGTTTACTCTTGACTTTATTCCAACAATCACTCGCATATGGGCATGACAAAAGTAAATGATCTGCTGACTCTTTGCTTTTTTGCACATTACACATCGTCTCGAGCCTTGAACTCTGAAGGTTGCTAATCTATCTTCAATGAGCACTCATTTTTGAATTGCCATCAATGCAAAAAATCCTGCTTTGGGAAGGAATTTTTTCCCCCACAAAAATTTGCATGCCCATTCTTTTCTTTCCATAGCTAGTTCTTTTATTTTGTATCCAAACTTCACTTTGTATGTGCCTGTGGAAGACCCACACCATCTAATTACATCCTTGTCATTGGAGGGTATGAAATGTCTGCTTTTGAGTATTTCTAACAATGCATCTTTTTGGGCTTATGGAGCATTGAGGGTTTGTAAATCATTCCATCTCCAACTAGGATTTCATTATTGAATATTACCTTACCATAGTTGGAGACCTTATTCCCCCATACTTGTAAAGTTTCCTCTTTGAGACTTGCCAATCCTAGGGTGTTGTCAATGGGAGGTTTCCCACACCATGAGTCACTCCAGAAGGAAGTAGTTATACCATCCCTGATCTCCCAAGTGACATGCTTGGATATTGTATCCCTACATTCCAAAATGAAGTTCCAAATTGTAGAGCCTCTTGGAGGAGAAATTGTGGTGAGGATACGAGTTGGTTCATCTAAGTCTAGGTACTTTCTTCTCAAGATTCTGACCCACTTATGCTCATTCTTTGTATATAGGTCCCAAACTAGCTTGGCTCCCATAGCTTGGTTCATTATCGCTAACTATTTTAGACCTACACCACCAGCTTCCTTTGGGGTGCACACCTTGTCCCGGGCCATCAATGGAAATTTGTTCTACTCCCCTGTCCCACTCCAAAAGAATCTCCAAAAAAATTGGATTAGAGACTCTTGCACTACTTTTGGTAGTTTTAAACATGTCATTGAATAAACGAGGATGGCCAACAATATTGATTTCACCATTAGTAATCTTCTTGTTGATGATAGCCACTTACCTTTCCAGGTTCCCAATTTTCTTTTGAAGCTATTTATCAGGCTTTCCTAGCAGTAGTTTTTGTTAATCCCTACAAATAGAGGCATACCCAAGAAATTCCTAGGAAGAGTTGCCACTTTTAGGTTCAATATTTTGGCCAAATCCTTTTGCAGACTTGGTTGTGTATTGAGGAAGAATACCTCTGATTTTCCCTAGTTTATGCTCTTCCCTAATGCTTTGCAATAGTCATCTAGAAAATTCTTGATCACCCTAGCTTCTCTCCTACTTGCCTCCCCAAATAGAATGGTTTCATCTACAAATTGTTGATGAGTGGTGGGATCCAAACCATTTTATACATGTACTCCCACCCACTTCCCTTCCCTTCTCATATTTTTTATTCCTCTTCCTAGCACCTCTGCCATGATAATGAAAAGGAAGGGGGAGAAGGGGTCTCCTTTCCTTAGTCCCCTTGTTGATGGGAAGTATCCATGTGTTGATCCATTCACTAACACAAAAAAATTGGCTATTGAGATACAAATCTTAATCCAATTTATCCATTTTTCATCAAACCAAACTTCCCCAACACTTCCAAAAGGAATTGCCTGTCCACCATGTCATATGCTTTAAGAATGTCCAATTTTAATATCATACATGCTTCCTTGTTATTCCTGGCTAAGTGTATGGTCTTGTGAGCAATGATTATTCCTTTTGCAATCGACCTTTCTAGCACAAAGCCACTCTATTCTTCTAATATGACCTCATTTAGTACGTTCTTGAGTCTATTTGCTATGATTTTGGTGACCACCTTATACATCGTATTGCATACTGCAATTGGTCTGAAATCACTCATCATTTTTGGGTCTTTTTTCTTGGGAATTAGGGCTAGGAATGTATGATTTACTGCCCCCAACATTACCATCCTTCTTCTTGATTCTTCTACTACTGCTGCTAGGTCATCTCCTACTAAATTCCAATTTTTTTGGAAGAAACCAGTCGGGAATCCATCTAGCTCTGAAGCCTTGTCTAGATTCAACTGGAAAATTTCTTCCTTGACTTCTTCCGTAGAGATTTTTTGATACAGTCACCTATTGTACTCTTCATTTATGATTGATGGGATTAAGCTCAACAACCTTTCCCTTGTTTATTTTTTCTCCTAGTTCTCCTTGTTTAGGATGACTTCAAAAAATATAGTAGCCTCCTTATTCACTTCCTTTGCAAATTGAGTAACTTCCCCATTTTCTTTCTTGATTTCTATTATCATGTTCTTGCTTCGGTTAGTAGTTGTTGATTTATGAAAATATTTGGTGTTCCTATCTCCCTCTTTCAATCAAGTTTCTCTTGATTTATGGTGCCAAAACCATTCTTCCCTCTTTAGTAACTCTGCTAATTCATCTTTCAAACATCTTTCATTCTCAAAACCATCTACATCCATTCCATTTTGACTATGTGTTCATTTAGGGCTTTGATTTCCTGCTCCACTCTTTCTTTCTCCTGGAAGATTTTTTTGAAGTGAGACTTGTTCCATTCTTTGAGTTTGACTTTGATGAATCCCAGCTTCTTGTTGATTTTATAATGCTTTGATTTTTCTCCAAACTTGATCTCATTCCACCATCTATCTATTAGCTTTGGCAGTTGTTCATCCCTCAACCACATATTTTTGAATTTGAATGGGCTTCCCTTTGGGGGGTCTTCCTAGCCAAAGGATAGCATTACTGGGAATTGATCTAATCCTATGAAGGGTAGTATTTGAGCCTCCTATGTGGTTGTTGATTCCCCCCAATCTCCCCAAACCAAAAATCTATCCAACTTTTCAGCTATGTTGGTGAAGCACTTCCTTCTATTTGACCATGTGAATAACCCATTTTTGGTTTGTAAGTCCACTAATTGATTATTGTCTACAAAATCTTGAAAATCACGTTGTATGGCAATGATTCTTCCCAATCCCCCTTTCTTCTCTTCATTATTCATGGTAGCATTAAAATCCCCAGCTACTATACCTCTCTCATTCCTATGATTTTACAATTCACTTGTAATCCTCCTCCACACTTATATTTTTTCCAAAGTGGCAATTGGACCATATACGTTGATGATGAAGAAATGCTCATTTCTCAACAATCCCTTGAATCTTATAAGCTTCCAATTGTTTTCTTCTTTTTCCACTTCACCTTTTGTTGATAGTGGGTTCCATATTACACCAAGACCTCCAGATGCACCCTCTTCCTTCCTAAATTGTCCTTTCCATTGCCTCCAATTGCTCATTCTTTTCTTTCCTTCTTCTTTACTCCATTTGCTTTCCTAAATTAGAATTATGTCAACTTTTGATTGGTCAATTTGGTGCTTGACAATGTGCCATTTTTCAAGGGAATTGATTCCCCTAACATTTAGTGTAATGATCTTCATTTTCTCCTAGGAAAGAAAACATCCTTCCCAGTCCTCGGTTTCCTTTGTCCTGATGCATTTGATGCAATTACCAACATAGCTCTATTCGTTCTTCGACCCCTTTTTCCTTTCATCTTTATGTTTGGTTTTTTTAATTTTTGATTAGGACTGCTCAAGAATCCTTTCCTCTATCAGCTCTCCCTCCTCTGCCTCCTCTTGGTCTTCTTCCTCTAATTATGTGTCTTGATCACTCCCTTTCTCCTCAGATTGTGTATTGCTTTCTTCCTCCTCCAAGTTCTCCTTTTCTTCATTATTTTTGACAATTGGCTTCCCCTTCTCTTTCTCACCTCCCTCCTCTTGCATTTCAATTTTTGAATTGTTTGTTTCTTTGGATAGCTCTATGATCTAAGTGTTAATATATTTTTGTAGTTATTTTTCTTCTCCCAAGAGAGTGTTTAGGTATTTCTCTTCCTATGAAGCCACCTCCTTTGAATGTGCTTGCACTGATTGAAATTCCTCCCTTCTGGCCTGGGTTGAATCCTCCCAGAATCGAACTTGGTCCTCATAAGATGTTCTATCTCCTATTTCTCTCAATCCCATCTCTCCTTCACTCTTTTCCATCCCCTTTTTTGAACAACCTTCCTAGATTGATTTTTTGAAAAGACATTTCCCCGTTTGTGTTCCTTCACACACCTCTATTTCCTACTGTCAGCTTGCATACTTTTTCAAGATCTCTAATTTTTTGTAGATTACAAATCCCTCTGCTATTTCCACCAAGATGTTGGCTTCTGATCCTTTTCCATTTACAAATTCTTTGTCTACTCCTAAACACACCCCTAGAGCATCCCCTATTTTCACTATAGCCTCCACATTCCAGTACTTCGATGGGAGGTCCACTAGTTTAATCCATGTAGGATTTTTTTTAATGGTGTAATTCCAGGGATTGAAATTTGATTTCAAGTTTAGGCAGTGAAAACTATGACCATTCATAAAAATGGGTTTTCCATATAGAATTTCCTACTTTAAATTTTGATCTATACATTCTATGAGAAAGAAGGATTTTGGTAATTGATGAATGCTTACCCGATCCTTGAAATTTTTTTGCCACAAATCCTTGATCTCCTCTTTAGGGCATCCTGGTCCACATCATTTGGCGAGTAATGCTTTGTCTTTTAAACTAGATACCCTCCCTTCAATCGCTTTTGTTGGCATTGTATACAACTTACTCCCCCATGGTCTCATGCTATCTTTGACACCCTCTCCTTTCCATTTTCCCTAGAATTTCCTCATGTTCGCTCTTCTTCTATTCAAATTTAGATCCATTGGGTTCATCCTTCTACCAACTTCTAGCATTTCTCCGCTTCGTTAATTCATTTTTCTTCTATTCTCTAGGTTAGGGTTTTATGAGCCTTTCACT
This sequence comes from Sequoia sempervirens, assembly GCA_007258455.2. NCBI lineage: Eukaryota > Viridiplantae > Streptophyta > Pinopsida > Cupressales > Cupressaceae > Sequoia > Sequoia sempervirens. Next base: position 532,721,350 of record VDFB02281492.1, on the reverse strand, counting down.
TTTCATATTTTTCTAGTGCATCTCAGAATTCCACTCCTCTTTCTTCTCCAATCTGGAGTCAATGAATCTCTAGAGCACCTCTTTTCCAAGAACCACCCACATCCAATTCTTTGCATGATCCAACCTTCACTATTCCTCTGCCCTTTGTTTGACTTTCCTCCTAGATTAGATACCTTCCTCCAATCACCACCCTAGGTTCTCCTTCTCACTTGGTTGCGATTTTGCATCACAGGGCCTTCCATATTGTGATAATGCAGGTGGAATTTTTCCACCCAGGTTCCATTCGCGAACACCTACTGCGGGGTGTTCCCAACACTATTTTCCCTACCATCCACCTCTGCATCCTCTCCTAATTGACTATCCTCAGGTCAATATCTCCCCAATGCCTCCCTTTCACATCTCCTACTTTTTTCACTCAAATTCACCACCTTGCACCATGACATTAATAGCCATATTATTCTTTATTATAATTATTATTTTATTCATTACATGTTTTCGTCCAATATTTGTCAAGTACTATAAAATTGAAAAAAATGGATTTTGTAAGGAGAACATTATATCTGCTTAGCAAGCTCTTTAAATTTGTTTGTAAACACCAGTAGGCTCTTTATTGTAATTCAAACATCAAGGTGAAGTTTTTCTTGTGCATATAGAAGCTTAAAACTTTTGAAGTCAAAATCATGCACAAATGGTGAATCTTAAAAATAGAGGTCAATTTTATGTGATATTTTAAATACAAATAAATTTCATGTTGTGAAATTGACTTTTGCTAATTTTTAAGAACTAGATTAGATTTCATCATTTTATTCCAATACATCCAAGAGTAGAAATTTTTAAACTATGATTCAAAATCTATGATCCAAAATTTATAATCGAGATAGTACACAACTACCTATTACTCCCAAAATTACTCAAATATTTTTGTTTATATTAATTTTAATTTTTTTCTAAATTGTATCACATGATTTTTCCAAATGCTAAATTAGATTAATTAGATTGTATGATTGCAAGATTTTATAAACTTCATTTTAAATACAGATATTATTTTATTTCTTTTTAATATTAAACCCTATCATTTCATTAACACTATAAAAAATCTACCACTCCTCTATCTTGAATTGCCTATGCGCATGGTGGATGCCACTTTGGGGGTACCCCATGGTCTCCCTCCCTATCCTCTTCTAATCGGGTTCTTACCTAGGCACATGCTGCTCCAACAACCTTGGGGGACCCTTTTGTGTTCTCTATTGTTGTTGAACATGTTCTTTCAGTTTCGACTGCTAAAGACATGCTAGTGATCTCTATCACTCTAGAATTTAAGGGTTGGAAGAATTTTCTACTTAACTCGAGCCCAATAGAAAATAAATGGGTGATCCCATAATACTGGTTTACAATTTTTGGCCAAACTAGACATTGAACTGAATTTTTTAACTTAATCTTCACTTTCGTGCACGTATAGTTGCTAAACCATGAGGAATTTGAAGATGATGCAAACTAGTGATTTGTGAAATTTTGTCTTTAGATTCTAAATATATATTTTTTTTAAAATTTGGAATCAAATTGTATTTCTTTTTCCATCTAATTCAAAAACTAGTTTTTAATAGCAAACACCATTTTTAAAGAGTGATGTGTACTTGCTAACACAACTTTTTTCTGTGAAGGTTAAAATTCTAATTTTTTCTAATTTAGATTTGTAACTATGATATATAGTGCATGCAATTGGTTTCATAGTGTTTTATTAAATATTTTTTCTTAATTAAGTTTTGAAGTTAGACCAATTATAATTCAGACAGGTTTACTTGCTAACATATAATTTTTTTTGTATTTATCAAAATTCAATTTTATTTTTTTTGTTGGATCAAGGACATTAATATCTAGTGCATAGATATTTTTCATATTTTTTTTTATAATATGCTATGTTTCCACTTGTATAGAATAGAGAGCTTGATTTTTAGTGAAAAACCTACATTCACAAGAAATAAAAAATAAATATAATAACCAAATTAAGTATATTTAAAATTATACTTTCTGGGAAGCTTATAATGAGGACTACATAGTTGCAAAAAATTAATTTTAAATGAATTCATTTGATCCCCCAAAAGGTAAATCAAAAGTGGTATTTTATCATCATTTTGATAGGTGTAAAGGAGACTCCATTATATGTATGGTTTAAAACTAGTGGGGTTCTATCCAAGGGAGTTTGATCTAAGGTGGTTTGATCAAACCATCTTCAATTGGAATCCTTTAAATGGAACTTTTCAAGGATTAAATCATTATATTTTCAAAAAATATGTGATTTCAACAAAAATTAGGATGTCCCAAAAAGTGTAAACCACTATTGTGGGATCACCCAAATCTCATCCTCTTTCAGAAGTTGTGATTTCCGCTTCCAATACTAAATTATTTATCCCTAAATCCATTAGTGATATGATTGTTTCTTCCATGGAGAACATAGTGGTGGGAAAATTTTTCTCTTTTCTCCCTACTATGGATGTGGTAAGAAGATGTTCAACTACTAAATGGCACCTCAAGGGTAGTGTGGAATTTTTCAACATGGTTGGTGGACTATTCCTATTCAAATTCATAGTTGTTGAAGATCTATTGTTTGTTATCTCTTCAAGTATCTGGGTTTATGGGAAGCATGGACTTTCCCTGTGCCACTAGAAACTTGGCTTTGACCCTGTTGTTGATCTCAAAAAATCAGCCCCCATGTGGGTTCATTTTCTAGGACTACCCCTAGAATATTGGGATGACTCTGTGTTCCAAAGCATTGGTTATTTGATGGGTCACTTCATCACATCGAACACCATTACCAAAATGAAATCTAAATTAGTTTTTGCTCTGTTTTGTGTTAATAATGATATTAACAATTTTTTACCCAACTCTATGACGTGTTCCAAATTTGGGTCTTGGAATAAAAAAATTGTTATAAAAATGTTGTGGTTTATTGTCAAAAATGTGCTAAACTTGTGCATCTTATTTCAGACTATAAGTCCATAGTAAAACATAACCTTGGTCCTAGTGAACCCTCAGTGGATGACCTCACTAATAGCTATCCTTTCAATTCTAATATCCTTAATATCATTGACTCCCCAACCAAATATGGGCCTTCTATTTTCGTGGTCCCTGAGGTTCTGTTTGTCGAGAACGCTTCTGATGACTATGCTCTAGTGTTGTGTGTGACTTCTCCTAGCAAAGCTTTATCAGAAAATTCCTCTCCAATGTTACATTTTTTCAGATGCCCATGTGGCTCCATTGGTAGAGATGGTAAGGGTTTTATCCCATAAACATGATTTGATTAAGGATGCAGAAGAGGGAGAAATATTAAGTGTGGTTATTGATAAGAAAGACTCTGGACTCGAACAGACAAATATTGCTACCCTATCACATGGAAAAACCAATGAATATGAGGGTTGGAAAACTCCAAAGAAGAAAGGTAATAAAAAGAAAGTAGATAGAGGAGGGGATTCCAAGCCAGGAAGACCCAACCAAAGACAAACTAGAAATAAGGAGACAACCAAAGATATTGCTATTGGAAAATAAAGGAAATTGGAAGTGTCCTCAAAGAAAGTGTCTAAATGAAAGTCCTATCATGGAATGTGAGAGGGCTAAATAGCCCCCACAAATAGCTAGCTCTGAAGAATTATGTGTAGGAACACAAGATAGATGTATTGTTGTTACAATAAATTAAAATGAAAAAAATAAACTTTGAACACATAGCTAGGTACATTTGGTTGAATTCTCATTATTCTTGTAGTGATGAGGATGGGGCTTTGGGTGGGTTGTCTGTGATGTGGGACTCTAATAGAATAATTGGTTCTAAAATATTCCAAAGAAAAAATAGTGTGGGGATCCATTTCTCTCACTCTAGTTGTTCTTGGTTTCTGATTAACATTTATTCCCCCAATATAAGGAATGTGAGGAATTCCCTTTGGAAAGATCTCACTGACTGGATACAGACTAATAGGGGGCCCACTGGTTGGTGGTAGGAGACTTCAAATCTCCTTTATACCCTTTGGAAAAGAGTGAGGGACTGGCTGACTATTCTAATAGTATGACTAACTTAGCTGGTTTTTTAAGTAATACATGACTAGTGGACATTGACTTACATGGCCAAGATTTCACTTGGACTAATAGGCATATGGCGGGTAGTCTAATCTAGGTCATACTTGAAAAATTCATTTTATCTCCTAATTGGATGGCCTTACTTAACTCCAATCTGTTGGCTTTTCCTCAAACTGTCTCATACCATAACCCTCTACTAGTAGTCATGAATGATCACTCTGTTGTTGGTCCTTTTCCCTTCCAATTTGAGACCATGTGGTTAATTTCTAGCCAAACTTTAGGAATAAAATTGTTGATTGGTGGAATACCCTGTACATGGCTCCCCCATGTTTAGGGTATTCCATAAACTTAAGTATATCAAATACATGGTTAAAGGTTGGAACAAGAGGGTGTTTAAAGATGTTTTCCATCAAAAAAGAGTGATCTCTAATGATCTTAGGATGACACAAAAAGGGATGGAGGAGGTAGATGTTAGTCTTCAGACTTTCCAACGGGAAAGAGATGAATGCATGAGATGGGAAAAAGTTTTGAAAAAAGAGGAGATATTTTGGAAGCAAAAATCTAGAGTTGAATGGCTGAAAGAGGATGACCAAAACACTTCTTTTTTCCATGTTTTGGCACTCAAGCATAGGAAAAGGAATCAGATAAAAAAGATAAAAGATGAGTTATTAGTTGAACTTACTACCCCTACCGAGATTGGTCTATTAGCATTTGGTTATTTTCAATGTGCCTTATTTGGTCCTATTTTGGCCCCCAATTCTGATTTGGAAGACTTGCTATTGGAACCCCATCCTGCCTCTCTATACCGTGAGGATAATGATAATATTCTTGGTGTTGTCACTCTGGAGGAAGTCAAGTTAGTTGTGTTCAGTATGAGTTCCTACAAGGCTTCAAGACCTAATGGATACCCCCAACTTTCTTCCAGGTATTTTGGGACATTATTGGTGAGGAATTAATTCTTGCAACCAAGGATTTTTTCAAGTTTGGAAAACTACTCAATTAGCTTAATCACACCTTCCTAGCTCTCATTCCCAAAAATGATGACCCACATAAAATGGTCAACTTTCGTCCTATCAACCTATGTAATACCATTTATAAGATTTCAAAAATTCTAGTGAACCACCTAAAACCTTACCTAGAAAAAATGATTAGTCCAAGCCAAAAAGGCTTTGTCTTGGGTCATCATATCATGGATGTTGCTATTGCCACTCATGAAATTATGCACTCCATGGACAGATGTAATAATGCTAGTATGGCTTTTAAGCTTGACATTTCAAAAGAATATGAAAAATTCCTATGGATTTTTCTGCCCAAAGTTTCAACTAAGATTGGATTCAATCAAAGTGTGATTAACCTCATTTTGGAATGCACTACAACTATGAAATATTTTGTTTTGGTCAATGGGGTTCCCCATGGGTTCTTTAAGGTAAGGAGAGGTATAGAATAGGTTGATCCTCTATCTCCATACCTATTCATAATGGTTGTTGATATTCTAAGTAGGAATGTTGCTAGAATGTTGTCGAAGGGCTCTATTAAGGGAGTTAAACCTACCACCACCCTAGAACTGATTGTCATACAATAGTTTGTTGATGATACCATATTGTTTGAAAAATATTTGGTTGTGGAAGAAGAAAATGGAAAAATTTCCTTAACAACCATGCTACTTGTTTGGGCCAATGTATAAATTACAACAAGAGAATGATTTATTTATTTAATAGCACTCTTGTTCTGCAGGACAAAGTGATTGTTGTTCTGGGTTGTGTAAGTGCACCCCTTCCTTTGGTGTACTTGGGTCTTCATCTTACTATTAAAGAAGTTACTCCCACCTTCTAGAATTCAGTCCTTGAGAGAGCTCAAAGGAAACTGGTTGGGTGGAAAGGATCAATCCTTAGTCATGTTGGTAAGCTACAACTCCTTATTGCTTCCCTTCAAGGGATATTGGTTTATTTCCTATCTATACATAGCGATTTTTTTTGAAAAAATCCAAAGGAACTTCCTTTGGTTTGGTATAGAGGAGAACAAGAAGTTGGCACTAATTAGTTGGAACAAGGTCTGCCTTCCTAAATTTTATGGGGGACTAGGTATAAAGAAAATCCAACCTACCAACAAAGCCTTGCTTGTAAAGGTTGGATGGGACCAGTTAAGGAACATGGATGACTAGTATAGGCTTATGAATGTTAAGTACCTAAGAAACTACCCCCTAATCTGGTGTCTCTTGAATGAACACCCAAGTGGTTCATTGGTTTGGAATAATATTTGCAAGATGAAAAATATGCTACACTCTGGTCTGAGATGGAAGTTAGGGATGGTAGAAGCATTAGTTTATGAGAGGACCCCTAGCTGATTGAAATTCCTCTTTCCCAATCTGATTTCAAAAATCAAATGGGGCTTATGAGGCTGTACTTTGGAAAAAATGTTAGTGACTACCTTTCTGGTCTTCATGGTTCTAGGAAGTGGAAAATGTTAGATTTGTGTTGCCCCCTCTCCTCGGAATTAAGGCTTTTGGCTAGGTCCCTACAAGACATCCTCTCCCTAACTAGAATTCCCATCTCAAATATGGAGGATTCTTTCTATTGGGTTAAGGAATGCAAGGGAGACCTCTCTATTAAGTTGGATTACGGTTTACTGTCAGACTAGGGAAATTAGAGCAGATTATGGAAACAGGTTTGGAATAGAAACTTAATACCAAAAAATAATTTCTTCTGGTGGATGGTCTATCACAATAGGATCTTAACTCAGGATAATCTAAGGAAAAGGGAATTTCAAATCCCGAATAGATGCATGTTATGCAAGAATAATGAGGAGTTGGTTGGCCACCTGTTACTCCATTGACCATTTGCTATTGAATTCTAGGATTTGTATTTTAGTAAATTGGGGATTCATTGGACCATGAATGGTGACATTAAGAGTTTTATGGAAATCTAGTTTGGCCCTTTCCACCATCCTCTCTCTAGTGATACCGGGCATCAAATTCCTCCCATCTTTTGCTAGTGTTTATGGAAAGAGAGGAACAATTGGATCTTCAAATATATTGTAAAAATCCCTAAGTAGGTCTTTGGCATTGGGTTCAAAATTGTATCTTATAATTTCTCCTTATATGATTGGAAACCATCAGACAAAGATCCTATAGTGTGGGAGATCAACATGGCAAGCTCATGAAACAAAAAGTTGGAGATCAACTCCTTTGATAACTCTAAATCTCTGGCTAGACTTAACATGGTTTGGAAACCCTTGGATACTAGTTGGAAAAAACTTAATTTTGATGGGGCGACAAAAGGGAACCCGAAGATGGATAGCACTAGAGGCATTATCAGGGACTCTGAGGGAAATTTAGTGGTAGGGTATGCTGGTGGAATTGGAATACAGACTTCTATGATAGCAAAGGCTAGAGCACTACTCAAGGGAATTGAAGTTGTTTTCACTCTTGGTATTAAAAAAATACATATTGAAGGTGACTCCAAGATGGTAATTAACTCTATTAATCATGGTCTTTTTCATTGGTGGAGTATCAGAGACATAAATTATTTAATTTCTAAACTGGAAAGGAATACTCTGACTCACATATTTCATGAGGGAAATCAGGTGGCGGATGCTCTGGCCAACCTTGGTTCTTCATGGATCATATCCATATGTTGGAGAAGACTTGGGGCTCTCCCTATTAATATACAAGGATTTATCCTTGATGAACAAAAAAATATTACCGTTAATGATGGAAGCCAACCTTGCTATTTTGGGTGGGTACATGTGGCTCTATACCTTTGTGCCTTTGATGATGTGGAACAAGTAGGATAATGTGGAGAGGAATAGGCAAGAAGTTTCCCATATTTTTTTGAAATGATGGTGGTGAATGGTTGGGATCTTCAAAATATTTATGGGAAGTCTTGTCAAAAGTACCACAATTCAAATAACATTTTTAGAAATGTGTGTAAGGCCAAGTGTATCTTCATATTTTTTCCTAATTATTACCTGATCAAGGTTATCATGGCTCTTAGCTTAAGTTTGATGTACTTAAAAATGATTTATTATGGCATGTGTCCATAATTTTTAGGCATGTGTGTAAAGCCAAATTTATCCCCAAACTTTTAGCTAACAATTACCTGATCAAAGTTATCATGGATTTTAACTTAAGATTGATGTACTTAATAAAGATTTATTATGGCCCCGTGACCATAATTTTCTTAGAAATGACCATTGGATCATGTGAATATCTAGAAGCTTTAATTAGGCATGATTCTCCTTATTGGTTTGGTGATCTAGTGATAAATGGATGGTAAAGGTTATCTATTGCCATTTTGAAAATTTGCTAACTCTAGTTTCTTGGGTAAGTTTCATCATTCGGTGTGAAGAGATGGGAGGCGATAGGGTTCAAACCTAGCCTGGTTCTTGTGATGAATTACACAGAGACAATATTGCTTGGCACATTTGCATGGAAGGAGGAATTGTGACTCTTATGTAGATCCTACTGGGTCACAATGAGAAGCTATTACGTAATTTGCTAGTTCTTTGAGTGACATGAGAGTCACTATTGGTGGAATATCCTTTGAAGTTAATGAGGATGTTATTGCCAAGGCAATGAGCCTATTCTACTTTGGTTAGAAGCTCAAGAAGCACACTAAGGTGCAAGATTTAGAGAGCCTCAATGCTTTCTTTTGGGAGAATGAGAATCCTGTTAAGAAGCACTCAGGTTTTGAAAGGGAGATGATGCTAAAGTCATGGGATTAGGTTTGATTAGCTATCATGAAGTATGTTACTTTAGAGGGGAGATTTAAAGTTTTTTATTTCTACCATTTGTCATTACTAAACCATCTTCAACACAAAATGCATATAAGTTTTCCCTTTTTTTCTTTCCTCCATGGAAAGCTCGATTAAGGAAACCCTTGATTTTGCTACTTTGAACCCTAAAAATTTTCCACCTCTACCATTACACCAGGGCCTTATACTTTGGCTCTACCATTTTCATTTGGCACTTTTCCCCCCAAACCTATCTCTATTGTCCATGTTGAAGAGTAGGAACCATCCAACCACTCTCTTGAGAAATCTTCCCCTGCTACTTCTGTTAGACCAAAAATGAAGAACCCCCTATAGACTGTGAACCCAAAGATATTCCTAAATATGAACCCTAGCCAAAAACAAGAAGGGGGTTGGGTTTAGCTCAATCTAAGGTGGCAACTAGGCTTTATGAGTTAAAAAAATACCCCCACCAAGAACGATAGCAAATCGATCGCTAAGACCAAGGGAAAAAATGAAACCCTATGTCAAGTGGAGATGTCGATCATGTACAATGAGGGAGAGAGCCCTGTGGACAAAGATTCTCAAGGTGATACTATGGTTGCGGTGAGTGTGGACATTAGGATGGAGAAAAATAGTGTTAGAAGGTCTCATAGGTTGGCTAAAAACAAGAAAGAATTTTATGTTGACAAGATATCCAATAGCTCATAGTAGACTGACGACAAAAAGGAGTGTAAACAAAATATTGTTGAGGAAATGGAGGAGTTTGTTGAAGGCCCCAGTCACTTCTCAAAATTGAAAAAAATGATTAATGAGGATTCCACTACTCAATCTTCAGATCACATGGCTATGGAGGAGGAGACAATTAAGGGGGAAAATGACAAGGATGAGGATTACCAACAAACTACTGGCCCAGGTGGACAAAATTGAACAAAAGTTTACTTAGTTGATGCACTTCATGATAAAACCATCCACATGTTCCCTATCACTCTCTCCAAGGTACTCAAAGAGGAAGTGGAGAAGAAGAATGAGGGTGAGGGACCTAAATGGGTTAGTGATGATGTCTTGAATCTTCTCATTGAGAATTGGGAGGGATTAGCCAAGTAGTGGGTGGGTCTGTGTTTTAGGTGGGTGGGTCTTTCCTCTACTATTGGTTCGTTGTTTCTTTATGTTTTTTTGTTTTATTTTGTTATTTCTGGTCTGGACTTAATGTTGTAACTTTTTTCTTGGTCTTTTTTTGGCCCTTTGGGTTCTGTGTGTAAAGAGTATTACGCCCTATAAATGTATCTTACTTTATCATAAACACTCACAATTATGAAATTTATATTCAATTATAGTGAAAGTGTCAAAATTTATTTAAATGATTAGTTTTTTATTGGTTAATTTGACACATCAATTGTTTGAACATAAAGATTTGGAGACCACTTTTTTTAAGATCTAATCACATCCTATGATTTTTTTGGTGAAAGTGGTGGAGTTTGTTGTCTGTCTAGCTAGCTATTATGCTCTCATTGGATTTTTTGCAATCCTTGTTGCTCTCAACCTTTATGGGATCCTTTGATGCCTTTGTTACTTTGGTTGGATTTTTGTGGCCTTTGGAGGTGGTTTCTAGTGGAGGTGAGTTTATTTTCCTCCTTATTTGGGTGGTATTTGGTTCCTTAGGAATGTGTTTGTTCTTTTCTCTTTGGGCTATGGCTGGTTTGGTGGTTTCTGCTCATCTGTGAAGCAAGGCTCCTACCCTATTTCCTTGGAGGCTCTGGGATTTTTTCCTATAAAGGAGGCATTTTTTTCTATGTTTGTTGTTGCTAGCATAATATAGTGGGTTTTGTTCTTGTTAGCCTGGCTTTGGTGGTTTTGGGTGTTGTTAAGTTTTGGGGTGTTATCTTTGTCACCTCTTTGTTTTCGGCCATCATGGGGTTGTGTTGGGGTTTTTTTTGCAGAGGAGTTTGTTTACTCTTTCCAAGGGTGGTGTTTATCTTCATCGTCATGATTATGTTCTAACTATGTGTCTATCTCTTTTTATTTGGGTTGTTGTGGCGCTTAATGGAGTTGTTCTTGTCCCTTCAGTTGGTTTATTTTATCTTTTACTACCCATTATGCTTGGTTCTCCTATAAATGTGGAGATATGTTTTGTGGGTGTACTGGGAGGCTTTCTTTCCTCTTGTTGTTTCTCTCTTTTGTAGCTCCTATTGACGCGAACTATGCTCCTGTAGAGGTGGAGCTTGGGTTTGTTGGTAAGGTGGGACACTTGTTCATTGATTTAAGTTGTAGGCTTGCACTGGTTATCCCCCATGGGTGGTTTTTTTGTGTTGGTTTCCTTTGTAGTTAATGCCTTTATTTTCAATTGGTCTCTATTTTCTAGTTTCATGCTCCAGTCAAAAGCATAGCTTGTTTGATGTTCTTCTAGGCTCACTACTAGTGACTCTCACTCTTCTTTTTCAGTTGTTTCATTTTTTGTGAGTCAACTGTATTTTGTTTATATGATTGATTTGTAATTGGTATTGGCCCTTCCAATCTTCATCTAATCAAAACAATAATTTTGAATTTATTATTAAAATAATAAAAATATTACATTAATAGTAACAATAATTATTATATTTTAAAATATTTAATATCAAATAATAAGTTCAATTCAATACTAATAAATTAATTAAAAAAAACCAATAGGCTCAAAATAGTATACTTTATCAATTGACTCTTAGTCTTATGATGAAGTTGAGTGGTTTTAAATGAGTCTTCTAGAGATCAAATCTTCTTTTAGTGAAAGTGGCATGCCACTATATTATATTAATTACATAAATAGATAAATTCAAAATATGGTTCTAGGGAGCATACCGGCAGGAAAGAACCAGTAAGAAAACCTCCGGTTATAGCTCAAATATGACAAAAATTACATGCTTACATAGTTCAGTTTGAAAATTATGCTTATCATGCTAATGATACAAAATTTAGCATTCAATTCCCAGTAAAAATTCCCTGAACTATTATGCATTAAACTTTTACAAAAAACCCAACAAGTAAAATATTTCCCCCTTTTACAAAATATGCCCTTAAATTATGCCCTTCATTTTTTATCAAAATACCCACAACACAGTGAAATTAGATTTTCCTAGTAACCAAATTTTCATCTTGAAATTCTAGACCTCCTACCAACTGGAGACCTCTTTTGAAAACCCTTCTTCCACCCTTCGATGCTAAAGGAAATTGCACGCGAGGTGCAAGTATTGTGTTCACCATGTTTTCATTCATCTGAACTCTATTTGTCAGCTGAGTGTGAACATTTTGTGCATGTTGTGGACCACGAATAGGAGAATTTACTTTGATCTGCAAGTCTAATTGCACACCATTGTTCAGAGGATTTGGGACATGTGCTCAAAGAAATGCCAATGCATAATATCTCTCTTTTATATATATCTCCATCATAGAGAAAATAGAGCATCAGTTATTTCTCAACACACACAGCAGGATATTCTCATTGTTGTATTGAAGTGCAAGCCTAATTGCATCAAAAATATCTTTGAAACCCTGACGTTTCTACACAAAATCCCTAGGAAATAAACCACCAACATATCCATCCCCACTGAAGAAGTTTTAATGTTGCACTACTCAAAGAATAGCATTGTCTAATAGAAATTACAGGTTGATATATTTCCTAGCTATGACCTCAATTTCAATCAAAGACTGAAACAAATCAATGGCATTAGATAAAAAGATTGATACCACCTGGGATGGAAAGATAATGTGATGAACTCATGGGCTTGTAACTTTGACTCCCAGAATTAAACGTATGCATTCTTCAACCCTAGCGCAATCCACCTTGAACATCATTTTAAGCATGTCCTGAGTTATATAACCCTCAATCAGTCTCTCCCACAACTTAACTAGCAAAGATACCCTAAGGTTCCAAGGATGAAAAGCCATTCGTCTGCTTCTATAAAAAAATTACCACACCTTATATTCTGCAAATTACAATGCTTTACGAGACCCTTGGTTGCAAATTTCATTTGTGCAAATGGCTTACAATAGATTCCTTTTTAATGTCATTTTCTACCTTTGACATAATGTTGTATCATGATGCGAAGGACTGGATATTTTAAGTATTCCCTACTTCTTTTTAATGTTGGCTCGTGTAAAATAGAGGCTGAGAAACTTGGCGGTTGGTTGTGCACTACATACCATAATTATAATGTACTTTTCATCACAAAATTAGAATTAAGTAAAAAAAATAAATGGCATGATGTGACTAATCTGGAATACTTGATCAAACGGTAGCATCATCGAGTGAATTGAAAGATTTGAGGCTGACACTGGATGTCCTTTAACACGGACATGAATATCCTTGTGAATTTGAAAGCCATCATTACTAGGTTCGGCCTGAACACATGTGTTTTAATTCCAACTCATCAATGACTCTGCACGAGTTGCCCATAGTGGAAGTCTATTTGTTGATTGTGATACAATGTAACTCCCTTACTACTGAAACAATACTCTACCCCTTTCCATATTTTATTCTCCAGAAAAAATTTAAACATGTCAGACTTTCATATCCTGGTGAATTTAAACATGACGACCTTCTCTGCCTTATAATACATGTATATTACTTGTGTGACTAACACTACTAATTAAGAAATTTTAATATCCCTGCTCTTTTCATGATAGCATTCTATCTCCCCATGGTTTTTGATTAAAAACCCTTATTTAACAAAATGGACAACATAGGCTTGATTAAAATTCTTGTCAACTTATATTATCTCTTATGACAAGAGAAGTTAAGATGTTTAATTATGCACCCTTGGCATCTTGATTTGTAAGTTCAATCAATTATGGGAAGGCGTTTAATTTACTTATATCATTAATAGCCCTAATCTTTGTATTTTCACTTCTGAGGCCTGCAAGAAAGTCCGCTACCCTATTCCCTTCCCTATAGGTATGAGAGATTTTTGAAGCTTCATACTTATCTACTAATGTCCATGCTTTATGAAATATATAGCTTAGGTTCCAATTATGGATTTTTCTTTCTTTACATGCATTGATAATTATTAGTGAGTCCCCTTCTATATGAAGATTTGAGAACCCCATTTGAATTGCTAGCTCCAAACCCAATAACAATGCTTGAGCTTCTGCACTATTGTTTCTGCCTTGTTCTAAATGAAAAGAAGAGGTTTCCAAGACTATCCTTGAGGAATCTCTAATACAAATTCCTACTCCTGAACTACCCGAGTTGCCTTTAGATGCCCCATCAAAGTTTAATTTTACATAATATTTCAGAGGTGGGGACCATTTCATTGATGTTCTATCAACCTTCATAGTACTATTTTTTATTAGGCTGCCATAAAATGGTAATTTGATATATTTCCAATTCTTTAAGATAGAACTATCCCAACTTGTGAATAATGAGTTAATTAATTTCTCCTTCTGAACACATGAGTTAACTCCTTCTGATATTGCCTTTTCTATTTTCAATAATATCAACTCAACTAGAGATTTTTTTTTTCTCAAAATTCTCATATTTCTTTCCCACCAAAGGTTCCATATAACAAGCACTGGGACAATATACCATATGCATGCAAAGAATGATGATTGGTATAATAACGACCAACTTTGGAAGAGATCCCAAATTGTGTTTGGTAGGGGATTAGAGAGTTCTAACTTATTTTTAATAAAATTCCAACATTGATTGGCAAAGTTACACTGCAGAAATAAGTGATCTAATGTTTCAAAGTCTAATTCACAAAGTGGGCAGTTGAATGGATTTGCAATCTTCAATTTAACTAGACGGTCACTTGTTAGAATTATCTTTTGTATGGAAATCCATGCAAAACTTCCTACTTTGGGTAGGACTTTATTTTTCCAACAGAAAGAAAATGCACGTTGGGGTTGTGAGCTATTTTTAGATTGGGCTAAGATTGCATATCCTTCCTTGGTAGAATATCAACCTAATTTTGACACTTCCCATATTATTTTATCTAGTTTTCTAGATAAATAGACTATTCTTTCCTTCATAATCTTACAGAAAAGATCAGATTGTTGTGCACTCAAAAGATTACTTGAGGGACTTTTCCACACTACTTTCCCCATTAGAGAACTTGATGACTGTACATAATCTAAAAAAATTTCACCCCAAGCTTGAGATAAAATTTCTCTTACCTCATGAAGATCTTAATTTTCTGACAACATAGGCTTTCCAGTCCATGAGTCTGCCCAAAACTTTACATCTTGCCCATTATTTACCTCCCAACATGAAAAATTGGTGATAAGGTTTCTGGTGTTTAAAATGAAATTCCAAATAACAGACCCCTTTGGAGGATTTCATTGTCCAAATATTTGGTTTGCAGAATTTTAGACCATTTAGCCTTTGGATTTGAGTGCAATTTTCATACAAGCTTGGCCCCAAATGCTTTGTTTCTCCAAGAGAGATTTTGAATTTCTGCCCCCCCTTGTTTCTTTCCTTTTGCCAATCCTTCAAGAGAATTCAGGGGTACTTTTTTCCACTCATCAATATTTCCTTTCCATAGAAAAGATCTTATTATCTTTTCTATTTTAGAGAGGACAAATGCAAGAGCTTTAAGGAAAGCAAAAGAAATAGTTAGGAATTGATGCTATAACTGATTTGATTAAAATAATTCTACTTGACAAAGACAACCACCTAGCTTTCTAGATTAAGATTCTTGATTTAAGTCTGTCAATTACCTTATCCCAATAGCAATCTTTATTTGATCCTTTAAAAAAAGGAATCCCCAAGTAAGTACAAGGTAATTTTTCTTCCTAAAAGCCCAATATTTTCACTATTTTCTTTTTCAGATCATCAGGAGTGTTTAAGATATAAATCTTTGACTTTGCTACATTTATCTTTTGACCAGAAACAGATGAATACTTATCAAGGACCTCTTTGACTTGTTTGGCTTCCAATATAGATGACTTGTTAAATAGAAGAGTGTCATCGACAAAGAGAGAATGTGTGACTGATATACTTGAATTTTCTATCTGCACTCCTTGTCGTAAATGTTGATTATGCTTTAAAATGATGAATCTACTTAAAGCTTCTACCATAATTATAAAAAAAAAAGGAGAGAGTGGATCTCCTTGTCTAACACCTTGTGTGGAGCTGAAGAATCCTATTGGGTTCCCATTTATGATTACTAAAAAATTGGCCCCAGATAAATAAGATATTATCCATCTGCACCAATGAG
Organism: Sequoia sempervirens; assembly: GCA_007258455.2. Taxonomy (NCBI): domain Eukaryota; kingdom Viridiplantae; phylum Streptophyta; class Pinopsida; order Cupressales; family Cupressaceae; genus Sequoia; species Sequoia sempervirens. The sequence continues at coordinate 532,705,367 of VDFB02281492.1, read as the reverse complement.
AGGAAAACCCAAACTTTACCAAAACCTTATTAAGGAATTTCCAATTTACCCTATCATAGGCTTTCATCATGTCTAACTTGACAATGAAGGAGGGAAACTTTGATGATGTTATTGTATGTAATAATTCATGTGCTACAATCGCTCCTTTATGTGTTTCCCTACCAGGGACAAAACCTCCTTGCTCCTGAGATATAATCTTTGGAATGAGCAGTTGTAATCTCAAGTAAATTGCTTTTGTGAAGATTTTGTAGACCATATTGCATAATGAAATAGGCCTAAATTCAACGAATGTCTTAGGCTTTGTGACCTTTGGTAAAATTGCAATATTGGTTACATTAAATTGTCTAAAGATAGTCCTAGTTCTTCTTGACTCTTCTAGTGCCCATAAAAGCTCGAAACACGAAAAATCCCAATATTTCTAAAAAAATGGTGTTGTAAAACCATCCAGACCAGGGACCTTATCTGGAGGGAAAGAGAAAACTACATATTTGAGTTCCTCCAAGGTAAAAGGTCTCATAAGGAGGTTATTATCTTCATTGTTGATAAGGTGAGGAATTGTTCCCAATAGATCATTTTCATCATTAATTCTATTGGTATCTATATTCTATGGGGCTAAAAGAAGTTCTGAGAAAAACTTAATTCCTTCATTGTTAATATCGTCTTCCTTTGTGAGCCAGTTGCTTGTGGCCGATTCCTGAATTTTTTGAATTGATTTAGCTTCCTTTTTTATTTGTGCTGAAGCATGAAAAAAATTTGTATTCGGGTCACCCTCTTTTAACCATAACTCTCAAGACTTTTGTCTCCAATAGATTTCTTCTCGTGAACATAATTCCTCCCATTCAGCTCATAACATCTTCTATCACTAACTCATTTGACTTCAAAATCCGATGAAACTGTCCAACGAAATATGTATAATTTGATGTATCGTCGGGTGCTTGTAAAATTTGATGTGTAATTTTCAATTTTTTGAAAGTTTATCCCCGACGTTTGTCGAAATGTCGGCTATCAATTTTATCAAATTTTTGACAAACATGAAAAATAGAAAAAAATCAAATTGTGGCCGACATAAAGAAAAGTGAGTTCACGCCTGATTTATTGTGACATTATTTTTCTCTACTTGAGATAGTTTGTGGAGAACTAAGGAGGATTTTCTTGGGAAAAATCAGAAAAAATTCAAGAAGATATTGCCAGGTTGAGGGTAGTCATTGTATTTTTGTAGAATTCAGTTGTGAAGTCAGATTTGTAGTTCCAGGTTTGAAAATCATATTTTAAAGCAACATCTCATCAGATTTCATTTTTAGAGGTTTAGGGTTTTGAGAATTTCATGTCCAGATTTTGTTGTGTGGAATCACCATAAGATCACAACCAAGGAACAGATTTTTGTGACTGTAATTATGTGATTCATAACTCTATTGGCCATGTGGCACAATTGTGCTATAACAAATACATGATGCATTCATGTGTGACCCAAGTTTAATGTGGCTATGTTGTGATAGAAATGGAGGCACTCATATAATGTAGTTAATTCGAGTTGTATAATGTAGGTGTCAATCATCATTGGGTGCATTCAGGTTGTCTCAAGTTTAACAGGTTAGGATGTAATTATAGCATGATCGAAGAGTGATTACCTCTTGCTGCAATAAAGAGCCTATAACTCTGGTTGATATGCAGAGTGGTTGGTGTTTTATCAATTATGTAGTGCATTCAAGCACAACCCATGTTTAATGGGCTATTCTAGAGAGTGATCAAGATTTTCTAAACCTTATGAATGTTACTTGACATATATTTGCATAATCTCAAATTGCTTCAGAGGCTTTTGAAGTATCAATGTATCCTATATAGGGTTTAGAATGATTTCTTTTAATTAAAAAAATAAATAAATGATGTATTTTCCTGTAATTAGATAATGTGGAGATCTCCTAAATCTGCCCCATCACACTATCCTCTTTGGCATTGTATTCATTACTCTAGCTACTAGGGTTTTGCATGTGACATCTTTAATATCTTCATGACCGTGGCTTTTAAATAGATCTCAGTCTTTGCTTTAATCCTTTTCATGGTAACCCTTGAGTTCCATAATCCACCTTCAATCTCTTCTAAGAATGATGTCTTAAGCTAGACTGCATAGTATGCATATAAAGCAAGTCCTTCATACCTGCCATTGTTCCAAACCACCACTCACTGCCTTGCTTAAAATGTTGCCTCCATAAGCACAATAGCATGTTTTAAAATCATGGTTGCCAGTGATTGACCATTAAGGTCACCACTTTCATCATGAAGATACAATGAGATTTTTGTCTTCAAAATCAAGGCATTATGCAAGATAACATTGTGAATTGTTTGTTTTGTACGATTTGATTCTCTTGCACATTTACTACTTTGCTAACTTCCTTTAAGACTGGGTATTGCACCCTCAACTGCAATCTCAAACAACTCACTCACTTGAAGATTCCTTTCATGAGCATCCTTCTATAAAATCAAACCATGCCCTATAGACTGCCTACTTACTACAGGGGACTCATTGTTTCATGGTATTGTAGTTCTTAAGATACTTCAACCTTATTGACACTACTTCATAGTCCACAAGGTATTATTCACTATTCTCCCATCTTTGATGAGTCTCAAAACACTGCTCAAACATGCAATCCACTACCTCCATTATACATTAATGGCTAAGAAGAAACATTGAACCTATGATTACCACTATTACTTCATTTGGATAGTCATTCCTTGATTGCATTTTCCTTTTCTAACACTACCAAAAGCATTTGAAAAACCCTTAAGGTCAGCAAGGGGGTAAGGAAACTCACTGTTAAAATCTCTACTTTACTATGCAAGGTTTGAGCTTTATTATCTTGTCACTGCTCAGCCTCTTTTTGACTGTCACATCTCAAGTGACTGTCATTCTTCTTACCGTAGATTGAATTTACAAATGTCACTAAGCTACATGGTGTGCTTGTTATTGGCTACAATCTTTAGATTGCAAGATTTTGTTATTACCTACAATGTCTCAATCTTTCCGGTATTGCAACCTCACTAATCCACTATAGTTATTGTTTATGTTTCTACGGAGGCCTAGGGTTTGTACCCTAATCATGCTCTTACCAATGCTTCTGTTGTTTTTTATTAGGGCTCTCTCAATGTTGAGGGCCCTAGGGATAAGCTCGTCATGAGAAGTGACACATTGCATCTTTAACTAAAAGGATAAATCCGTATTGACATTAGCAATGATGATTCTGACTTGTTGCTCCTTAGGAATGAGTCACTTGCTCTTATTAGCTTGCTACCTCCATCGTTGTAGGAAGTTTGCGATCAAATTCTGTATACGTCTAAAAATGGTCATGATTAAGCTTGTTAATTAATTAAATATTATTTATTTAATTAATTCCTCTAAAGTCATCTACATATAAATAAATATAAATTATTTATTTATATCGTTCATTTTCTAATTCTTCTACCTTAATTAAATAAATAATTTTATTTAATTATTAAAATTTCCACCTTCCACTTAATTAAAATAAATAAATTTTCATAATTTATTTATATTTGATTATCATATCATTCTAAAGTTTGAATATTTTGAATATTCAAATAATGGAATATCTCCTTCATCCCACCTTCCACCTTCCGCTTAATTAAATTAAATAAATTTTCATAATTTATTTATATTTGATTATCATATTATTCTAAAGTTTGAATATTTTGAATATTTAAATAATGGAATATTCTTTTCATCCACAAATTAAAATATTAAATATTTAATTAAATATTTTCCATCTCACCCTAATTCATTTCTAAAACATAATTAAATATGATTTATTTAATTATGTGAGTTTCCATTTTCGTCTTCACTTACAAATTAAATAAATTTAATTTGCTTATTTCTAACTCATGCTAATCTCATCCTTCGAAATGGAAATTTCCCTTCAGATCTCAATGACGAAAATTGAAGGAAAAGAGAAACCTTCCATCTCCCTCTCCACTTTTGAAAATCTCCCACCGTCCGTTCGAACAAGCTTAATCCGAGTCGTTAATCGAATTAGCCAATCGAATCCATTCGAAAAATCTATAAATGTTGGTGCAAATCCAAGCTTTGGTTACTTACGCACAAACGTACATGCAATCATCTTATGCATTCACATCATTTTTAGCATCACAGCCATACTCTCATCTTAGCATAGTCTTGCACTTAACATAATATGCATTTTTATTTAAATCTCGTTCTTTAGCTGTCCTTTTGTTGAAGCTTGATCTGCTGATCTAAGAGCCATTGGAAACAACAAAACACTGGAGTTAGAGGAAGAAAGATGATTTCGGGGAAGCTGCTGTCACGGTTTGCTTATTCTGTTTCTTTTTTAGCTTTCTTGATTTAATGTTTTATTAATATGTGTTTGAATTTGTTTATACATTGATACATTTTTCACACACACATAAAATGGTGCCCACCGTGGGGCTCAAACCCACGAATTTAACATTATCTACAAGTTTGTTTTGACAGTTTCCACGTTTTGGAGTCGATTTTCGGAAAAAATTTAGTGTTTAGGCGCATTCGAAATTTTTTGCGGTGCATACAGGGTTTTAACTCTTTTGTTTTGCAGGATTCTAGAGCGCATATAATAACTATTTAGGCGCATATCGTGACTGTTTAGGCGCATATAGTGACTGTTTAGGCACATATCGTGACTGTTTAGGCACATATAGTGACTGTTTAGGTGCATACAGTGACTGTTTAGGCGCATACAGTAACTTTCCTTTGTCATATATAGTAACTATTTTAAGAGCATATAGAATTTTTTTTGCGGCACATATACCTTTTGTTCCGGCGCATATATCTTATGGTGCATATAGCTTATGTTTGGGCGCATATGGATTGTAACAAAAACATAGAATTCTGAGATTGACGCCTTTCGTAGACATAATTCTTTTTCTTTTTCTGAATTTTAAAATGAAGCAATCCTAGGATAGCCACATCTAGATAAAATGAAGCAATCTAGGATAGTCACCAAACAATGATCTTGCAGTTAAAATTGAACAAACTTGTTTTTGGTGAAGCAATATCTTCACTTAGATTAGATCATTTTGATTTGGAATTTAAAAAGAACATCTGCTTGCTTTGAATGTGGCAATAGGTCTATGCTCTCCCCTTAACTGGGTGATCAGAATACCAGACTTTCCTTTTTAGTTTTCATGCAATTTTACTGCTTTAATTACATCCTTTAGAGAGCCTGCCGTAGTGGGAAAAAGTACTCACCCTACGGGAATGACTCAAGTGGGTTCAAGCCAAAAGCTAGGCTATTCCGCCCCACTATAAAATTTAAAGCAAATCTGGGGAAACCCTCTTTTGCCGGTAGTGTGCAAGATAACCATCCCCAAAACCTTTGTTCTAAAGGTTGGGAGGTCTCCTGAGGGAGTTTATTATTGCCGCACCAAATGGAAATCCTTACTACGAACCTAAAGTAGTGGCCAGTCGAAGTCAGTTTCTGAATATTCTAATAATCACAGTGCAAGGGGAGGGAAGAATCTTCCCCCAAGACACTCACCATATAACTGCCAAGGACCGTTTGCTTAGGGGATCTGGTATCCACTTTCGTAACTCTGAGTATGCGCCTAGAAAAGACAAAAACACGGGCGCCCCTTTAGGGGTGACACGGCTGTGTGAGTCGACGTAGTTCTAAGATGTGGGTAGTTGATTACTAGAATGACCTACTTGAACATTTAAGAGTGAGTCTGTCTGAATTGTCTTTCATGTGCAAAACCTGTGAAAACATTTGTTGAAAACATTTTCTTGATCAAACACTTCATGTTAGTATAGGGCTTTAAGAACAACTATTTTCAAAAATGTTTGTTATATCTTCCATCACATTAATTTAGATAAAGAGATCATCCAAAATGAACATGAAGAACAACAACTGAAATCACTCAAAAGTTTTTCATACCATTGGTCCAATAACATTCTCAATACTTTTCCCATGCTTAGAGATTGGAAATCAACAAAATTTCCCAAGAAATCAGTTTCCAAGAGAATCAGAAAACCCAAGAAACCGTTAGGATACAAGAAAACACTGCAAAAGAGAAAATTCTTGTACAAAAGTCGACATGTCTTGTTTCATTACAGAGGATTTCTTCACAGATACCAAGACTTTGTTAGAGGATTCACTAATGAGTATGTTGTAGATCCCTTAGATTCTCGAGCTTATTATCAGAGATTAGCGCTATCACAATGGCATAATCATAATCAACCTCTTGAATTTGACAACATACCACAACCTTCTATAGAATATCCTTCACATCCCAATCAAATCCTTCAATGATTTTGGAACCTTTCTTCGAAAACAAAGATCAAAAATTTAAGAGTGCACTTTTCAAAATAGCTTTCTAATTTTTGGTTCAACTTCCCCAACAGGATTCTAAAATCCTTCATCAATTGGAAGCCAAAATCAATAAATTAGGAGCATCCTTGATCATATCATAAGATTTCGCATCTTATCAGATCATCATCATCGCACTTGTCAAAACTAGGATCTAAGTTTAAAAGAATTTTCAAAATCATATGCCTATCTTCACAAGATCCCAATTCAATAAATTGAAGGACGAAATCCAACAAGAAGGACATACTCAAAACGTTCAAGAAGAGGGTGAAAGCAACAATCCTCTTTTCATCATGAATCGTAATCCACTTTTTGACAAAGATACAGATAATAGAGAAGAAAATCCGTTCCACCAATACAAAGACATGAACAAAACACAGATAGATAGTGATGAGGAACAGGATGAGGAACGTCTTAGAGAGGCTAAAAAAAATCCAAAATTTCACAAAGCCATTGAAAAGATCTTGCAACGAGATAAGGAAAAATATTTTCGCTATCTAGCCAAACAAGGGGCTAAATTGCCTCATGACTTTAATACTGAAAACTTGAAAAATAAACCTGAAGAGACACCCCTTTCTGATCTTAGTGCTTTGACCCAACAAATCAAGGCACTTCAAGGACAAGTTAAAGAATTACAAGGGGGAACAACCACAAAGAAATACACTCTCGAGGATATTTTTCCTTATCCTTTTGACTGAAGTCTTAACATGATTCCTTTTCCCAAGCATTGTGAAATGCCAAAATTTGATCACTATAATGGGAAAACGGATCCAATCAATCATGTTAGAGACTTCAGAAACATGACATTGGAATTCGCTCACGAAGACACTTACTTGGTGCGATTATTTCCAAGGAGCCTTGGAGTTCACTCTATGGAATGGCTATCTAAGATTACACCTCCCATCAGGACATTTGAAGAATTGATCAACCTATTCATATCACAATATACCTACAACATACAACACCAGATCACCATGACAGATCTTTGCAAAGTTGCACAAAAACCTGGGGAATCTTTCATTACATTTCTTCAGAGATGGAGAAGAATGTTTGCCAGATATCCACGTCCTGTTCCTGAAAAGGAAAAGATGGTTACTTTCATTAACAGTTTAAATTCAGAAATGAGCTATCATTTGAACTTACATTGTCCTCCTTCTTTTGAGAAAATGATTGAAGATTCCATTACCATTGAAAATGCTTTGGTCAAAAGAGGAATAATAAAACATGACAAAGAAAATCCTAGCTCATCCAACCATCACAATAATCAGGATAAGTCCAAATTCTGGACTTGCAACAAAAATATGGTGAATGATGGTGTTGTTGATGTGAATCATGCCTCGACCAAGCCATTTGTCCTCAGTGCTCCAAACATTCGCAACAACAATGTCAACTCGATTGCAAATCACGGAAATAATCCTCCTCCTCCGAGGAACAATATAAATCAACACTCTACTCCCAATCAAGGGACTTCCAACAACCAAGGTTACCGAGGAACCAATAACAATCATAATTCCTTAGGGAACACCTCGAATGCAAATCCACAAAGATTTTCATTCTTCTCCAATAGAAGAACTTTCACTTCATTGAGTCAATCTTTAGAATCTGCATTCAAAGAGTTGATGGCCAAAAATGTCATTACTTTGCCACCTCAATGAAATTATGAACCCAGTGTAAAGCCTCCATCATGGAATGAGGCATACTATTATGATTATCATCAGTGTAAAGGTCATCACACAAACAACTGCCAAGCCTTGAAGAATTCCATTCAAGACTTAATCGATAATGACATCATTACAATAGAAGGACATCAACAAACCAACGTAGACCACCAATAATTTCGCAACCCTTTGCCCAATTATCAAAAGGGTGAGTCTTCTGAAAAAAATGTGAATCATATCAATGATGATCATATAATCAATCATCTCTATGCAGATGACGAATGGGTGAATGTCATTAAAGTCAACAAGAAGGTGGAATATAGAGAAGGCAACGCAACAACAAGAGCGCAAGCTAAAGTTGTCTTAAAGGGCGCTTCTTCAAAATCCACTGAACCTCCACCTCAACATCAATATGATTTGGTCAATCAACTTCGAAAAACCCTCGCTCAAATTTCTATCTTGGAACTATTGAAGATTTCTCCAGCCCATAAGGAAATTCTCGAAAAAGCCCTCATTGAAACTAATGTATCCACTGACTTGGATGTGAACCAATTTCAAGCCATGGTAGGACAGTTGTCCTCACCCACTTGCCTTTCATTCTCTGAAAAAGATGACGTTTCCATAACTCATCATTGTACTTAGTGTTAGGGTTAGAGATGGCAGACATCTAACAATTAAATGCAGATTTAAATAATAAACAGAGAAACTAAAACACACACAGAATAAATCATAACACAGATAATTTAACGTGGTTCACCCAATCCGGGCTACATCCACCAAACCACAGCCATCCAATACTTTTATTATCCAGTGTAAAACCTATTACAATCTTGTGAATAATCGCATTTTTCATCATACTATAATACCCATCTGAACCCCTTTTTAACAAGCTTAGAAGCTTCCAGATTTTTGGGTTCTACAAAATTGAATTTTTCTTTTTACATTGATTTTTTTCCTTTTTCGGTGATCATGCAAAAAAGTAGGAGGAAATTTTTTCTCGGGGGCTGCCGCCCCCGAACCCCCACCTGGGGCCCAGCCCGGCCCCAGACCCCAGCAAGGATAGGGGGACGGGGTGTACAATATACCATGATTAGTCGCCACATACCAACAATCTCCCACTTGGAGACTAATCCTAGACGACAACTGTTGCATTATAGCTCCCACTGAAATAAGTACCTTGGACCCTGTGCTCTGTTATACTTGAATTCAACCTTGAAGGCCAACTGAAGCTGAAGAGGAGCTCAGCTTCTCCCTTGTCACCACCTTTGTAAACATATCCGTTGGATTGACATCTGTATGTATCTTGTCCAGCTTGACCTGTCCATCCTCCAACACTGACCGAATGAAATGATATCTCAACTGTATGTGTTTTGTTTTAGAATGCAAAGTAGAATTCTTTGCAAGATGTATAGCACTCTGACTGTTTGTAAACAAGTAATTTCCAGCCTGTTGGTTTCCCAACTCATCCATGAAAATTTGTAGCCATATCATCTCCTTTGTCGCCTATGTTGCAGCAACATACTCGCCTCTGTGGTGGATAAAGCAACCACCTTCTGCATAGCGAGAAATCCCAACTCACTGCTGTCCCACCAAGCTGTAAATACATAACACTGTGGTACTCTACAGTATCTATATCCCCTGCTAAATCTGAGTCAACATAGCCTTTTAAATCAGTATTAGAGCCCCCAAAATATAAACAATTATTGGATGTACCTCTCAAATACCTGAGAATCCATTTTACCACATTCCAATGCTCAACTCTGGGATGACTCAAATACCTGCTAACAACTCCTATAGCATGTGCAATAGCTGGTCTCGTGCATACCATGGCATACATTAGACTGCCTACAGCTGAAGCATATGATACCTTGGACATTTTTTCCTCCTCCTCTTATGTCTTTGGACACATACCCTTAGTCAATTTGACATGACTAGGCAAAGGTGTGCTGACAACTTTTGCATTCTCCATATGAAATCTCTGCAACACCTTTTCAACATAATTAGCCTGAGATAAAAACAATTTTCTGTTTTTCCTATCTCTACAAACTTTCATACCAAGGATTTATTTTTCTGCCCCTAAATCCTTCATAGAAAAAGACTTTGCTAACTGTTGTTTCAACTCTCTTATGTGACCCATGTTAGACCCAGCTACAAGCATGTCATCAACATATAAATATAAAATAATGTAGCTGTCATTATCCAACCTCTTAAAATAAACACAATGGTTAGAATTACACCGGCTGTGCCCTTGCTCAGCCATAAAACTATCAAATTTTAAGTACCATTGCTGAGGTGCTTGCTTCAAGCCATATAAACTTTTCTTCAATTTGCACACTAGTTTCTCGTTACCTTTGACCTCAAATCCTTGTGGCTGGTCCATATATATTTCCTCTTCCAAATCACCATGGAGAAAGGTTGTTTTAACATCAAGCTGTTCTAAATGCAAATATTTAGTAGCCACAATACTTAAAACAATACGAATAGAAGTTATTTTAACAACTGGAGAAAAAATCTCATCAAAATCAATACCCTTTTTCTGTGCAAATCCCTTTACAACTAATCTGGCTTTAAATCTTTTCTTACCTCCATCCTCCTCTTTCAGCCTATAAATCCATTTGTTTGGTAAAGCATTTTTACCTACAGGCAACTTGCATAATTCCCAAGTCTGATTTTTCATCAAGGAGTTCATTTCTTCTTCCATTCCATGCTCCCACTGAACCTTGGTATCCACCTGCATAGATTCATCATAATATTCTGGTTCACCAGCATCAGTTAACAAAATAGTATACAAAGAGGGATAAAATCTTTTTGGAGGTCTACTTATCCTTGAAGATCGTCTAATAGGAGTTTGTGGTATTTGTTGTTGTTGTTGTTGCCCAGCATGAGGAACCACTGAAACATCATTGTTTGAAATATCATCCAACACTGCATAATCATTTTCTTTCTTCTCATGCTGCAGCAACAGATCTTTGTACAATACTTTCATTGAATATGACATCCCTGCTTCTCACAATTTTCTGATTTTCAAAATCCCAAAGCCTATAACCAAATTCATCAATGCCATATCCAACAAATACACATTTCTTTGATTTTGCATCAAGCTTGGTTCTATTTTTAGAATCTACATGTGCAAATGCTTCACAACCGAAGGTTTTGAGAAAAGAATAACTCACCTTCTTACCTTTCCATGCTTCCTCTGGAATACCACAACCCAAAGGATTAGAGGGACCTCTATTGAATTAAATAAACAACAGTGTTTACAGTCTCTGCCCACATTTTTAAAGGCAACCTAGCATGCAATCTCATAGTCCGTGCACGCTCCATTATTGTTCTATTCATGCGCTCAGCCACTCCATTTTCCTATGGAGTCCTTGGAACCGTTTTCTGCCTACCAATACCATTTGAGGAACAATAATCTTCAAACTCTTTACTGCAATACTCACCACCATTATTAGATCTGAGACATTTTAACCTTTTACCCGTCTCATTCTCAACCAAGCTTCTCCATTTTTTAAAGGTTTCAAATATATCAGATTTCTGCCTAAGGAAATAAATCCATACCTTCCTAGTTGTATCATCAATGAATGTAACATAATATAGAGAGCCACCAAGAGAAGATACCTGAGCTGGTCCCCATACATCCGTATGCACAAGCTCCAATTTCTCATCTTTCTTTTGCTTCCCATCCTTGAGAAAACTAACTCTCTTTTGTTTTCCATACACACAACTTTCACAGAAATTCATATTAACACATTTTAGACCTAGTAAAACATTATTTGAATGAAGTACTTTCATACCTTTTGTACTCATATGCCCAAGTCTATTATGCCACAGTGCTGATTCAGAGTCCACAACAACTGTATGATCTTCTACCTGTGAACTAAACAACTGTTCCTGAACATTGACCTATTTCCATAACAATTAAAGTAGAAGGAACAGTATGACCTGTGACAAAGATATAAGGTTCCTACTTTCACACCTTTTGCTACCACTAAGGCACCCTTTGTGACCTCCAGCTTTTTATCACTAAAAGTAACAACACAACCTTCATCATCTAGTTGCCCTCGGAAATTAAATTTCTGCTTAACTTTGAACATGCCTTACCTCACGTAGTAGCCAATGATTCCCATTCTGCAACTTAATCTTGATTCTTCCCTTTCCAACAATCTGACAGGTTTCGTTATCTCCTAAATAAACCAGCCCAAAATCCCCTTGGACATAATCAAGAAAATAACTTCTATGGGGGGTAGCATGAAATGAAGCCCCTGAATCTAACACCCAAGAATCATCAGCATTATCAAGGGAAAGAATCAAAGCATCCTCATCAGATTTATTACTTACCACATTTGCCTCTTTACTTCCTTCCTTTTTGTCTCCTTTATTTTTTCGAGACCAGCAATCTTTCTTTAAATGACCCGGCTTACCACAGTACCACAATCCTTTTGTTTCTAGATTGGGACCTTCTGTCCTTTGATTTTCCTTGTGACTTCCCACAATTTTTGGAATCGCTTCTCTCCTTTGTTCTGCCCCTGCTTTCTGCATTCAAAACACTGCCTGACGTGGATGTTCCACTTGAGCTTTTCCTATGAATTTCCTCGCTCAAAATAACACCAACAACATCATCAAATTTTAATGTATTCGAACTAAACAGAATTGCTAACAGCCATTACCAAGCTATTCCAACTTTCGGCAAAGAACACAAAATCAAAAGAGCCCTAACTTCTTCATCAAAGTTTACTTTTATAGAAGTTAATTGACGGGTGACCATATTAAACTCATTCAAATGATCAGTAACTGACCCACCTTCTACCATTTTCATATTAAATAAACGCTTCATAAGAAATACCTTATTCGAAGCGGAAGGCTTTTCATATAACTTCGCCAGGGTTTCCATCAACTCTTTAGTTGTCTTTTCTGTTGTAATATTTAACACCACCGATTGTGTCAGGCACAAACGAATACTGCCAAGAGCCTTTCTATCTAGAATATCCCAGTCCTCATCAGACATTGTTGCAGGTTTCTTGGTTTTCCCTTCCAATAGCCACCATAAATCCTTCTAATAGAGATAGTCCTATATCTGCATCTTCCATAACTGATAGTTGTGCCTGTTAAACTTCTCAACCTTCTTACCCTCATCTGCCATTGCTCCCACTCAACCATGAGACTCCCACTCAACCGTGAGATCTTCCTACAGACGATAATCAAAACGCAACCTGCTCTGATACCACTTTTTAAGGTTAGAGATGGAAAACATCTAACAATTAATTGCAAATTTAAATAATAAACAGAGAAACTAAAACACACACAGAATAAATCATAACACGGATAATTTAACGTGGTTCACCCAATCCGGGCTACATCCACCAAACCGCAGCCATCCAATACTTTTATTATCCAATGTAAAACCTATTACAATCTTGCGAATAATCATGTTTTTCATCATACTATAATACCCATCTGAACCCCTTTTTGACAAGCTTAGAAGCTTCCAAATTTTTGGGTTCTACAAAATTGGATTTTTCTTTTTACATTGACCCTGGCAAGGACAGGGGGCTGGGGTGTATAGTATACCATGGGCTATATAGTATAGCATGATCAGTCACCACATACCAACAATCTCCCACTTGGAGACTGATCAGGCTCCATACCAACACACTTAGAAGTCATGATTCACAAGTTTCGTATTAGATGAGTTCTAATAGATGGAGGTGCTGGTTTGAACATCTGTACTATGAAGTTGGTTAAAGCTTTAGGATTTTTTGAAGACTCCATTGATTTCAGAAGAAATATTACCATAAAAGCTTATGATGATGAAGAAAGAGCATACAAGGGTCTGATCATGCTGCCAATCAGAGTGGGCCCTGTTATAAAGAATACTTTCTGTCAAGTACTGGACCGTGATCTTGCATATAACATTTTGTTAGGTTGTCCTTGGATCCACGAAATGCAAGTTGTCCCATCAACCTATCATCAATGTCTTAAGTTTCCTTATGATGGACAGGAAATCACGATACATGCTGATAATTCCAATATTCAAACTTGTGCCAACATAAAATCCAGTCAAGATACTTTGGTCCCTAACAATTGAGAAGCTCATGCTAGGACTTCTCTAAAGATTGACACACAAATCAGTCAACTGACCAATAGTTTTGACAAAAAAATGAAATTCAAGGATCATGGAGTTGGAGAATACTCTCTTTGTCTTGCCAATTTACCTACATCACCTCGATCACATGGACAACCATCTATCAAGGAACATCAAATATCAGCAGAATCAACATCAAAGCAACCACCAATAGAGCCAATCACAAAATTTAATGGACAATTCATCAAAGAAAAATTCTCCATGGAAAATCCAGAGGATACAGAAATTCTAAACTGGCTCTATAAAGATGAAGATGAAGCAGTTTCTAATGTCAAATTACCCACGGACAAATATGGAAAAGGGTATTCAATCATGCAGAAGATGGGCTATGATAAAGGTCCTATTAGAAAAAGGAAGGAAGAAGTAGTTGAACCCATTCACCTTTGTGGACTCGCTGCAAAAGAGAAAATTGGATTGGGTTATGATACTCACTCCAAAGAAAGCACATCCAAACAATTGCATGGCATTGTCTTCGCATTACAAGAAGGCTCAGATTCATGAGAAGCATGTTTGGCAACAGTTCAGAACTTCTTGGATAACAATTCTGACATAGAATTTACTGAATATGAATGGGACACCATTTACAATAATGAGTTCTGGAGGGACAAAGAGGTTGATGTAATACACCAGTACGCCCCAACTCTAATTGAAGGTCAAGGTTCAGGGTCCCAACCACAAGAATCTGAACCACAAATTGACTATGATTCTAGTGATACTGAGTTAGATCTAAACGAACAAGACTATCATGAGGACAGTATCATCATTGACCCACCTCATACCTCGGATCCTACGGACCACTCTGTTATGACTATAACCATAGCCGATTTCACACAACCTGATGATCCACTATCCTTAATTTATCTGGATCTCATTGATTAGGATTCAACTGAACCTATCGATATACCTATGTTTCCAAGTGACGAAGCTATCATAAACTTCCTTTCTGCTGAGGATATAAATGATTGTTCCACCAACGATTTTCGAGATGGGGTTTTTGATCAGGAGAGTGTCAAGTCTCCTAGCTGCAAAAGTAAAAACAAAAAAGAAAGATCTAATGGTGAAAACCAGAATCTGACAATATTAGATCAAACAAAAGATAAAATAAAGAGCGTATCTGATGGTGAAAACCTCTTTGAGGCACCAAATGATGGGAATTTTGACACTCTCCCAGAGCACTACCATGAGCGATCGCCTATTTTGATTGCGCCTACAAATGCTGTAAATCTTAAGACTTCTGACAAACCAAGAATTTTATAGTTAGCTGCATCAATGACAGAGAAAGAAATACCAGAGTTCATGGAATTCCTGAAAGCAAATCAAATAAATTTTGTGTGGTCTTACACTAACATGCCTGGTCTTGATCCTGATCTTATCATGCATCACTTGTCTATCAAACCAGGGGCCAAGCCGATGAAACAAAAACTCAGAAAGATGCACCCTCATGTTGCATTATTGGTTAAGGAAGAACTGAGAAAACTCCTTGATGTGGGCTTCATAAGACCAATTGACTATGCAGAATGGATCTCCAACATTATTCATGTATCCAAGCCAGATAAAACTGTGAGAATATGCACATATTTCAGAGATCTTAATAAAGCATGTCCTAAGGATGACTTCCCACTCCCAAACATCAACACTATAGTTGATCTAACAGTTGGCCATGCCATGTATTCATTAATGGATGGTTTTTCTGGCTATAACCAAATCAAGATTACACCTGAAGACCAGGAGAAAACAACTTTTACATGTCCATGGGGAACCTACTGTTGGAATGTCATGCCTTTTGGTTTGAAGAATGCTGGGGCTACTTATCAAAGAGCCATGACTACAATCTTTCATGACATGATGCATATCTTCATAGAAGATTATGTAGATGATATATTGGAAAAATCATACACCAGAGAAGGACATCTTGAAATATTATCCAAAATATTTTCAAGATTAGAGAAATTCAAGGTTCGCTTCAACCCCAAGAAATGTGTTTTTGGGGTCAAATCTGGAAAACTCTTGGGGTACATTGTTTCAAAAAAAGGAATTGAAGTAGATCCCGCAAAAGTACATGCAATTATGGAAATGCCTCCACCAAAGAACATCAGTCAGTTGAGATCACTACAAGGACGATTGCAGTCTATACGAAGATTCATTGCATAATTGGCTGACAAAAGTTTACCTTTCACGCATCTACTGCATAGAAATGTTCCTTTCAAGTGGGATGACAAATGTGAATTGGCGTTTCAACAAATCAAACAGTATTTAATGACTCCACCAGTTCTCATACCACCAAATCTGGACAAACCACTAATCTTATACATTGTCGCAACAAAGACATCGCTGGGGGCACTGCTCATGCAAGAAGACTCTATAGGAAAAGAACGTGTAATCTACTACATCAGTAGAACATTGACAAGTCATGAGCTCAACTACACTTCTATTGAGAAGGCTTGTATTGTAGTAGTCTTTGCTTCACAGAAGTTTCGGCACTACATGTTAACCCATACAATCAATCTGGTTTCAAAGATTGATCCACTCAAATATTTGTTAAGCAAAGCATCATTGACAGGAAGGTTAGCAAAGTGGGTAATGATTCTAAGTGAGTTTGACATCCATTATGTTGATCGCAAGGCAATCAAAGGACAAGTTATCGCTGATCAATTAGCTGAAGCACCACTACAAGCAGATCATCCCCTGCACATTGAATTTCCAGATGATGATGTCTTTACTGCTGAATCTAAACAACCATGGTCCTTATATTTTGATGGTTCTTTCACTCAACATGGATCAGGGGCAGGCATACTTTTCATCACCCCTCAAGGACATACCATTCCTTGATCATATAGGATGATGTTTCCATGCACCAACAACATAGCCGAATATGAAGCATTGATCACTGGGCTTAAAATAGCACTGGAATGGAGAATTACAGAATTACAAGTGTATAACGACTCACAGTTGGTCATTTATCAGATCAATGATGATTATCAAACCAAAGATGACAAGCTAATACCATATAAAAAAATGGTTGATGACTTCAAGAAATATTTTGTGGACATCAAATTCACACAAACTCCAAGGCTTGATAATAAGGCAGCTGACGCCATGGCTACGATAGCATCATTGCTACAACTCCCAGAAACTCTGAATCGTTGAGTTTTTGGTGGAACAATCATTTACACCTACTTATGATACACCTGAAAGACAAATCATTTGCCACTTGGTAGGATCCGATTCACCTTGGTACGGAAAAATTTATGCCTACCTCAAAGACGATATTTTACCACCTGATTTATCTCGTAACTAAAAACACAATTTTATCCGCCAATCTGCTCGCTACACCCTTATCACTGACACCCTTTATCGACGTGGTATTGATGGTACTTTACTCCGATGTCTTGAACATGAAGAATCTAACAAAGCTTTACAAGAAGTTCATGGTGGCATCTATAGTACTCATTCGAGTGGACTGACCTTATCCAGAAAATTGATTAGAATGGGTTACTACTGGCCTACAATGGAGAGAGAATCATTCAATTTTGTGAAAACATGTTCAAAATGTCAGATTCATGGGAATCTCATTCATGCTCCTACACATGAACTTCAACCATTCATGCCAACCTAGCCATTTTCTCAATGGGGGTTAGATCTAGTGGGCAAGATTCATCCTTCTTCATCGAACAAACATAAGTTTATCATCACAGCTACAAAATATTTTACCAAGTGGATTGAGGAAATTCCTCTTGCTAAAGTTACCAGCAAACAAATATCATCATTCATACTCAACTATATTATTTGTCGGTATGGCATTCCCAACTCCATTATTATAGATAATGGACGTCCATTCAAAAATCAGGATGTTGATGAACTTTGTGAGAGATTTCCAATTCAGCATAGATATTCAACACCGTACTATCCACAAAGGAATGGCCAAGCAGAGGCCTCAAATAAAACAATATTAAATTTTTTGAAGAAGACTGTGAATGATTCAGGGAAGGATTGACACGTTCAACTCAATCCCACACTATGGGCCTACAGAACCAGTATCCGCACACCAACAGGAGCAACACCATTTTCTCTTGTCTATGGAGTAGAAGCCATATTACCGTTAGAAGTTGAGATTCCCTCACTTAGAGTATCATTGAAAAGTCTTACAATAGATGATGAATACAGAGTCTCCCGACTCCAAGAACTGGAACTCCTAGATGAAAAGAGACAAAGAGCAGCTGATCATTTAAAAGCATATCAACAGATGATGTCTCGTAGCTATAATCACAAAGTAAAGCCACGTACCTTTCAGGTGGGTGATCTTATTCTGAAAGAGAACCCACGCAATCAACAAGACAGAGAGAAGAAAGGAAAGTTTGAACCAAATTGGCTAGGTCCTTATGTGGTTATCGCAGTTTATGGTTCAAGAGCCTACAAGCTATCAACGCCAGAAGGGGACCTATTTGATGAACCTATCAATAGCATGCACCTGAAAAAATATTATGTTTAAGGCGGTTATCATCATCAGAAAAAGACTTGAAGAAATACAAAAAAAATCAGAAAAAGACCTGAAGAAATACAAAAAAAATCAGAAAAAGACCAAAAAAGTCCTAAAAAAAAAAAAAAAATAGTCATAGGGTGAAAACCTGGCAAACGGGCAGTCTATTGACAAAAAAAATGCAATAAAAACAAATAGTGAAAATCTGGCAAACAGACGCTATTTGAAGCTTTCCATCTATTAGTTCATGTTCTGCACTTAACTTTTCAGCCTTCATTTTCATGCATCTTTTCCATCATCTTAGGGCCACACCAGCACCATGCTATCATCATTTGCCTCAAGCGATAATGTCTTACCATGGCTTGATTATTGCACATATTCATTTCAGCAAGTTGTGTCAATACCGAGGGCAAAACATACTGGGGGCAATCAACTTTTAAATTTTACCAAAACAGTGAGACAATGACATCGAAACCAATCAGACAAAACAAAGCAACCAAATCAAATCAAAATATTCAATCATTGATCCCTATCACAGTAGCTTTCAGTTGCGTACCTTATCATGACTCATATTTGGATGATATATAATCTGAATAGTGTTTGGAATCATAGTATTTCATTTTTTGAACAATGGTTGTTTAATTTTCGATATCATTTCTCTGGAGCACACTCAATGATGTACTGAACTAGAGTGGCAAGGAAAGAGGATGATTTTTCTTTGTCTGTTGTATTGAGGTTAATCATCCATCTGTTGCAAGTATGTCGCGAGACATGATTTTCCAAAGTTTATCATTGATGACAGTTCCAAATTTGCATCAGATGGTGGTTATTCTTTGTCTGTTCACACAAGAAATACTCAGGTCATCTCGATTCAATTATACATAGATGTTTGTGTTCACTTGCTATATCAAAAATCATGAAAGTTGTACTCAGGTCATCATTGGTGCTAATTTCCCCTCTGATGCTTGTACACACTTCCAACATTTTTAAACGCTCTATGATGATTTAAGTAGGTTATCCAAAAGGCTCAACAAAATGGTTGGTTTCATTTAGTTGCATTTCATTTTAGGTCATGGTACATAACTGCATATTGGATTTGCATCAAGATTTTTTGAAAGGCTAATTGGTTGTTATATTTCTTTGGACTATTTGTGGAGGACAATGCAAACATTTGTTTCATTATCATTATCATTCATTACATTTATCATTGCATTTTCATTATCATTATCATTCATTACATTTATCATTGCATTTTCATCATCATTTCATCATCATTTCATTAGCATTATCATCATTACATTTTCATTATCATTTCATTATTTCATTATCATCATCATTTATCGCATCATCATTCATTTCCTTTATATCATACATTTCATCATTTCATTCATCTTCATCCATATTAGTTTCATTGGCATTAGCTTCATTTCATTCATTATCATTTATATTATTATCATTATCATTTCATTACCATTATCATTATTATAGTCATTTCATTCATTTTCATTATCATTATTCATTCCTATTAGTTTCATTATTATCATCATTTCATCATTTCATTACCATTATCATTTCATCATCGCATTTTCATTTCATCTCTTATCATTATCATTATCATTTCATGTCATCAACTATCATTTTATCATTTTGTTATCATTATAAATCCCATTATTAGTCATTTATCCATTCATTCTAATTACAAATCATTATATTTCATCACATATCATTTTATCATACATCTCCTCATTATTGACTCATATCATTTTACATCATATCACATCATTTTATCATACAAAATTCATACTGCATATCATAAACACAACATTCATTTTTCATCATATTATCATCCTTTACCTGCATTAAAAAAATACAAAAATAAACATTCCATACATACATTCATCCACCTGCATGACATCATTAGTACACATTATCAAATCATCATCATCATAATCAAATCATCTTGCATATCATGTTAGTCATCAAATCATTCAAATGCATACCAAAATCCATAATTGCATATCACATAACAAATCATGATGGACATCACATATCATCATATCATAAATGCACATCACATCATCAAAAAATAATCATCGCCGTTGTATATCATCACTCATCAAAAATGATACAACTGTCCAAATGTCCAATGATACTAAAATGTCCAAAGCAAAACACATCAGATATAATCAAAAATCAGTATACATGCTCCAAAAATGGTACACATATGTGCACTATATCTGCTAACTGGTCGATGCCCCTGATGGAGCTGGTCCGGAAGGAGGTGGCTTGCCACTGGTGCCTGCGTCTGGGTCCCGCCAAGGCCTAGTGACTCCCCTGCTCTGTGTATGCATCTGCGATCTACTCCTAGTCCTACTATGGGACTGCGGGTATGGCTCTCTGCGCTCTAGAGGACACAGCTCCTCGTATCTGACCCTGTAATACTCAGCCTCCCTAGCCATCTCCATGCCCTCTGCAATGGCATCCCACAATGATGCACTCTCTATGGTGCCCATCAGCCTCTGAGCAATGCCCTCAGCCTCTACTGCCCTCCACCTAAATTCATCCCTCTCTATCATCACCTGGGCTAACTGTGGGTCTGGGGTAGGTGCCTGTGCAGGTGTCTGTGCCTGTGCCTGTACCTGTGCTAGTTATGCTTGAAGTTGTACAATGAATCCCTGTGCCTGCCCCAGCTGACTCTGTAACTGTCCATGTTGTCCCTGTAATGTCTGCACCTGGGCTTGAAGTGTGGCTATCTACCCCTGTTGAGAGGAGGATGCCATCCGGATCATTGTCCGTCGCCCTATCCCTATCCTCGGTCGCTGCATGATCTGGACACCCCTCAGAACATCCAGCCTCGACCTCCCCAACACCTATCCCTCCTCCTCGCCATCATCTCCATCATCATCATCGGAACTCTCCTCATCTCCGCTCTCCACCTCCTCTCCTCCAACTGGTCCCTGCTCATCGTCGACCACATCCTCCTGTCTCACTGCCCCTGGCTGTGGTGCTACCAGAATGGGTGCTAGCTCATCAGGACTGGTAAACCGTAGAAAATGATGTGTATGATAATACAGAGAGTACTCATCGGACATGCCGACATCAATAATATCTCGCCTGTCATCCCATGCCTCAGGCGCTAATGACTGAAACTCTGTATATGCTATCTGATAAGAAATACATGGCCCCCATCCGGCCTCATCTCTACTCTAGGCGTAGTGTGCAACCCCCTATGGCATCCCCTGCGTGAATCCAAATTGTCTCTGAACCCACAACGCCAGAAACCTCTCAAGAATGAAGGGAGTCCGCCCTATTAAGAACCGAGGAATGCATACATACGACATCTTTATATTATCTGTAGCCTATGGCTTGCAATCAAGATATGGTCACCATACCACTATATCTATATCATCCAAAAGTCACCTCCAGTAATCCACCTTGCCCAGCTTGGGATGGGTAAGGAACATAGCATACATATATATATATGGCCTACCTAGTGGCCTAACTCTAGGGCATGCCAGTCTCGTCATAGCAAGATGCTCCCATGCCAAGATCTGCAGTACTATCACCCCACAAGATAAACTGGAAGAACCCCTGTACACCACTTGATGCAAATCATGATATAAATGTGCTAACATGCAGCTCCCCCAGGCATATCTTTGCGGTTGTAGCAACATCTGCTCCAAAATCCTGCCCCATCCCACTGATAATCCCTTTGCCCGGTGATCCAGACAAAGGAGACCTCCAATGAATGCACCCAAAACTGCAGGCAAGGCTGGATATCCTCGAAAATCAACCCATGGTACCCAATACCCAGCTATCTATGCATCACCGTACACCCTCCTCAAAGCATCCGTACCCCCAAGCTCCTTGTGATCATAATACACAAGGGCTCCAACCATGGGGATACCTAATATCCTATACACATCCTCTAGAGTCACTGTCACCTCACCAGTCGCCATATGAAAGGTGTTGTGCTTCAAATGCCATCGCTCTGCCAGTGCTATCAACAATCCTCTGTTGACCTGAATCGGCAGCATCGCCAAAAAGGATCTCAAACCACAAGTATCTATCAAATCTATATCAGCAGGTGTCAACTCGGGAATCCTATCCCATCCTGCTGAGTGCCGCTCTCTAATCTAGAGGTTTTTGAAAACCTCTTATTTTCATCACAAGGATACGTAATCAGAATCATACCAATCATTCAATCTAAATCAAACAACATCAATTAGACTCATATCTATTAGTGACCTATATCAAGTGACCTATATCAGTGAATTATATCAGACCCATATCAATGACTCATATCAATGCATCAAATCAACGACCCATATCACACAATCAATCCCATCAGGCAAACCAATACACAATCTATCTATCTGGCTATCATATCAAATTTGTTCTACGATCAATTACTATTTATTTTCTATCGCAGAAATCAAATTTATCAGAAGTCATATCAATCATTTATCTCACATTTACTCTTTGTTTTCTACTCTAGGAAGCAAAGTTATCAGTTCAATTACTCTTTGTTTTCTACTCTAGGAAGCAAATTTATCAGTTCAATATACTCTTTGTTTTTCATTCATGGGAAGAAAAGTTATCAGTTCAATCTACTCTTTGTTTTTCATTCATGGGAAGCAAAGTTATCAGTTCAATCTACTCTTTGTTTTCTACTCTACGAAGCAAAGTTATCAATCAATCATTAGATTATTCTATCATTTCTATCCATATCAGCATGATGATACGACAATTTACTTATCTATTGACTAAAGAAGCAATACAAATCATCATTTTCACATTCCTATCATCAAAACATCAATTCTGCCTATTTTACCATATGGACCACTCTGTGGACTTTATGTGCTAAAACCCGTATGCGCCGTTGTTTTCACTGGATGCGCTCAAACAGATCCCCTATGTGCGTTTTCCTATATGCACAACTTTAATCTACCTAAGCGCGACTCTAATCACTGGATGCACGTTTTTACTCTATGCGTCGTTGTTTTCCCTATATGCGCTTTACCCCTAAACTTTTCTATCATTCCCTATATGCGTGTTAGTTTTCACGATATGCGCTCAACTGATTTTTTCCTAAATTTTCAAAATCTATCCTATATGCCCTACTATTTTTACTCTAAGCACCGGAATTTTTTTTGAAAGCGCGCAAACGTCATTTTCTGAAACAAAATCCACGAAAAACATAAAATTTTGAATCAAAAACACAAAAATTCGAAAGCACAAGAGGTTATATCGACTCACCGGTGGTCTGTACGTAGCCGGCCTCTGGTATCGGCAAGATCTCTCAAATCGGTGGTGATGATAAGAAATCTCCATGTTACGATGTCACTCTCAGAGCTACAATATTCACCAAAGTCAAAAGTGCAAATGACTTGTATTTTTCAACTTTTTACCTTTTAAAGGTCAAACAAGGGTAAGTTTGCTGCCTTTTTACTTTATTTTTAAAATGGGACATTCTTTTTCATCATCTGTCGAGAGCTAAATCACTTTCTCTCTCATTCGTAATTTACCTCCCGAGGGGGCATTATCAGCAGAAATATCGAAAGCATATCAGGGTAAAAATCTTATTTTTCTTTGAAGCAATGTGTTTTACACATCACTTCAAAGAGGGGAAAAATGTATACATCTAAAAATGGTCATGATTAAGCTTGTTAATTAATTAAATATTATTTATTTAATTAATTCCTCTAAAGTCATCTACATATAAATAAATATAAATTATTTATTTATATCGTTCATTTTCTAATTCTTCTACCTTAATTAAATAAATAATTTTATTTAATTATTAACATTTCCACCTTCCACTTAATTAAAATAAATAAATTTTCATAATTTATTTATATTTGATTATCATAGCATTCTAAAGTTTGAATATTTTGAATATTCAAATAATTGAATATCTTCTTCATCCCACCTTCCACCTTCCGCTTAATTAAATTAAATAAATTTTCATAATTTATTTATATTTGATTATCATATTATTCTAAAGTTTGAATATTTTGAATATTTAAATAATGGAATATTCTTTTCATCCTCAAATTAAAATATTAAATATTTAATTTAATATTTTCCATCTCACCCTAATTCATTTCTAAAACATAATTAAATATGATTTATTTAATTATGTGAGTTTCCATTTTCGTCTTCACTTACAAATTAAATAAATTTAATTTGCTTATTTCTAACTCATGCTAATCTCATCATTCGAAATGGAAATTTCCTTTTGGATCTCAATGGAAAAAATTGAAGGAAAAGGGAAACCTTCCATCTCCCTCTCCACTTTCAAAAATCTCCCACTGTCTGTTCAAACAAGCTTAATTTGAGCCGTTAATCGAATCAGCCAATTGAATCTGTTCGAAAACTCTATAAATGCCAGTGCAAATCCAAGCTTTGGTTACTTACGCATGCATACACCTACGCTTACCTACATGCACGAATGTACACACAATCATCTTATGCATTCACATCATTTTCAGCATCACAGCCATACTCTCATCTTAGCATAGTCTTGCACTTAGCATAATATGCATTTTTATTTAAATCTCATTATTTAGCTGTCCTTTTGTTGAAGCTTGATCTGTTGATCTGAGAGCCATTGGAAACAACAAAACGTTGGAGTTAGAGGAAGATAAGACGATTTCAAGGAAGCTGCTGTCACGGTTTGCTTATTCTGTTTCTTTTTTAGCTTTCTTGATTTAATGTTTTATTAATGTGTTTGAATTTGTTTATACATTGATACATTTTTCACACACACAAGTTCAATATTCTAATTTTAGGAGTCTTAATGGTTGGAAATCATAGTAAAATCAAAATTTAATAAGTTTTGGAATTAGCATTTTCAAGTGTTTTTTAGGGTCATTAACTTCAGACTATCTTCTCTTTTGCAGGGGTGGTTGCATGCCAAATTTTTTTGGTGTAAAATATCAGAATTATTAGATTATGTTACCTGTTTATGAATAAAAATTATTGGAGTGTGAATTTGATATTTTTTGAAGATCTAAATAGTCAAGCTTGATAAAGAAAAATTATGTTAGATAATATTAGTCTAGAACAAAATGAAGAGACACTTGATAGATTGTGGGCTAGATTGAAAAAAAAGGGTGATGGGAAATGTTATTGTCCTTGCGATAATTGCAAGGGCTTAAAGACGAGACGAATTTTAATCACAACAGTTGAGAAACATTGTAGGCAGCATAGTCACATTGAAGGGGGGCATGATTATCGTCCATTGGTAAGTTGTTCATTATATGTGTTTATATTGATTGAATTTGTAAATGTTTATATCGTTTTAACATATATATATAATCACTTGATCATGATCATGGTTTATTTGTGTCTATCATTATTATAAAGGTGGGGTGCCCTAGGGCAGATGATATGGATTATCACGGCCCAGAGAATGTGGTTTTACAAGCGGATGAACATGGAGTTATGAATATTGAAGATGAAGTTAATGATCCTATGGAAGAAGATGATCATGCACCAGAAAACACAATTGAAGATGATGGTATAAATACATTGATCCATGACACATTTAGTGGCAGAGCTGATCATGATAATCAAGATGACTTTGATGATGTTCATGATTTACCTATACTTGAGAAGGCATACGAGCCCCTTTATGAAGGCTCCCAAACAACTCTTCTCTCTGTTGTATTATTGTTGTTGAACTTGAAGGTTATGAATAGTTTATCAAACATATCAATCTCATGGATGTTAAGGTATGTCATATATGTCATTTTTTTCATCTATTTTAATTGTTGTTAGTTCATCACTAGTAAATAAAGGATGAAATATGTACCATTAATATTCTTTATATGAACAAATTATTTTTGTTGTAGATTGGTGAATTTTTGTTACCACCATCAAATATTTTACCTCGCTCATACCGAGATTTATGTGCCATTATGAAAGATATCAAAATGGAGTATCAAGCAATAGATGCATGTCCCAATGATCATATTATATATCATAAACAATAGGAATTTGCACAGAATTCTTAGAATGCCATATCAGTAGATATCGAACAGATCAATTAACAAAAAAGGTGTCTCACAAGGTTCTTCATTATATTCCCATTATTCCACATATGCAACGATTATTTAGGTGCGAAAGCTTAGCTCAATTTATGGATTACCATGCACATAATAGAAGTGGACATAACATTCTTCGAATGCCTCAGATGGTTCTGCATTTAGGGACATGGAGGAAAAATGGCCACACTTTTAAAGAAGAACCTCATAGTCTCGGCTTTCATTGGAGCGGATGGTGTCAATCCATTTGGAGATATAAGATCTATTTACTCAGTGTGGCCTATTTTTGTTATCAACAATAACATTCCTCCATGGATGTCAATAAAGAGGAGCACATAATGTTGTCAATGATTATTCCAGGTATTTGTTTACATCAATTTTCTTTAACATAGTAGCATCTCATTTGTCTTATTTGTTGTATAATGACTTATATTTTTTTCATTCAATAGTCATGTACATTAATTTATATATATATATATATATATATATATATATATATATATATATATATATATATATATATATATATATATATATATATATATATATATATATATATATATATATATATATATTGCAATAAAATGGTTATAATAATTATGTAATGTTTATGTTCATTCAACTAGGTATGTACCAAGTTAAAGATATAAATGTATATATCGAGCCTCTTATCGACGAGTTACTAAAGTTATGGAATGGTGTCACTATGTATGACGTCTCTAGCCCAATAGGACAAAAACAATTTTAATTCCATGCAATGCTTGTATGGGCAATTCATGATGCCCCAGGGCTAACACATTTTTGTGGTATGTTATAACGTTTGACTGCAATTTAACAATATTTAATTTGATGAAGTAGATATCATGCATGTTTTTAAAATAATCTATTCATTATATATAATTAAAAAAATTGGCATATTTAATCCAATTATATATGATCTTGCAGGTCTTGAAACAAAGGGAAAATTTGCATGTCCAATTTGTGGTCCAAAGATGAAATCTCTTCGTTCAACAAGTTTAGGAAAGCAGGTGTTTGATGAGTATAGGCACTTCCTCCATAGAAATCATAAGTATCGAACTACTGAAAAACATTTTTTCAATGGGAAAGATGAGACTACATAAAAACCACGAAGAATGACACCTCAACTATGGAAGTTGGAATATAATATAATTAATCGTCAAGGTTATACATTGGATCAAATTGTTTATCTATCATATATGATATGTTTTAAATTTATATTTTTATATTGTGTTATGTTTACTCATGTTGTAATTGATAATGATTGTCGTTGTTAATTTGTTTAACTTATATGCTTCATGAAGGTCATCAAGGCATTAATGGTCGGCTTCCACAGGGACTGAAAAGTTATCCCAAAAAATTTAGTAGGCTGCCCTACTATGAGCAGCTACAAATTGTGCATTTGTTTGATACAATGCATATCAAAAAGAATATAACAAAAACGTTATGGAAAATATTGGATGAAAGGCATGACAAAGAAAAAATTGTCAAAATTTGTAGTGACATTCAGGAAGCCAATCATGCAATGAAAAATGTCATTCAATTAAATAGTGATGTAGACCAAATTAATATAAGTTCCCTTCCTTGGTTACTAACAGAGTAGCAAAGCAATGCTATAAAAGAAGTCATACGAAAAAATTAATTTCCCACAGGATTTGTTGTGAACATAAACAATATAATAACAAAGAAAGGTGAATTTGGGTCAGGGATGAAAACGCATGATTGACATACCTTCATTAAGGTAATTATTCGCATATTATATACACTAGCACGCATGTACTTTTTAGTGTATTGTGCTTACTACTTTTGGAAAAATAATGAAAAGATCACTTTATAATTGTTGCAATACGTTCTACCTCTATCTCTCCAAGACAACTTTGACAACAATGCTAAACAAGTTATATAGGAACTTGGAAAATACATGAGGTAAGTAGCTAGATTTGTTCAATTCGTTGTATAGATCTTATGCACTGCTACTTGTTTTACTTGTTATGTAATATAATCGTATATTTTGTTAAATCTCATTAATATTTTGCCTTGAATCACTTGTAGATGGCCGCCATCTAAAGAAATCCATAAAGAAGATATAAATTATTGGAAGAGAAAAATTCCTCATCTAACGTGCGAAATGAAAAAGTGTCTACCTTCAACATTTTTTAATGCACAAGAACACTACCTCATACGCCAAGTTGAGGAGA
>VDFB02281492.1:532651656-532676352 GCA_007258455.2 Sequoia sempervirens | reverse complement strand
TTGTTTTCACTGGATGCGCTCAAACAGATCCCCTATGTGCGTTTTCCTATATGCACAACTTTAATCTACCTAAGCGCGACTCTAATCACTGGATGCACGTTTTTACTCTATGCGTCGTTGTTTTCCCTATATGCGCTTTACCCCTAAACTTTTCTATCATTCCCTATATGCGTGTTAGTTTTCACGATATGCGCTCAACTGATTTTTTCCTAAATTTTCAAAATCTATCCTATATGCCCTACTATTTTTACTCTAAGCACCGGAATTTTTTTTGAAAGCGCGCAAACGTCATTTTCTGAAACAAAATCCACGAAAAACATAAAATTTTGAATCAAAAACACAAAAATTCGAAAGCACAAGAGGTTATATCGACTCACCGGTGGTCTGTACGTAGCCGGCCTCTGGTATCGGCAAGATCTCTCAAATCGGTGGTGATGATAAGAAATCTCCATGTTACGATGTCACTCTCAGAGCTACAATATTCACCAAAGTCAAAAGTGCAAATGACTTGTATTTTTCAACTTTTTACCTTTTAAAGGTCAAACAAGGGTAAGTTTGCTGCCTTTTTACTTTATTTTTAAAATGGGACATTCTTTTTCATCATCTGTCGAGAGCTAAATCACTTTCTCTCTCATTCGTAATTTACCTCCCGAGGGGGCATTATCAGCAGAAATATCGAAAGCATATCAGGGTAAAAATCTTATTTTTCTTTGAAGCAATGTGTTTTACACATCACTTCAAAGAGGGGAAAAATGTATACATCTAAAAATGGTCATGATTAAGCTTGTTAATTAATTAAATATTATTTATTTAATTAATTCCTCTAAAGTCATCTACATATAAATAAATATAAATTATTTATTTATATCGTTCATTTTCTAATTCTTCTACCTTAATTAAATAAATAATTTTATTTAATTATTAACATTTCCACCTTCCACTTAATTAAAATAAATAAATTTTCATAATTTATTTATATTTGATTATCATAGCATTCTAAAGTTTGAATATTTTGAATATTCAAATAATTGAATATCTTCTTCATCCCACCTTCCACCTTCCGCTTAATTAAATTAAATAAATTTTCATAATTTATTTATATTTGATTATCATATTATTCTAAAGTTTGAATATTTTGAATATTTAAATAATGGAATATTCTTTTCATCCTCAAATTAAAATATTAAATATTTAATTTAATATTTTCCATCTCACCCTAATTCATTTCTAAAACATAATTAAATATGATTTATTTAATTATGTGAGTTTCCATTTTCGTCTTCACTTACAAATTAAATAAATTTAATTTGCTTATTTCTAACTCATGCTAATCTCATCATTCGAAATGGAAATTTCCTTTTGGATCTCAATCAGTATTAGTGAAGAGTACGTTCAAGGCAAGCAATTTGGGCAGATTAATCGAGATAAATGATGAATGTTCATCAGTCAATCAATTATCTCTATCTATCTATCAATCACTCTCATCTTAGCATAGTCTTGCACTTAGCATAATATGCATTTTTATTTAAATCTCATTATTTAGCTGTCCTTTTGTTGAAGCTTGATCTGTTGATCTGAGAGCCATTGGAAACAACAAAACGTTGGAGTTAGAGGAAGATAAGACGATTTCAAGGAAGCTGCTGTCACGGTTTGCTTATTCTGTTTCTTTTTTAGCTTTCTTGATTTAATGTTTTATTAATGTGTTTGAATTTGTTTATACATTGATACATTTTTCACACACACAAGTTCAATATTCTAATTTTAGGAGTCTTAATGGTTGGAAATCATAGTAAAATCAAAATTTAATAAGTTTTGGAATTAGCATTTTCAAGTGTTTTTTAGGGTCATTAACTTCAGACTATCTTCTCTTTTGCAGGGGTGGTTGCATGCCAAATTTTTTTGGTGTAAAATATCAGAATTATTAGATTATGTTACCTGTTTATGAATAAAAATTATTGGAGTGTGAATTTGATATTTTTTGAAGATCTAAATAGTCAAGCTTGATAAAGAAAAATTATGTTAGATAATATTAGTCTAGAACAAAATGAAGAGACACTTGATAGATTGTGGGCTAGATTGAAAAAAAAGGGTGATGGGAAATGTTATTGTCCTTGCGATAATTGCAAGGGCTTAAAGACGAGACGAATTTTAATCACAACAGTTGAGAAACATTGTAGGCAGCATAGTCACATTGAAGGGGGGCATGATTATCGTCCATTGGTAAGTTGTTCATTATATGTGTTTATATTGATTGAATTTGTAAATGTTTATATCGTTTTAACATATATATATAATCACTTGATCATGATCATGGTTTATTTGTGTCTATCATTATTATAAAGGTGGGGTGCCCTAGGGCAGATGATATGGATTATCACGGCCCAGAGAATGTGGTTTTACAAGCGGATGAACATGGAGTTATGAATATTGAAGATGAAGTTAATGATCCTATGGAAGAAGATGATCATGCACCAGAAAACACAATTGAAGATGATGGTATAAATACATTGATCCATGACACATTTAGTGGCAGAGCTGATCATGATAATCAAGATGACTTTGATGATGTTCATGATTTACCTATACTTGAGAAGGCATACGAGCCCCTTTATGAAGGCTCCCAAACAACTCTTCTCTCTGTTGTATTATTGTTGTTGAACTTGAAGGTTATGAATAGTTTATCAAACATATCAATCTCATGGATGTTAAGGTATGTCATATATGTCATTTTTTTCATCTATTTTAATTGTTGTTAGTTCATCACTAGTAAATAAAGGATGAAATATGTACCAGTAATATTCTTTATATTGACAAATTATTTTTTGTTGTAGATTGATTGGTGAATTTTTGTTACCACCATCAAATATTTTTACCTCGCTCATACCGAGATTTATGTGCCATTATGAAAGATATCAAAATGGAGTATCAAGCAATAGATGCATGTCCCAATGATCATATTATATATCATAAACAATAGGAATGTCATTCAGAATATAACAACAAAACAAAAAAGGTGTCTCACAAGGTTCTTCATTATATTCCCATTATTCCACATATGCAACGATTATTTAGGTGCGAAAGCTTAGCTCAATTTATGGATTACCATGCACATAATAGAAGTGGACATAACATTCTTCGAATGCCTGCGGATGGTTCTGCATTTAGGGACATGGAGGAAAAATGGCCACACTTTAAAGAAGAACCGTAGGGCCTCGTGCTTTCTCATCGGGAGCGCACTCTGCAGTCAATCCATTTGGAGATATGAGATCTCATTTACTCAGTGTGGCCTGCTTTTTGTTATCAACAATAACATTCCTCCATGGATGTCAATAAAGAGGGAGCACATAATGTTGTCAATGATTATTCCAGGTATTTGTTTACATCAATTTTCTTTAACGTAGTAGCATCTCATTTGTCTTATTTGTTGTATAATGACTTATATTTTTTTCATTCAATAGTCATGTACATTAATTTATATATATATATATATATATATATATATATATATATATATATATATATATATATATATATATATATATATATATATATATATATTGCAATAAAATGGTTATAATAATTATGTAATGTTTATGTTCATTCAACTAGGTATGTACCAAGTTAAAGATATAAATGTATATATCGAGCCTCTTATCGACGAGTTACTAAAGTTATGGAATGGTGTCACTATGTATGACGTCTCTAGCCCAATAGGACAAAAACAATTTTAATTCCATGCAATGCTTGTATGGGCAATTCATGATGCCCCAGGGCTAACACATTTTTGTGGTATGTTATAACGTTTGACTGCAATTTAACAATATTTAATTTGATGAAGTAGATATCATGCATGTTTTTAAAATAATCTATTCATTATATATAATTAAAAAAATTGGCATATTTAATCCAATTATATATGATCTTGCAGGTCTTGAAACAAAGGGAAAATTTGCATGTCCAATTTGTGGTCCAAAGATGAAATCTCTTCGTTCAACAAGTTTAGGAAAGCAGGTGTTTGATGAGTATAGGCACTTCCTCCATAGAAATCATAAGTATCGAACTACTGAAAAACATTTTTTCAATGGGAAAGATGAGACTACATAAAAACCACGAAGAATGACACCTCAACTATGGAAGTTGGAATATAATATAATTAATCGTCAAGGTTATACATTGGATCAAATTGTTTATCTATCATATATGATATGTTTTAAATTTATATTTTTATATTGTGTTATGTTTACTCATGTTGTAATTGATAATGATTGTCGTTGTTAATTTGTTTAACTTATATGCTTCATGAAGGTCATCAAGGCATTAATGGTCGGCTTCCACAGGGACTGAAAAGTTATCCCAAAAAATTTAGTAGGCTGCCCTACTATGAGCAGCTACAAATTGTGCATTTGTTTGATACAATGCATATCAAAAAGAATATAACAAAAACGTTATGGAAAATATTGGATGAAAGGCATGACAAAGAAAAAATTGTCAAAATTTGTAGTGACATTCAGGAAGCCAATCATGCAATGAAAAATGTCATTCAATTAAATAGTGATGTAGACCAAATTAATATAAGTTCCCTTCCTTGGTTACTAACAGAGTAGCAAAGCAATGCTATAAAAGAAGTCATACGAAAAAATTAATTTCCCACAGGATTTGTTGTGAACATAAACAATATAATAACAAAGAAAGGTGAATTTGGGTCAGGGATGAAAACGCATGATTGACATACCTTCATTAAGGTAATTATTCTGGTATATTATATACACTTGTATAATGCATGTATTTTTCAGTGTATTGTGTTTACTACTTTTGGAAAAATAATGAAAAGATCATTTTATAATTGTTGCAGTACGTTCTACCTCTATCTCTCCCAGACAACTTTGACAACAATGTCAATCAAGTTATATATGATCTTGGAAAATACATGAGGTAAGTAGCGAGATTTGTTCAATTCGTTGTATACATTTTATAATTGCCATTTGTTTTACTTGTTATGTAATATACTGTATATTTTTGTTAAATCTCATTAATATATTTGTGCCTTGAATCACTTGTAGATGGCTATCATCTAAAGAAATCCATAAAGAAGATATAAATTATTGGAAGAGAAAAATTCCTTGTCTAATGTGTGAAATGAAAATTGTCTACCTTCAAAAATTTCAATGCACAAGAACACTACCTCATACACCAAGTTGAGGAGATTGAATTGTGTGGACCTATACACACAAGGTCAATGTGGATGGTTGAGAGGCACTTGAAATTTTTGAAGGCTTTGGTTAGAAAAAGAGCACATCCTGAGGGTTCTATGGTGTAGGGATATATGGTATACCAGACCATGGTGTACATTAGTGAATATCTTCCTAAGTTTACAGCAAAGATCCATGTAGATCGCATTTGGGATCCTAACTCCATTAACAAATTCGAAGGGGAGTACTTGATGGGGAAAGGTAGATTGAGGAAAGTGAGAGGTAATTATAAGATGGTCATGGAGATTAATTGGAATACATTTTACATATGGTTTTTATGTATATTGTATTTATTTAATTTTTAATCTTCAATATACATCAATTATAAATTAAGGTCGTATACTTTGGTATTTAACTAATTATACATCGTTTGTGAATTTCAATTTTTTTGATACAGCTGGACGAGAGTGGGATGCACTACATTTGTATGTCACAAACAATCTTGATTGAATGACGGTATGGATTGAACAATGTCAACAATCTGGCCGCACATTAACATGGGGAATTTTGGCTTCATTTGTTAAAGAAGCTCATTGTAATGGAGATTCCAATGTTACACAAAGGGAAATTGATTTAGCATATGGTTTAAGAGATAAACAGGTACGTATAAATATATTAATCACCCATATTATTTAATTATTTTCAAGTATATTGATGTATATATATGTTGAGATTGTTTTCTTTGCATACATTTAGCCAAGAATAAATATGTTTATCAACTAACAATATTGCAATAATTTTTACATGTTTGACATATTGCAGGTGAAACACTACAAGGCTATGTGGTGCAATGGTCATAAATTTTGAATCAAAATGTTGGATGACATGAAGAAAACTTGTGATTCTGGTATAACTGCAGTCTTTCAGGTGACTAATGTTTTATCTAGAAGTGACATACATCCAAAAGTCTCAAAAAAATCGATACTATGGGATTTTGGATGATATAATTGAGTGTGACTTTAAGTCCTTCAGATTAATTATGTTCGTCATCCTATGGTATAGGCTACGATTGAATAAAAATGATCCTGAGAGAACTGTTATTGAACATGATAATGGATTTACCATGGTTAATACAAGGTTGATCGAGCGAGCTGGAAATGAGCCCCATGTTCTTCCAAGCCAATGTGAGCAGGTATTTTACTCAGAGGTTCCAGGTAAACCGGGTTGGTCATTTGTTGTTAGACATGATCCAAGAGGAAGGCCGTAAAGTATAATGTGGTGGAAGAAGAAGATACCGAAGAACTAGAAGATGATGTAGATGATGATCAGGATCAACAGTTAGTTGATGATGTCCCTGACGAAGATGTCGAAGAGGAGGAACTAGATCATGATGATGTAGGAGTTAATGTTCATGAAGATGATATCCATGTGATGACATTATCAAAATTGATATCGATGACGATGATGATGATATGACCAATCCTTACAATGTCGAATCTGGATGGATGATACGCACAAAGAGTTGGATGAAGAAGAAGATCAATGACATTGAAATGTATAAGTTATGTGATTATATTATCTATTTGATATTAATTTCTTGATAGAATTATATTTGACTTATGTGGTTACATAATTAATTCATGATGTTTTTAATTTTTATGCCATTACATAATTAATTTAATGATGTACTTTTTAATGTTTGAAAGGTCAAAAAATTAAAAATTTCAATAGTGATGTTAACAACCTTGAAATTAGTGTGTTTTATGTTTCATGTGATCATAAAAGATTAAAAAGTCAATTGTAGAGGTGGTTGTTTAGTGGTTGACGTGTATGTTGGTTCCTTTTACAATGTAACCAGGTTTGTCTTCTAATCTACCTATGGAATTGCCAATTCCAATCGAAGGAAGCTCGAAGGACCTGGACCAACTAACAAGGACTTTAAAAGCCTCCTACACTTCGGGCTCTGCAAGACCTGGGAGTATGATCCCTTAATGTGTTTACAACCTCTGCACCATTATTATAAACAACATTAACAATAGCAGATGATATCACTTAATAGCTCAACACGATAAGATAATATCAACTAGAATTGGCTATTCATAGACAATATCAACTATTTGGAGCGTGAGGCAACTAAACACAATCCATTGTATAAGATAGTCAATGATTTGCAATTTGTAGCAAGCTCTAGTAAAAGACAAACAAATACTGAACTACACTAATAATTACAAATTAGATCAGTGCCATATATCCATTGCAGGAGTCAAATTCATAAGCATATAGAGGTTTATAACAGATTTAATACATCACATATAAGATCCCTGACAATATTGCATTACAATTTCATCAATATGCATTCTAACCTAGGACTACTTATCAAATCCTTATACAACACATATCCACCTATAATCCCATTCAAGCATTTTGATTAATTCCTTGAATTAAAGCTAAAATAGAATCATATACACCACAACAGTGAGATGGATAAAACAACCCTTAGTTATTTCATTCAAAGTTCAGATATGCATGTATAATGGAGAGACATGAGCTCGAATTTTCATTTCAACTCAAATGCTAGTACTGTTATATAACATTAAATCTCTATGAACTCAAAACCTATTACAAAATGACTCAAAACCTAAATTACATTTCTCTAAAACCATCGGACTTTACAATTCGCTCTGCAACTTCACCTAGACTCGACAAAACTTATCTAACTTACTAACCCATACTTCTGGCCTTGAAATCCTTCTTATAGAAAATGAAGGAGCAAAAAAGCACCAGGCCAGAAAGTACACCTATCACCAGTCAATTGGAGCACCTGGTGATATTCCAAAATTTGTTACAACAACCACCACCTTGAAAAATATTCTTGTTCATCATATCAGCTGAGGATCGTTGATGCAAAAAATCACAAGAAAACTGCGCCGAGAAAGCCGTCAACACAAAACTGGAACCGTTGCAACCGCAACATCTGATCAGTCACCTCTTAGTAGTTCACTCCTTTTACTCCTCCTCAATCAAATATTTAGTTACCCAATTCTGGTACTCATCATCAGTCGGCCAGTCAAAATTAATTACTTCATCTACCTTGGTATTATAAGGTGTGTATTTTACCGCTACCTAATTCGTATCCCTTTCAAAAGATTCCAAAAATGAGCTGGTACTAATGATTTTGTCCATACAGCTCACCAACAAATCATAGTCTGAGTCATCACAAATTGAATTGATTTGATCATTAATGGTCTCACTTGCTTGAGCCTTCTATTGTTGAAATGACTTGATTTTCCCTTGCTCATCAATTATATCAGGTAACAATGTGTTACCCCAATCATTGAAATTCTTCACCAGCTCCCTAATCTTCCTACTCAAGTCATCTAGTAAGGTTTGAAAACCTTGCAATGATTTTACTAACACATGAGTAGGCTTTAATGATTGGGCCCTATTATTTATATCAAACCTTGAGGCCTTATACATGATATCCAGATCACTGGCCCTAGGGATCCAATTTTTAATTATTGGTATCGCTACATGATCCCTATCAATATTCTTTATTGCTGCTAACAACAAAGAATATAAAGAATGTCTAGATAGCAATTTGCTATCAACCTTTTCATTTAAATGCCTCAAAACAGTAGTAACAATTTCCTTTTGCTTTAAGAGAGATCCCTCCTCACTTTTCTTTAATGATGCATGCAATTCATCAATTTTTTGCAAGAGCTGCTTCTTTGTAGGATTGACAGAGCACTCTGTTTCTTCTTCAACTTCCTCTAAAGAAAGGGTGAGGATAGGATTCTGACTGGGAGATCCTAGTGTGGAAACAATTGGAGAAGCAGGAGGCACTGACCCTACTATGGAAGGTAATGTACTAGTTCCTGGAGCACTTGATGTCTCCCCAATCTACTTTTACCTAAACCTCTCCACTTCAGTTTGCAACTCAACATTTTTCTGCTGCATTTTACTGTACTCCTCAATCAAAAGGTTATATTTTTCTATTAAGCTCTTCCTTTCAGCTTCCTCCTTTTCAACAGTTTTTTGGGCCAATTTGGCCACATTCACAGTCAAATTAGTGGCCTCAGTGGTTGAGGTGTCTAAAGCTCTTTTTATTATCAATCCTCCCTTGAAATTTGGATTAATATCAGAAACATCTGGTTTTCTCCCTTGTGGGGTCAATGCCCAAATTTCCAGAGTTTCATATTCCTCACTGAAAGCATAGTTTTGCAATGCTGCCTTGACCTCTTCTTCAGAGTCTTGAAAGGGATTTTTAGACTTCATAATAGCATTAAAGGCTACTGCATCTGCAATGTCTCATTCAGGCAGAATTAATACACCAGCCTGACTCACCAGTTTTCTTCCTTCTTTAGGAGTGATGTTCTTGAATTCTTCCATTAATTCAGCTTTTACCTCCTCATCATTCTCCTGGTCTGACCTGTCAGGCCTTAGTTTTCTTCTCTGCCTACACTTATCTTGATACTCTTCAAACTTCATCCTCCATACCAATTGCAAGAATACAAGAGTTTTTACAAATGTATTCTCATCTAGAAACTCCTTTCATGCCTCCATTCTTGCATCTTGTAAACTTTTACCTTTCATATCTAAATCAGATAAAACTAATTCAGCTAGCCTAGGAGGGGAAGGCATACCAACTTCCATGTCTTGATCTGTAACAATAATCTCATCCATCAGATCCTCCTGTGGTTGATCAATTCTTTGCCTCTTAGGGCTTGGCTCGGATAGTGGTGATGAGGGATTTTCTTCCGATGATGATTCTAAATCAATAATTTTGATTGCCCCAGGCACTTTGAATTTTGGACTTGGTTTTGGAGGCACTTTCATAATTTGTTTTCCTTTTTTGTCCACTTCTTCTTCATCACTACTACTATCCTTTTTCCTCCTGTAAATGGGCCACCTTTCTGTAGGCTGGTATGCTGGCATTGTTTCAATTGGACTGGCACCTTGCTCTTGTACACCTAGACTCAATTCTAAATTTACCTTTTTTGTCCTCAATGTGCCCATAATTTCTTTGAAGTTTCCCATCAGAAAATCAATTTTCTTATGGTGGGGACTGAACTCCAATAGTGGATCATATTTCGAATCCATTTTGTGCACAACATCTAGTAGCTTACCATAAGCTATCCATTTCTCCTTGTTCAACTCCTGTCTATTCAAATCAAATTCATTTCTAATCAAGTCTTCAAGGAAATTGAACTCATGCACAAATTTTTCAACTATTATTCTTTGTCTGAAAAGAGCAAAGAAACCCTCAGGATCATGTTGTCGCTTTGGTCCACACCTCAAATGATCAAAATGTGTCCAACCTCCCTTTGAAAATACAAAATCAGACACCACTATATAATATAGGAAAAATGTTCCCTTACCCCTTCTAGTGAGGTTGTCCTCATGAATACAACCTATCTGCCACACAAATTCTGCAAATCCCACTCTTGGTGGCACATTGTATGGTAGTATATGAGGGGCTCCCTGAAAACCATATACTCTCAAGACAGTGCTGACTGGGTATGGGATAATGTCACCCCAGTTATGGTAAACCTTCAATTCTGGCTTCCTCTCATTTGGCCCGAGGAAATCATGTAATTGAGTGTCGGTATCATTGTTTTGCAGCTTTGATAGCCCTTCATGCATCCTCTCAGCCAAGAAAGAAGCAAAGTCATAGGTCACAGAGAAGTTAGGGTGTTGTATTTGCACCCCCATGAACATATAAGCAATGGGAATTATCGTACCAGGACTGAAACCCAAAATCTGAAATAAAGAATAGAAAGTGGTCAGGAAATGGTTTGCAAAACAATTTAATTTGAAAGGTTCCTAGTCACTAGGGCTGATATGAAATTTTGAACCTCCTGCCCTAGCCAGATGAGGTGGAAGCAAACTTGTTCTAAAAAGAGATTTCAGCGTTGCATACTCCTGCTTCATTTCCTCAAGGTTGATAGGAACCAAGTCTTCACTCGGTTCACTCAAGTCAAAAATATGTTGGAACTCTTCTCTGTTAATGCTCAATAGAACATTTCCATCATTGTCCCTGATTATCCGTGTAACAGGGTCGTATCTTGCAACCACTGTCCTAAGCAGGTCTACATCAGGGAATACATTTGGTACCACCAGCTTCCCCATATCATACATCCATCCATTTGAAAAAGGGTGAGGCAAATTCCTCTGTCTGTACCACAATTTGAACAATTCCAAACCAGTGAGGGGAACCCTACCATCGGCAATGTTGGAGTAATTATACACTAACCCTTCCCCCAATATTTTCCCTCGCATTAGGACCAATCCCTTCCTCCTATCATTCATTGACAAGGGAAATTGATCTAGGAAATCATCATATAGGTTTCGTTTCAAATATTCAGTCTAGCCAGAATGTTGCTTGGGTGGTGTCATCTCGGACAAACTAGGGCTTCTTTACAACGTTATAATTCAGATAGCTAGGACTAACCAGAGATAGAAAATTACAAGACAAAACACTGCAATTTCTCACAACTATAATTAAACTATATCCCTAACACATTCATCAACAAGCTAACAACACATCCAGCTAATCCTTTTCCAAATTCAAATGCAAAATGACCAGGAGGCACATAAAATAAACTCATGGCTTTGTTTGCAAAACTCCCAAATTCTAGCTGCAGAAACTCGCAATTCTACCTTTGGCTCTAAAACTACTCTGTGAAATAGTTGAATGCTTTGTGATACAGACCAAGTAGGAAAATTGATTTTATTGTTGATCAAATTACGCCAACAAGTGTCTCATCCACCATTAAAGCTCAATTTCGCGCTGCACGAATGACTCCAACCATATTTGATGCAGATTTAAATTCAAGTCGTCGATTCTTTAGCTTGATCAAATCATCGACAGTCACCTTCAAAAAAAGCTAACACAATTTCCAACATGGCGATAAGGGGCCCACCTTACCATACACTATGAATGAAGTCCACGTGGTGGTTTCCCGCGATATCGCAATCCTAAAACTTCTAATCGCGCGATGGCAGGAAACCGTTGATCCTAAGCATCAATGATCTTGTTCCTTTAACATAGTCGCCGGCCATGTCGTTAACCTTCAAGCAGCTTTTCCAGTGAGATTATAACATATCCGCCAATTTAGAACATGTACGTCTCGAGAACACTTTAGTAATCCACCCCTTAATACATTTAGAGCTAGGTAGTGTTTCCTTTACTCTTTAGGCTTCATCGGATGAGACACGTGGTGCCCGCCCGTGATTTCGAAATCAACCCAAGCACCATCATGGGATGGCGGGGAACAACTCAGATCAAATGGAAGTTGGTCAGAGATAGCGCAAATTTGATCCCCCGGATAGGACACGTGGCGCCCGCCCGTGATTTTGTGATCCTTCAATTCCCGATCATGGGATGGTGGGCATCGTTGATATCTGTAGGAAATAGATCAACGACAAAACTGAATCAACCCTTGCAAAATAAAACATTCATTAAAAGCAGAAGTGGGCATTACTAGGTGGATGACAAACAACAACATAAGTTGTTTTTTAAAATATGAAACACAGGGCCAACCGAGACTTAGGAAATAAAACCCTGCGGAGGAAATAAAGTATTAAAATCAAAGTTGGGTTTTAATTTTAATCCGGTGACGTAAGCCTAAGCCATTAACCCCAGTGGTCATGTCGTTGATGGCTTAGCCAAAGCCTTTCATTAAATACTAACCATGCAATGTGTAGTTTTTTCAGATTTGAAGATATGGGAGAAGATCTCGATCGTACCCCGCCAACTTGCAGACCTAAGGTGTCACCCTGCTATTTGGCGTGAGGTCAGCAAAAGGAAGATGTGTGTCCTGTATGGAATGTGGGGCCCAATATCCACTATTGTGCTCATAACCTATGGTTTTAGATCGACAACCAGATCAAAAGCTAATGTAAATCTCTGTTGTTCCCTACTAGCTCGCAGGAGGAAGATGAAGGTTGGTTAAAAGCCGCGAGGTCAATGAGATTGCGATGCATAGCTCCAGCCATTTAGTTTGCAAAGTGTATAGGACCTGCTGACATGGATTAATGTTATTGTTCATGAGGAAGGTGAACGATGCTTCATTGGATGTCAAACCGAGTTAGCCCGAGATAAACCATTTGATCTACCAACTCTTCAGGAGATCAGCGGGCAGTATTCAAAGTTGGAAAACAACACATGGTGGTCATTTTATTGTACAATTGGTGAAGCATTAATGAATTATTCCTTTTGTGTAGTCACGTTGATCTCAATCTGTGTGAAGATGTTGTTGGAAATCATGAGGGGTGATCTATAGATTCTCATGTAGCTCTAGTTAAACGGTGATAGTACATACACCGCCAAATTTCCATGTTTGCACATGCATTTTTACTAAGCATTGATGAAGGTTGCCATTACCTCGTACAATAAATACAAGAGGAATTAACTACTAATAGTGTCATTCTTGTAGCAGTTAGAGCACTTTGTGGGCTGAGTCTAATCAAGTTTGAGTGTTTGTTTGATAAGAGAAAATGAGTAAGTCAGTAAGGAGGTCTGTTCATTTGAGCTCACAAAAGGTCGGTCCTGCTATTCAGGAAGGTGCTTTGGTTGACAAGCCCAGGCTTGTGCCCACTAGATGCAGTAGAAGGTTGCCATTCTAGGACATTGCTACTCAACTAGTAGATGACAAAGGCAAGTAGTCGGTGTTCTCTATTACTAGTGTCAGTAGGAAAATAAGGTATGGGCATGGCTCCTCTGGATGCCAACACTCGCCCATTGACCTTACGAGCAACACTTTTGATGATGTTACCGAGACCGACTCTGACTACTGTTGGTATTTAGCTCACTTTGAACAATCATGATCTTCCCTCTGATGAGGAAGTGATATATGTGGTGCCATTGGCTGTTAAAACCCCAAGCGGACGGACTAGAATCATATTGGGCAAGGACAAGAAAGAAGAGGAGGCCGAGGTTCTACCATATTGGGCAACAACTAGAAGCAGGCTTGTATACCGGGGTCTGAGTGTTGGTAAGGGCAGGGTGGTAGGTAAATAAGAAGTTGTTGTGGTGCCTTCGTGGAAATTTGGTTGCCTAGGTTTTTTGTGTGGATAGCAACAATGGGGATTTTGATGACAATTTTTGTTCCTTTT
Source organism: Sequoia sempervirens (assembly GCA_007258455.2). Classification (NCBI taxonomy): domain Eukaryota; kingdom Viridiplantae; phylum Streptophyta; class Pinopsida; order Cupressales; family Cupressaceae; genus Sequoia; species Sequoia sempervirens. The sequence continues at coordinate 532,662,046 of VDFB02281492.1, read as the reverse complement.
TCTTATGGTAGTTACAACTTTAGCTTTCCTTAGTTCATGCACTATGTTTTACAGATTCAAAGTGTGGGAAGTTTTGAAATGAAAGTCAAATGCAATGGAGATTTTGTTCAAATGAAAATTTGTGGTGAAATTACATTTGAGCCCAAAGCTTGTTGCTCCCTTGTCATATAAAAGGGAATTCAAGGCTCATTTGTAAGGAGAGAACTAATGAAAGCTCTAGCTAGGTTTTGAGTTGAATATATGGGTAGAAAGATATATGTCCTCTGATGAGGAAGTGATATCTGTGGTGCCATTGGCTGTTAAAACCCCAAGCGGACGGAATAGAATAGATAGCCTGTTTTGAGTTTTGGATGAATATATGTAAATTATCTTAAATTGTATGCAAGTATGACTTATAATCATGAATAAACGTATAATTCTAATATATTTTCTCTCCTTATGTGGATTTGAGTGAATTTTGAATGAAATGTTAATGATGTTGTCATTCTTCTTTTGAGAATTTGTTCAATTGTGTGTCTATGTTTTTGCTTTGATTCAAGAAAATCAATTAAATGCTTAAATGGAGTCATAAGTTTACAATTATTTACAAAGGATTTGATAAGTAGTAATATATCAGAGAATTGAGCTCCATAATGCAAGGTATTATATGAGTAGTCCATTCTATTAAATTCTTGGGTCATTTTTGCTAACGGTAAATGGGTAACTAAATATTTAACTAACGAAGAATAAAAGAATAATATGTAAATGGGTCACTCACTCACTCCCTCTATCTCTCTCCCCTTAACCCTAAACCCTTAACCCTTAAACTCTAAACCCTTAATATTAGGTGTGTATTAAAACATTATAAAAGTATAAATTTTTGGAGTTCTATTAGGAATTGAATGATAAATGACGATGAATGGGAAAATCTAAGGCACTTTAATATTTTCAACTAAAAAGTTAGAGTTCAATTAGGATTAGTGTTCACTTGGGGTTAGGTTAGGGTTCAATTGTTCCATTTGGGCTAGGATTGAGGATGAGGTTGGGGTTTAATTAAGGTTATGAATTCAATAAGAGTTCAAATAGGGTCAAGGATAAGGTTAGGGTTGGGGTTAAGGTTCAATTAGGATAAGAATTAGTGTTAGGGTTAGGATTAGAGTTCAATTGTAGTTCAAAGTTAGGGTTATGGTACAATTAGGACTACTGTTCAATAAATGTTCAATTAGGGCTAATACTTAATTAAGGTTAGTTTTAAAGTTCAATTAGGGTTAATACTTAATTAAGGTTAGTTTTAAAGTTCAATTAGGGTTTGGGTTAGGGTTGGGATTATGAATCAAGTAGGTTTGGGTTAGGGTTTGATTAGAGTTAGGTTTAGGGTTTAGTTAGAGTTAGGGTTAGGGTTAGGGTAGAATTCAATTATGCTTAGTGGTCAATTCCCTGAAAATTCAGATTTAGTGTTCAATTAGGGTAAGGAGTTAGAGTCCAAATAGGGTTAGGGTTTAACTAGAGGTTTGGGATTAGAATAGAATAAAAGTTTGTGTTTATTATGATATCTAGAATTTAGTATAATTTTCAAAAATGAAATGAGATTTTGACACAAAGAAAAAAAATAGAAAAGTTGATTTTATATAGATCTTATTTCTTAATTTATTCTAAAATTCTAATTAATAATTGTTTAATTAATATAAAATGAATATTTAATTTAATTGTATTGTATTGTATTAGATAATTAGTAAAACTAAGTAGATAATAAATATTTTATGGATTTTAAAACTTAGAAGGGTTAGGATTATAATTCTTCGTAGAATTCTAATCTTGTCTTTCATGTTCTGTAAATGCTACTAGCATATATATATTATTTATTAATATATGCAAAATATGCCAAGAGATATCTTTGTTGAGGCACTTATTTTATAATAGTACAATAGATGCATCAAAAGGATATCTCTCAGCATATTTTATATATATTATTAATAAATAATATATATGCTAGTAAGTATTTAATAAATAAAATAAAATAAATATATCAATTTTTACCATACTACTCCTTGCAAAGGAGATCCACGTGGCACCCGCCCGTGATATCGCAATCAATAAAGAACTCACAACTTTTGATCAGCAGCGATGGCGAACAGCTGTGGATCTCAACCATCGGCAATCATTCAACACAGTCGCTAGCCTTGTTATTAACCATCGAGCACCTTTCTACCGAGATTATAACATCTTCGTTGATTTAAAACACGTGCATCTTATAACTGCTTTAGTAACCCATGGCATAATGTATTAAAGATGATGCATCAAAGTATTTAGCATTCCTTTGGCTTCACCGGATGAGACACGTGGTGCTCGCCCGTGATATCGCAATCAACTGGTGGGGTCATCACGGGATGGTGAGGAATGGTTGAGATCACATGGCGATTGATCTGGCCATGCGAACTTGTCCTATATGCAAAATAAAGCATTTATTAGAGGGGGAGAGGGGCCGGTAGTCATCACGGTGCAAAATCAAAACATTTATTGGGAGAGAGGCACTTTTCAATCCTTGATGATAATACCCAGGTCTTACCACATATACTATATATTGTAAATAAACAAATCCAAGAAATGTAAATAAGAAAAACAAATGTTGATAAAAATGGACCCATACTTGAACACATGAGGAACCTCTAAATGTTATATAGAAAAAAGCCACTAAATACTTTCTTGGAAAGTGAAATAAGTATTTTTGTTTCAAATAAAATGTACAACTCTCCACTATAAGTATATAATTTAAAAAATAAAATGCTCATTTAATGAAATAAGACACTCATTTAAACAAGTATTATTATCATAGTGAAAAAATATTGTTCTTATGTGTACAACAATTGGGGTAGCAATGTACAAGCATTGGATAATTTTATATTAATAGTTTGTCCTATCACAAATATAAAAGGTGAGCAAAATAAATAACATGTATTTTCCCATTAAATGTGAAGGATTTTCAAAAAGTTTTAGTGTTCAACTATTGGTCCATTTTTGTTCAATATAAGTTGTATTTTAAATCATTATGTGTTGTTTTTATAACAACAAATAGATTTTTTGTGTTCAACTATTAGTCCATATGTGTTGGGGTTGGGGCCCTAGCTTGGTTGGCTAAATCTTTCCTGTTGTAGGAGGTTGGTCACGAGGTCTAGTCTCCCCCACCCCCGTGGTACTGGAGGGCGTGTCGCACTAGCGCTGCTAGTCACGTTAAAAATTTTACCAGGTGCACTACAGTTTATATGGGGTCGTGCTACCCGATTCTTGCAGTCTAAAAATAAAATAAAAATTAGTCCATATGTGTTGAATATAAAAGGTAGAGATATCAAAGATTTATGGTTATCAATAAGTATTTGGTCAACTTAGGTTGTATATTAATTTTAATTTAAATAAAAATATCATATTCTACAAGCAACAAATGATAATTTTTTGGTTCAACTATTGGGAGTTCCATGATTAAGTTTTGGTTGAACCTTTAAAAAGTCAAATTTTAGACACTTCTCAAAAGATCTACCAATGTGGCGAGTTGCATGATGAGTTGCGCCTCCAAACCTTAGTTATAGATAAATAAGAGACCAATCTACATTTCAAAAAAAAAAAAAAGTTCTATGATATTCTAGTCAATTGCTACATGCTGAGAAAGTTAGCCTGCACGACTACTGGGACCTCTCCCCTAAAGGAATAAGGGGACATCACTAGGTCAACGAAAAAAAATGACATAAGTTGTTTTAATGAGGGAACACAAGACCAACAAAAGACTTAGGAAAAATAAAGTCAGGTGAAGGAAATAAAACAATAAAACAAAAGGGGGCCCAACCTAGACAAAGCGATGGGGCTTAAGTTATTTTAAAGCCTTCCCAAATAGTAAAGGCCAAATAGATCCCATCCAAGGTGTAAGATGAACACAAGGGTTTTACATGAAGATGAAGCTAAAACACCAACCTTAGGCTTTTCCCAAACACCATATATGACCAGAGACACAAGGCAGGATAAAATAGAACACAAAGAACAAAAATTTGAAGTTCCATCACTACCCATAACCCTAAACCCTAAACCATTAACCCTTAACCCTTAAACCCCAAACCCTTAAACCCTCTACCCTCTCTCTCTCAAGTCTCTCCCTCCTACCTCCTCTCCCTCTCTCAGGTCTCTATCTCAAGTCTCTCCCTCCTACCCCTTCTCCCTCTCTTGGGTCTTTCTCTCACTCACTCACTCCCTCTATCTCTCTCCCTTCCACCCTTAAACCTAAACCCTTAAACCATCTACCTTGTACCCTTAGCCCTCCCTCCCTCACTCTCTCTCCCACTCCTTCCCTCTCTCTCTCTCTCTCTCAGGTATCTTCCAATATCCCTGCCCCTCTCCCTCTCTTAGGTCTCTCTCTCACTCACTCCCTCCTCTATCTCTCCCCTTAACCTAAACCTAAACCCTAAACCCTTAGCCATAAGCCATAAACCCTCTACCCTCTACCCTTAACCCTCCCTTCGCTATCTCTCTCTCTCAAGTCTCTCCCTCTAGCACCCTCCCTCTCACAGGTCTCTCTCTCACTCATTCACTCTATCTCCAGGTCTAAGCCCTCCTACCCCTTCTCCCTCTCTTAGGTCTTTCTCTCACTCACTCACTCACTCTATCTCCCTCCACCCTTAAACTCTAAGCCCTTAAACCACCCTCTAGTTTAACCCTCTGCCCATATCTCTCTCCCACTCCCTCCCTCTTTCCCTCTCTCTCTCTCAAGTCTCACCCTCCTGCCCCTCTCCCTCTCTCACTCACTCTCTCTCTATCTCTCTCCCCTCTACCCTTAACCCTAAACCTTAAACCCTTAACCCTTAAACTCTAAACCCTTAATATTAGGTGTGTATTAAAACATTATAAAAGTATAATTTTTTGAAGTTCTATTAGGAATTGAATGATAAATGACGATGAATGGGAAAATCTAAGGCACTTTAATATTTTCAACTAAAAAGTTAGAGTTTAATTAGGATTAGTGTTCACTTAGGGTTAGGTTTAGGGTTCAATTAATGTTTAATTTGGGTTAGGATTGAGGATGAGGTTGGGGTTTAATTAAGGTTATGAATTCAATAAGAGTTCAAATAGGGTCAAGGATAAGGTTAGGGTTGGGGTTAAGATTCAATTAGGATAAGAATTAGTGTTAGGGTTAGGATTAGAGTTCAACTATAGTTCAAAGTTAGGGTTATGGTACAATTAGGACTACTATTAAATAAATGTTCAATTAGGGTTAATACTTAATTATGGTTAGTTTTAAAGTTCAATTAGGGTTTGGGTTAGGGTTGGGATTATGAATCAAGTAGGTGTGGGTTAGGGTTTGATTAGAGTTAGGTTTAGGGTTTAGCTAGAGTTAGGGTTAGGGTTAGGGGTAGAATTCAATTATGCTTAGTGGTCAATTACAATTAGATTTAGTGTTCAATTAGGGTAAGGGTTAGAGTCCAAATAGGGTTAGGGTTTAACTAGGGTTAGGATTATAATAGAATAAAGTTTTGTGTTTAATTATGATATCTTGAATTTAGTATAATTTTAGAAAATGAAATGATTTGGACACAAAGAAAAAAAATAGAAAAGTTGATTTTATATAGATCTTATTTGTTAATTTATTCTAAAATTCTAATTAATAATTGTTTAATTAATATAAAATGAATATTTAATTTAATTTAATTTAATTGTATTAGATAATTAGTAAAACTAAATAGATAATAAATATTTTATGGATTTTAAAAATTAGAATTAAGTTTAATTTTATTTGTAATGTCAAATATTAAAATTTTAGATTGAAATACTTAATTGATTTTAAAATATTTATAATTAATGTTCAATTTATAAACTAATATTAAGACATTAATAAATATAACCTACAACATAATGTATTAAAGACACATCAAAGTATTTATCATTCCTTCGACTTCACCGGATGAGACACGTGGCGCATGCCTGTGATATCGCAATTAGTAAAGAACTCGCAACTTTTGATCATGCAATGGCAAGCAAGCATGGATCTCAACCATCGGCAATCCTGTTCATTCAACACAGTCACCAACCTTGTTATTAACCATCGAGCACCTTTCTACTAAGATTATAACATCTTCGTTGATTTAAAACACGTGCATCTTATAACCGCTTTAGTAACCCGCAACATATCGTATTAAAGTCCCATCAAAGTATTTATCATTCCTTTGGCTTCACCAGATGAGACACGTGGTGCTCGCCCATGATATCGCGATCAATTGGTGGGGTCATCACAGGATGGCGGGGAAGGCTGAGATCACACGTCGATTGATCTACGGCCATGCGAACTTGTCCCTCTACAAAATAAAAAAATTTATTAGGGGAGAGGGCCCAGTACACGTGGCACTCACCCGTGATATCGCGATCAACTGGTGGAGTCATCATGGGATGGTGGGGAACGGCTGAGATCACATGACAATTGATCTACGGCCATGCGAACTTGTCCCTCTGCAAGAATAAAAAACATTTATTAGGAAGCCCAATGAGGAGTCATCACGAGGTGCAAAATATAAGCATTTATTAAGAGTGACATCAATGCGTGATGATAATACACAAATGATACCACATATTTATACTATATATTCTAAATAGCAGTCCAAATGTAAATAAAGAAAGATGTTATACAATCGAAAATAAGTTAAAATGTATTTAATAAAAATTATATCAATTTGTTTTCTTTTTAGATGAATTAAGAGTATGATTTAAAATATTTTGATTCAAAATAACATAAATGATAAATTGTAGTGGGAAAACTTGAGATATTATTTTAAAATTTTGAGGGTTTCATATTTATATGTGTGAGATTGATCTAATATTCGAAAATGAATGTTAAAATATCATGAAAAATAGGCATAGAATGAATGTAGAAGTAAAATTATATTTGCATATATTCATAAAATAGATCTAATAAACAAAAATATATGCAATTAAAAATAAAGGAAAAATAATTCAACTAGATTTAGATAAGAGGAATAGATTAGATTATATGATAACTTTAAGGCTAGGGTTAGGGTTTGATTAGGATTAGTGTTAAGCAGGGTTATGATGAAGTTATGAATCTACAATTAGGGTTCAATTAATGTTCACTTAGGGTTTCTTTCTTGGGAGAATTTTATTGAATGGTAAGTGTATTTTATAAAATTAATATGTCAAGAATTAATTTTAGATAATACTACATGTGATTTTTCATATGGTATTAAATTGTAGATTAAAAATGATAATAGATTTCCTTCCTTCTTTTGCATTGTAAGCTACCATAATATTTTAAAATCTATTCATATTTTGAGCTTTATAAACTATAAAACAGACATCCAACAAAAAAAATTGTTATGCATTTTTCCAAACACAAATCCTTAGAATTCTTAATGTGTACTTAGGTTAATTCTTTATTGCAATAAATAAATACACACTAATATATATATTATGGATTTGAGGGAAAATATTAAAATATTTATATATATAGAAAAATTTAAATGCAAGGGATTCAAGTACATACCTTTGCTTTTGTTAATGTTGATGAAGATACAAATATTGATGAAGTGCCAAATTTGATGACATGATATAAAAAATTGGAATATATTTGCTCTATGTGGTACTTGAAATTTTGTACAAAACTATAACTAACTCTACGTCAAATTTGTGACTTTGGACCTATTTTGCATCAATAAATATGAGATTTGACACATGCCTCCTAATCTAGCATACAATATGTACTTAAATGCTCAAAATAGTTGGGATTAGTGTTGAGATTGGTGGATCTTTGGGAAGGTCCAATGCTTCACCTTTGTATCTCTCCCTATAGATAGAGGTAGAGATGAATATAGAATGAGAGAGGAAAAGGGATAAAAATAGATAGAGATATAGAGAGAGAGATAGAGATAAATATATAGAGATAGGGAGATAGAGGGATATATATATATATATATAGAGAGATATGGAAAGATAGAGATATAAGGAGATATAAGATCAAGAAGGGGAGATAGAGTAAGAGAAAGAGACAAATAGAGATGGAGAGGGAGATATAAAATGGGGGAGATAGAGAGAGAAAGAGAGGAGAGATAGATAAATGGGAAGAGAAAGACATAGATATAGAGATATATGGGAAAATAAAGGGACAAATAGGTTGAGATATGAAGATAGATAGGGGTATAGGGAGGGAGCAAGAGAGGGAGAGATGGGGAGAGATAGAGGGAGGGAGGGAGAAAAGGAGAGAGATATGTAGAGGAGGGAGAGAGAAGATGGGGAAGAGGGAGATATATGTAGAGAGGGGGAGAGAGGGAGAGCGAGAGGGGGAGGATAATATAGAGATAGATAGAGATAGGAAAAGAGATAGGGAGATAGATGCATAGGGAGATATACGTATAGAAGTATATGGATAGAAAGAGATAGATGCATAGGGAGATATACATATAGAATTATATGGATAGAAAGAGATAGATATCCCTAAACCCTCAACCATAAACCCTTAAACCCTAAACCCTTAAACCTTCTATCCTCTACCCTCAACACTCTTCCCCTCTCCCTTCCCCACCTCTGAGTAATTTCTCTCTCTCTCTCTCTACCTCTCTCACTCCTCTCTGAGGGTCTCTCTCTCACTCACTCCTCCTCTATCTCAAGTATCTCCCTCCTACCCTTCTCCCTCTCTTAGGTCTTTTCTCTCACTCACTCACTCCCTCTATCTCTCTCCCTGCCTTAACCCTAAGCCTTAAACCATCTACTGTTACCCTTAGCCCTCACCTCCCTCTATAAGTACCCCTCCCCCCCTCTCTCTCCCTCAGTATCTTCAATATCCTACCCCCTCTCCTCTGTAGGTCTCTCTCTAACTCACTCCCTCCCTCTATCTCTCTCCCTTAACTTCTAAACCTAAAACCTAAACCCTTAACCCCTTAAACCCTCTACCCTCTGCCCTTAACCCTCCCTTCCTTTATCTCTCTCCCCACTCCCTCCTCTCTCTCTCTCTCAGAGTCTCCCTCCTACCTCCTCAACCATAAACCCTTAAAATTCTATCCCACATACCCTCGGCCTCTTCCCCTCCCCTTCCCCTCCTAATTCTCTCTCTCTCTCTACCTCTCCTTCTTCCCTCTTCCCTCTCCCCTTCCCCTCCTAATCTTTCTCTATATATATCTCTCTCTCCCTTTCCCTCTCTCTCTCTCTCTCTCACCCACCCTCCACCTCCTAATTTCTCTTGGGTATATGTGTACAAAAATCGGATAACCGATTTAGATCAGATATCCAATTTATAGCACCAAAATATTACATTTTAAAATGTTTTTCAAAATAGATATTAGACACAAATTGGATATCCAAAACAAATTGGATATCCGATTTGTAGTACTTTGGCTTGGGCATTGCTATGGAGCAATGTACTGACAACCAACCGAAAAAAAATGTCAACTCGGGATTGTCACATTTTCTGGCGAGTTCAAAACACTACTTTTTTCATGTTGCCACTTTTTGGCCCATCATGATCCTGCACATACCCAAGTCTAAATCAGGTAGTTGTTATTGCTAAGGTGGATCACTCCTTTCTTCGAAGGCCATACACTTATGATTGGGTCAAGTGTTCTTTTCTTTAGAAAATTCCTATTGCCTTTTTGATAGGTTAATTATCATTTGATTAGATGGGTTATGAAGCACTTATTTCAAACAAAAATATTTATCAAATAAGTATATTGGCATGAAATTAAATATGATTTGTATTCCAATGTAAAAACTACAAATAATGGAAACAATTATTTCAACACATAAACTAATATGTAGTAGTCAATTAAAATGAAAAAGCTTACTCTATATTAGTTAGGATACACAACTAAGAAAATGATCTAAAGTTACTTATTTATCCTAGAGGAACTAAGTATATAGTATACAAATAAAACCAACAAACCCACAACTACCCCTATTTTGAAGGAGTTTAGTTTTCTCCCCTTCCTAATCTCGCTAATATTGTCTAATTATTTTAAAGAGATGAAGGGTCATAACACAACTTTATTCAACCCAGTAAATAGCTTAGTTAATGAAACTTGAAAACAACAAAATTAATTTAGCTACATTTGGCATTTCATGTTGAATGAAGAGTGGTGACAATAATCTACTTATAGTTTAATAAAAAACTATTTTTTATAAGAAGGCTTGACATTAGAAGATAAGTGTTACTTATAGTTTAATAAAACAATATTATAGTTTTACCAACATATACTATTGTATGCTTGCATGGATTCTTAGTTAATATGTGGGGAGATAGAGATAGATGGGGAGAGAAAGAGAGAGAGATAGAGATATATGGGAAGAGAAAGAGAGATGGAGATATATGGGAAGAGAAAGGAAGAGGTGGAGATAGAGAGTCGATGGATAGGGGGGATAGGGAGGGAGAGATGGTGAG
>VDFB02281492.1:532629463-532651556 GCA_007258455.2 Sequoia sempervirens | reverse complement strand
CGCCTTCATCATGAGTTTGGCTGACAGTGTGGGTAACCCAAGTATATATGCTAGGCTAAAGGTACCAGATCTAATGAATGAAATAGAGGCATACAATTCTTCTTTAATACCTCCACCACAAACATATGCAAGGTGTTGGTTGTTTTTACGGTAAGCAGGTTGATCTTCTAATCTACCTATGGAATTTCCAATTCCAATAAAGGGAAGCTCTTAGGACCTGGACCAACTAACGAGGATTTGAAAGAACTCCTACACTTTAGGCTCTGCAAGACCTGAGAGGGTGATCCCTTAATGCATTTACAACCTCTGCACCATCATCATAAAAAATATTAACAACAACAGATAATCTCATTTAATAGCTCAACATAATAGGATAATAACAAATAGAATTGGTTGTTTATCAATAATATCAACTATTTGGAGCATGAGATAACTACAAAATTTCATAGTATAACATAGTCATTGATTTGCAATTTGTAGCAAGCTCTAGGTAAAGGAAAACAAATACTGAACCATACGAATAAGTACAACTTAGATCAGTGCCATATATCCATTGGAGGAGTCAAATTTATAAGCATCTAAGGGTTTATAACAGATTTAACACATAACATATAAGATCCTTAATAACATTGCTTTACAATCTCATCAATATTTATTCTAACCCAATACTACTTATCAAATCCTTATATAGAACATATCCACCTACAATCCCATTCAAGCATTTTAATAATTCCTTGAATTAAACCTAAAACAAGAATCATACACACCACAACAGTGAGATGAACGAAACAACCCTTGATCATTTTATTCAAAATTCAGATATGCTTATTTTGTGGAGATTATAGGTTTGAATTAATCATATCAATTCAAATGCTAGTACTGTCATAAAACATCAAATCCCCATGAATTCAAAACCTACTATAGAATGACTCAAAACCTATATTTTGTTTTCCCTAAAACCATCAGACTTTACAATTTTCTTTGCAACTTCATCTAGAATTGACCAAAAATATCTAACTTGCTAACCCATACTTTTGGCCTTGAAATCATTCTTATAGAAAAATAAGGAGCAAACAAGCATCAGGCCAGAAAGCACATGTGTCACCAGCCAATTGGATCGCCTTGTGATATTCCAAAAATTTGTTACAACAACAATCTCCCTAGAGAATCTTCTTGTTCATCATGCCCGCTGAGAATGGTTGATGCAGCAACAAAAAACTTCAAGAATTTCGTGCCTAGACTGTCACCAAAAAACAAAACTCGAATCTGTTGTAACTACAATAGCTGATTTGTCAACCGTTAGCAACCTACTCCTTTTCACTCTTCCTCAATTAAATATACATTTACCTATTTCTGGTACTCTTCATTAGTTGGCCAATCAAAATTGATCACCTCATTCACCTTGACACTATAAGGTTTGTACTTAACTTCCACCTGATTTGCTTCTCTTTCAAAAGACTCCAAGAATGAGCTAGTGCTAATGATTTTGTCCATACAACTCACCAACAAATCATAATCAGGTTACCCTCTTTTTGGGGTTTTGTAGTGAAACATTATATAAAAAAGGGGCTATTACTTTTTTTTATTATACTGTGGCTTGTGTAGAGGCCCCATCGATCTTGTTGTGTAATTGTAGGATGCATGAACAGGGAGTAGGATGAGAAATAAAGAAGGTATAGCTGTTGTCCTCAATAGTTTGTGAAGAAAAGCATGTGAAATGAGAGGTTCAAGCCTAGGTTTCAACAAAACATGTATGGGAGATCTGATTTTATGAATTTTTATCCATGTGCAGACCTAATGGGTTGTTTCTGAACACTGAATATAAATGATATACATACACACACACACATGCACATATATATATATGTATGTATGTATGTATGTATGTATACGTATTTTTAAATGTAAATGTAAATGCAACATATCATTAAAGAAATCTATATCTATGTATATAAATGTGTATTTCTAAATGCAAGTGTAAATGCAAAGAGCATATAGTTTTGTAGTGTTATAGATACAACATATCCATAAATTAATGTAATTGAAATTCTAAAGTCTTCAACACATATAATATGAAATCGATCAAACTATTAAGCTACATGAGAAATAAATGAAAATAGTAAATGCATATGTATGTGTATTTGTAAATGTAGGTGTAAAATAAATAAGAATAATAAAAATTATAAAATTATAAGGAAGGTCTCTCCTCCCTTCTTGGTAATTGATAACCTCCTCCACACACAACCTTTAAAAATTATGAGTAGAGGAATATAATCTTTGAAGAACTCAAAGTTGATTCTCTCCTACCTGATGCAATTAGTCATTTTATCCTTACGAACATTTATAGTGATTACTAGAGGCACATAGACCAATTCTTCATAATAGAAGAATTTGATCATACTTTTTCAATGATGGCATTATGAGAAAACCTTTGGTTAAATGAATAATTCCTAGCTAAGTTCTTTAAATCATGTCCGGCCATTATGAAGACCGTTTTCATGTGTACTGGATGCCATGGAGAAAGTGATCTTTGGGCTCCTCATCAATCATCCTACCTTAAAAACATACCAAAAGTCTCCTAGAAATTAGACATAGGAAGATTTAATATGACTTAAAAAAATTATTGCCAAAGCGTAAACTTATGATGACTTAACTAGGCCTAGTACACACTCCCTCCCTGTTAACCACTTAGACATACACAAATTAAATGTAAATTTTCTGCTATTTTTAGTCATGTATGTAGAAGTTGAGAAAATACAACTTCATAGGAGCCCAATGATCTCTGCAAGCTAAGAATACTTGTTACAGGGAGAAGCAAAGAGAAGCAATGCAGAAAACAGTAAAATGCTCAAAGATGTGGAGCTCTATATTTTCCAATGTGTAAAAGAATAATACAAAAAAAAAGTCTTAACCACATATAGGTAAAAAACCTAAAAAGGAAAAACCTAGGCTTTCACATTAATAATTAATAAAATAATTAATTATTATGCACCTAATGTTAGCTTAAGTGTAAAAGAGATAAAAGGGAACTTTAATTAATTAAACAAATATTGTTTAATTAATCAAGTAAATAACCAATTACTCTAACACCCCCCTTAAGCTAGACTTAGGGAGAAGCTAAAACCTAGAAGAAGCTACTGAAAGCAAAAAATAATGGGTCCCGCCAACAAGGCCAAATCAGGTACCCAAGTACAAGGAAATCTCTGTAAAGTGGAGAAATAGAGAAAACCTCATGAGAAAAACTCTACTCCAAAAGAGAGAAAAGATATGAAGAACATCACTGAAGTAGAAAGAAGTTGTAAACAACTATCAAAAGATGACTGCTATAGTGTTGAAGAACCTCCTCTGAAGATAGGATGATCAGGATCAAGAAGACAACAACCTACATGAGTGCCCCCAACGACACTACTCAAATTAGATGGAAAAAAAAGGCAAACACCTAGAACAAAGATACATATGGCACAAATACCAATAGTCTAAAGAACACTAATCAACTAAAAATAGAAGATTCCTTCCAAGGAAAAACCAAGGAAGCATTAGCACGAACAGTATAATACCCCCCCATAATGCTGACTGGGAGAGCCTAACAGATCCACTGAAATGTTGTATAACACCTTGTAGTGCATGAAGGAGAAGAAACAACATCTGAAAGTGCACAAGAAAGCACCTGCAACTGAAAAAGTGGTGTGCAAAACAAAGCACACATACATGAGGTTGGAATCATATGGATACACTGTCGTCGTGGAGGGACACTCACCGGACAAAGGTGTGATGGAAAAAACAAAGGCACTACACAACCCCCCCATGGCACTTTATAATATAGTGCAAGTACAAAATATGGCACAAACTTATGTGCAAAATCCCCAAAAACATATACAAGAGTGTGGCACTTTATCTCAGTACGTTTACATATAAGATTGCTTACAAATGATGATCATAATGTCATAAAAAGAGACAAGGCTGGAAAAACATGAATAACAGCCAAAAACGAAGCATCCCATGCAAACACGAAGTTTCCAAGAGCTAATATGTCCAGGTAATTCACCAGAGTGTGAAAACACAGAAAATTGAATAAAATATACTTGGAGTGAAATCTAGAAAAATTGCATGGATGGAACTGAAGAGCTCTGAAATACAGTTCCAACATCGCTGAGATCGCGAAAAACAGAAATCCGGGCCTAAATTTAACAGCCAAATGGCCGCCGACAGATTTGCACAACTGGGCTTAAAAAACAATTTTTTTTTTTTTTTTTTTTTTTAAAATACAATGAAACTTTTGATTTTTTTTTTTAAATCATAAAAAAGGTCATGGGAAGGTACGCCTACATAGGTTTGTGTAGGTCAGTACCTGCACAGTACCTTGTGCAGGTACGTTTCTTTTTTTTAAAACAAAGACCTTTTTTCAAAAAAGTTTTTCAAAAATTAAAGCTTTTAATTTTTTTTAACAATTTGAAAAAAACTAAGAAAATTTTTATTGCAGAAAAAATAATATTTTTTTTTGACAAATTTTTTACCTCGATCCGCGTGCGCGACTGTACGGGCAAAATATTTTTTTTCCTAAAAAATCAACTGAACCAAATATAGGCGAGTTTGCAGTCAATCTTTAGGGTTTTGGCTGCTCCGGACGCAACGGTGAGGTCCATTTGGGCTCAAAATGCTCCAAAAAATAAGCACCCTCTGGATCTGACAAAAAATACCCTTTCTTCAAACCCTCACAGATCTGACAAATGGAAGCCAAATTTGACGAAACAAAGGTCAATCTTGACTATTCTGGTAGCTTTGGATTCAATGGAGAGATTTGAATTAACCCTGGATGCACTGAAAACGCCCACCTCTTGGATCAAAAAAGGAAACTTTTGAAACCCTAGATCTACTTCCAATGCAAAAATTCTCAAAACAAGAACAGGTAGCTGCAGATTTGAAGCTCTAATACCATGTAGAAGTTGAGAAAATACAACTTCATAGGAGCCTAATGATCTCTACAAGCTAAGAATACCTGTTATAGGGAGAAGCAAAGAGAAGCAGCACAGAAAACAGTAAAATGCTCAAAGATGTGGAGCTCTGTATTTTCCAATGTGTAAAAGAATAATACAAAAGAAAAGTTTTAACCACATATAGGTAAAAAACCTAAAAAGGAAAACCCTAGGCTTGCACATTAATAATTAATAAAATAATTAATTATTATGCACCTAATGTTAGCTTAAGTGTAAAAGAGATAAAAGGGAACTTTAATTAATTAAACAAATATTGTTTAATTAATCAAGTAAATAATCAATTACTCTAACAATGTAGGTGTCCAATAAACCACTTGGTGGTGTTTCCCTTCAAGTTTATTTACTTGAATGAAGAGAAAAATTCCTTTGATTACAATTAGAGAATACATTTGAGGCCTTGGTTGTGTAATTGGTGGACCATAGTCACATTTAACACTTGTTACAAAGTTTGGGAGTTAAAGCGTTAAAATAGGTTGATTTATGATGGACACATTTGGATGGTATGTAATAGCACACAATCTATCAAGACTTGATTACCTTATAACTTGTGAAATTCTAGCTGATGAAATGATAGATTAATCATAATGTCATATGAGGATCACATCACCATGAAAGAACTTCATCCAACATCCTTATGAGTCACGAGTGCCACCAAATGGGAGTATTTTTTGATTTGTCTTCCTCGTGAGGAAATTCCGAAGACAAAGAGGAAATAAGACATGTAGTATGTCTAAAGAGGAGATCAACCTAGAGGTCAAAAGATTAGAAAATTCACGTAAGCATGATTTTTTCTTGTGAAGAAGTCATGTTCTTATGATGAGTAGGAGCATAGAAGCGTGTGAGTTCCTTTGAGGGGTACAAACATTCTGGAAACAATAGGTACTTAAAGGAACTTCCTCAATAAACATTGACTTTTTATTAATCCAGAGGGATATGTCATAGCACCATCGTCATTACATGGTTTGGGCCTATTTTGCATGGGTATAAAAGGTACATTATGACAAAGTTATTGAATAGATGGAGTATGTTGGATCCTATTATAGTTACAAATATTGGATGCAACTGGTTTGATATACACGAAGTATGCGTAGGTATGCACTGTCAGCAAATTATATACAACTAAAGATAAGGATCAAAATAAAGGAGTGGCTATGTACATTGATGGAAGGCCAAAAGCATCAGGGAATATTGCAGGGTTTATAAATAGTACATGACCTGGGCCAACAAATAACAGCAATTGCATATTTGAGGCACCGCGAGGAAACCGTGTATTAAGTATGTATGTGATAAATTCAATATTTGGGAGGAAGAGTTGTAATCAATTACAATTTGAATTGCTTAGTTACAAACACAGTTACTATGGGGGTGGTACGTACTATGTACCATTTTATCCAACCTCCAATTAATGACTCCAATATACCATTTTATTCTTATGTTTTTTTTCGTAAGTCTATTGGTTTCATTTCGGTAATGTTTTTTTATATTTAATTTTTGTCACAGGGGAACATTGATCATAGAAAAAGGCTCTAGCCCAGAGCATAGATCATGATGTATCTTTAGGCACTTCTACCCGATAGGTTTACCTCATTGTAATTGTACAAATTAGATACGAGCAAAATGTTTTATTATTATGTTTTTTTCATAAGTTTTTTGGGTTAATTTCGATAATTTTTTTAATATTCTTGTTGCAGTCGACTGATCGGGGAAAGGCACCAACAGTAGAGGAGAGCACCATAGTGAGGTGTATTCAATATTTTGTGATGATGACATCGCTTATTCAGCAAGCCCTCTCGATACGATAAAGAAGATCCAAAAAAATGCAATGAAGAAATGGTTAAGTTGATGTTCATAGTGCCTCAAACAGATGAGATAAGAGAGAGGGTTAAAATATTGACTGAGAGATTACAAAATTTGCAAGTAAGTTGTCATGAGGTCTTTAATTATAACATAAGTTCATTCATGGTTTTATATTTTGTACTCTTTTATGTCATGAACTAAAATGCGTTGTTTTTACAGGGTTATTTGCCTCCTCATGATGCTCCTGGCCATGATCAGGGTACTGCAAGTGCTTCCTGAGGAGTAAGGGTTGGTACAAGTTTCCATCCTGATCTTCCTACGCATACATCACATCATCTGACCCCATCATTCATGCCTATGTTGTCGTCTGAAATGTCGGCAACACATACCATGTAGGCATCCGTTAATGCATTCTCTGGCAGCGAACACATACCAGAACACACATCAGGACATGTACCTGGGGATGCAGAGGCCACTAGTATTGGTGATGTTTTAGCAACATTTCTTGGATCTTCCCGTATTACTATTATGGGAACATTGTCGGTCACACTTGTGGTGACCAAGGATTTTGTTCCCATAAAGATAGAGAAGGTCCCAGGTACTTTAAAATGTTTTAATTATTATTATATATAATCCAATCGAAATTTACTTATTGATCGCTCTTTTTAGACTATTGATCTCATGATCATTTTGCAGGAAATGATGTTTTTTATAAATATCTAAGTGATATTACATTGGAGATCTTCGGGCCCACCATATGTACACGGTGGAATGCCCAAAATCAAGATTTAAAAGATGAGCTCATTAACCATTTAGTTGTGTTGTTCAGTGATAAAACATTCAACCAAACCAAGGTCCTTAAGAAAGCTAGTACCTATCTAAAGTATGTGAGGGACTAATATAGGTCACATTTAGAGAAGAACAAAAAGTATGAGTGTCCCCCCATGATTTCAGAGAGGGAGTGGAAGGACCTGGTGTCCGATAGAAAGGAGAAGGCTGAAAAGAAAAAAGGAAAGACACCACCGGGCCAAGGAAGGTATGTGATACTATCAACAATGTAATTATATCGCGATTACTCTTTCTTTACATAATCTGTTTCAAAACTTTTCATGTTGCTTAACACATTGGAAGGAAACAAGGCAAGACTAGAAATCTGGGCAACCTAGAGCTTGGCTCACGGTGGTTATATGAAATTAGCATACAGATTGTAGTATCAATAAAATGGAAATATTGCATCAAATTATAATAAATTGCAAACAATTTTGGTTTAATCACTCCATAGAAGAAAAATTCATGATCTTATGCAAAAATGCATGGCTTTGAATTCAATAGAGTTCCCACAGAAGAGGACCTGAAGATTACCTTCCAGCAAGGCTATGGAGCTATGGCTGAACGCCTAAGAGTCTTGACTGGGCAAACACAATCTTCCATTACGTCTGACACGCAAGTAAATAAACTCAATAAAGTTTATTTAAAATTGAATATGTGTGCTTATTTCCACCATAAAGTAATTACATGCCTATTTTTTTTAAACATTCAAGCAATGATAATACTGCACATGACATTGGAATGCAGCTTGGTGAGGGTGGAGCACAACGTGCAGATGAAGGTCATGGTGTGCATCCCGGTACTTTAGAGCATATAGAGTGTGATCAACATGTTGAGCATGATTCAGCTAGAGAAGATCAGGAATATGATGTGCCCCATCAGGTAAAGAGGACTACTCTAAAGTTCTTTTAAACATATTTAATTGCAATTGGTGTATTAATTAATGTAACCTTTCGTGTTTCAACTTTAGAGCATGTAGAGTGTGATCAATGTGTTGAGCATGATCAGGCTAGAGAAGATCAGGAACATGATGTGGCCCCATCAGGTAAAGAGGACCATCCTCATTTTCTCTTACACATATTTAATTTCAATTGGTGTATTAATTAATGTAACCTTTTGTGTTTCAACTACAGATCAGGATTTAGAGGGTGTTCAACATGTTGAGCATGAGTCTATAAAAAAAGTTCAGGAACATGATGTGGACCCATCAGGTAAAGAGAACCACTCTAATGTTCTTTTAATTAATGAAATACTTGTAACAATAATAATAAAACATATCAGTTTAACATTTCTTTCTTATTGCAGCAGACCCCCAGCGGTGTCCACGTCATGAGAAGATGACTAGGCATACATTAAGATCATGAGTAGAGGGAGAACAACTAAAGGGGGACAGATATTGATTTAGAAAATGATACTCCACTTAGCTTTATGTATCTTTAAAAACAAAAAAGTGATTGTAATCATATCATGACAATATTTTTTATAATATGTAAAAACTGAAAGAATGAATATTATATGTTAATGAATGAATGTGAATATGTTAATTAATGAATGTTATATGTTATTGAATGAATGTTATATGTTATTAATGGATGAATGAATGAATTTTATATGTTATTAATGGATGAATGAATGATTAATGTTATATGATTGGGTATGGGGAATTGAGAGTGATGTGAGCGGGGGGGAGGGGCCAAATGAGCTTCCACCGTCACGTGGCTGGCCCCTGTTAAGTAGAGAATATTAAACTATTCTCGAAACAAAGAGAAACTCAATAAGGTAATGCACTTTCAATATAAGAAATGCATCATTTGAAGCATCAAACCAATATGTAGTTTGTATGTATGATTAGTCGTCAGTCTTTGCGATGGTACATTTCAACGAATATTTTTAAAAAAAAAAAAATTGCATTGTTTCGTCGCAATTTCGACGAAACCCACCAACGAATCGCAGAAAAGGTTCGACAAAGTTGCTATAGCTACGATGAAGGTTTCTTCGTAACTCCTTTCCCATTGCGTCACCATTTCGATGAACTTTTGGTGTTGTTTCGACGCTACTACTTGCCCATTTCATCGCAATTTTGACGAACTTTTGGTGTTGTTTCGACGCTACTCCTTGCCCATTTTGTTGAAATGGCGATGAAATTTTGGTGTAATTCATCGGTGGATACACAAATTTTTTGTTGATATTCCGACGAAAGTCCGAGTCATTTTATGATGCCGACGACCGACGAATCTGCGTCGTTATTTCGACATTTAATTTGTTGTCGTCCTTTTGACGAAAAAATAGCGAACGATCGACGAACATCTGTCAGAAAATGGTGTCAAATTCAGTAGTGTGTTTATCATAAAGGGCAACATCCAAGCCATTTTGTATTCTACTTTCATGAACTATCGTTAATTCTTTAAACACTAAAACTTTCTGCTAAAAAATATTTCTGAAAACATTCTTATTCTAGATTTTGATTTGCTACTTTACATAAATCAATTTTCTATGAAACTGAAACATCTTAGTCCCTTGTTCATATGGAGCATTGATCCACCACTGCTTCAAAAGGTCCAAGAATTGAGTATGTTTAAACCACATACTTTCAAATTTAAAGAAATATTTTTCTCTTGGAATAGTAATGCTAGAAATATCCAGACTTATTGCATAATGATCTGATCCAGGATATGGCAATATTTCTAATTTTAGATTGTGTGATGAGATGAACCAATTTGAAGACACCAAGAACTTATCTAGTATTTCTGCTATTTGCAGGAAACCTCTCCTTTTATTAGTCCAAGTAAATTTTCCTGTTAATGGTTGAATATCCCTCAACGCATTAGATGTTATGAACAAACTAAAATCTGACATCACCCTTGATGGCAGACTTATTCCTCCACTTTTTTCTTGTAAAGAAGTAATTGCATTAAAGTCCCCTACTATAATAATTTTCCCATTGGGAATTAAGTTTATTTTCCTTGTTATTTCATCCCATAGGCTCTTCTTATCTATCGTAGAAGTGGGTCCATAAACATTTATTAGCCGGAAGTGTAAGTCAAACTTTGTCACTTCTACAAGCTGCCAGGAATTCTCATTTTTGTGGGATTTGACACTCACAGATTTTGGATTCCAAAAAATCACTAGACCTCCTAATGCCCCTTGGGCTGGTGAATGTGTTGATGCCCATCTATTCCATTTCTTGATTCAAGATTTGAACACCTCTATTGAAGTTTTGTTTCTTGCAGGAGAAATATGTCTACTCCACAAACATCTATTAGTTGCTTGATTCGAGCACGCTTATCAAGGGAATTTATGCCCCTAACATTCCATGAATAAATCCTCATTGGGCCTGAGGAGAGCAACATGCTCTCCCCAGCCGCTTGTTTGACGTGGATTCCAAAAAAAAATTCTGCACTCCGGCCTCTATTTGTTCCTTCATCTTTGTGAGATTTGATTTCCTTCCTCTCTTCCCAAGCGATTTCTTAGCTGAAGGTTGAAATGAGGATTGTGATAGTGTGAGAATATTATTAGGAGCTAACAGCTCTTCAAAATCCCTTTCTACATGATTTTCAGACAACTCTGATTCTTGAGTTGCTTGATCTCCCATTTTTTCCAAAAGTTGATCAATCACAACCTTTTGACCTATCATGTCATTCTCCTATTGCACCAATTCGGTCAACCTTTTTTAGGATTGTAAATCTAACAGAATACTGCTTTCCCATAGCTCTTCCTCCACTACTATTTGATCAAATAAATTTGATCCAATAGAAAATAAAATCTTATTTGCTAAAATTCAAGTTCAACATCTGAAGGCTTCTTGGTTGCAGTTAATGGGAGACACTTATCCCCTTCATCAAGACTTATGATTTCTTGAGAGATTAGTTGATCCTTCTGCATATTATCACCAAGTGACCAAGTAGATAAATAGTCCCTAGTATCTTGAAACATTAGTTTATTCACTATTTCTACTAGTTGATGTTCTCAAACTCAGTTTTACCATAGGAGAATATAGATTAAGAGACAAGCTGGAAAAAGTTTGCATTAGCCTCCATATCTTGTGTGGCACTTTAAAATTCAATGCAACTTTTTTATTTTCTCTTGGTTTTGTATAAATCCCCAATTCAGAGCCTTTGTCCTCCCGTTTTCTCTTAAGTATTTGATTTTTACAATTGTTGCTCTCTTGGCCTAGCTTTTCCTGATAAGTTTTCCCATTATGTATACAGGTGCTTTGTTTTGAACCAGATGAGATGAACTGACTTCCTTGTTGGTCACATCTCTTAGAATTAGTTATGTGATTAGTATTTGATGGACTTGGTCCCAACAAGCATTGAGAAGAAAAATGGCCTATGATATGACATTGAGAGCAAGTGGAATCAGGTGATTCAAAGGAAATTTGCTGATCCCAAATGCCAAACTTTGAAGTTAGCTGATTCTGTTGAGGAAATTTCTTACTCATGTCCATTAGAACACAGGTTCTAATGAGTTTGGAGGGATTTTGAAAAAATCCTTTATCATGCATGAGGAAAACTCCTACATGATTTTCTATTGATTCAATCAATGTCAATTCCCTATATTCTAAAGGAAAAGAAGGCATTTGGAACCAGAATGGAGCAAATCTAAAAGAAGCATTTTCTACCTTAAAGTTTGGAATCGAGGGTTGCATACATAACCCTGATCCTTGAAAACCCATGATTTGATTCTGAAAACTGCATCTTTATTAATTTTTCTATCAAAAATGACTACAAATATACCCTTTTCAAAGTCCAAGTAAAAAACTTGTTGTGCCCCTTCATAGTCACCATAGATTAGATCTTTTAACTCATTTAAGGTAGATTGAGATTCCAGAACTTATAGATTAGGGATTTATCCCTTAGGTCTTGGACTTGAGCTTGTAGCATCGTTTCTAGAAAGGTGATTTTGATAATATTTTGATCTGTTGAAGGAAGACTTTCGTCCTCCTACTGCTCAGGTTCTGTATGAGGTTCATTCTCCATCTTTTTTGACTCCTTGTGGCTCCACACCTTCTTGAGCCCTTCTTTATTCTTTGACCCCTTTTTTCTCTTCGATTTTTTCTTCACGGGGGCTCTTCACTGAGACTGAGTTTGAGCATTCTCTATGATGTACTTTTGAATGTGAGTCCTCTTCTAAGATTTTGTAATGAAGGGATCACCTTGCTGGTGAGATGGTGAGACACAAGAGTCCATTTGACATCCCCTATTCCTGAATGTCAGATCTGCAATCCCTCTCGCATTTCTTTCCAAATTAGGTTTTTCTTGCTCTCAGGCATTTCTTGCCTTCGAATCCCCTACTTTCTTTTCAATGTCTGCATGTTGAGGACACGGCTCTCTTGAACCCTTACTTTCCTGCTCTTGAATCCCTATGTAATTAGCATTCACATTTTTGGAATCCCTATTTATAAGAGACTTTAGATCAGCCTCTGGTTCTTGATATGACCATTGAAAAAAAGTTGATTCTTTCTCATAGGATTTGTTCTAAAAAAAATTTCTATAGAGGGTATCTCCTTCACAGATGTCTATAATATGTTGACCATTTCTACTGAAAACCCTATGATGTAGCACTGGAGCCCAGTTAGGACGTGAAAAAAAATGTCTACTTTGATGTAGTCTGTTAGTATATTTCCTTCCTAGATTGTTCGTGGGACCCCGAGATTGATATTTTTTATTACTATTTAGAGTTCTGCCACAAGAATGGATATATCTGTCATTTTCTACAAAGTAGCCATTAGGATGCCATGGATGCCTCGCTGCCATTTTTCTACTCGATAATGTTTACTCTTCCTGAAAGTATTGTTGCAGTTGTGTGGAATCCTAAACAATTGAGAGCAGAAAGTGTAGAGGAAAGTGTTGTGACATAATTACAACAGACTTCTAGAGATCAAATCTTGTTGAGTGTAAGATCACATTATAAGAAATGAGGTTAGAATACCCCTCAATCCTTGTCTAATATTTTGATATAGCCAACTAAACAATATTTTAAATTTGATATTAAACCTTCAAACAAAATAATATATTATTATAAAGTAATATATATATATATATAAAGCAAACTTAAGGGTTAACAAGATCCATTCGAACATAAAAGCATAAACTAACAAGAAAAATCATGTGTCGACTTGAGGACAAGAAACACATTGAAAAAAATGAAAAGAAAACAAGAAATGTTTGTGTCAAACACAATTGGTCAGTACAAGGACCTTGGGCGAGGATGACATACAAACAACTATTTGACTAATCTACATTGCATTCAATTTTTTCCACCATGATTGGTATCCCATGTTGAGGATTTAGAGTGATGAAGGCTACTGGTGCATGCTTGTACCATCTACACACATTGAATCTGAACCTCTTCACTATCATACTTATCACAACCTTTGCTTCTAATAATGCATAGTTCTGGCCTATGCACACTCTTGGCCCACTAGAAAATGGAATGAAGGCATAGGGTTGATTATTTGTAGCTTTGTTTATTCCATCTCTAAAACACTCTAGCCTAAACTCATTTGCATCATTTCCCCAGTATCTGGGGTCCATGTGCACTATTAATATATCTCCCACCACATTCACACCCTTGGGAATTATAAAATCATCTCTTAATTTTGAGTCTTTGAATGCCTGTTTGGAAAAGCTTGTTCTAGGTGGGTACAACCTTAGAGTCTCATTTATATCATCTCAATCTATCAAAAAAAATTCCTAAAAATAATTTAGACAAGTTTCTCTTGGGAAGGTCTCCTTACCCAAAATTTGTTCATCATACTTACAATTTTGAGCTTTCCTAAACAATCCATGGTGGGATTACTTTTTCCGCAGATTGCAGTTGCTTCTTCATGAGTTTTTTTTTCCAATCTTGGTTGATTGCCAACAAGAGTATTTCCCATGATATCAAAGCACTGGTGGTTTTCCTTCCTCTGAAGAAGAATGTTTTGCACTAGCATCCATTACTTGTTGTTCTATGTAGCTGAAATTCTTGTCATCTGAGGAAACGTTCTTTACTTCTAAGAGTATCAAGCCAAGAAGATCATTCCCATATGATTGACTCTCTCTTCTTTTCTCTATAATATTCTTCAAGTTATTTTCCAATCTTCTACTCTGTTTCCAAGCCTCTAGATTTGAGGGTGTGGAGATATAAATTTTTTGAAAATAAAGAAATATGAATTGGAATGAGTCTTTACTATATTAAGAACTGTAGACACCTAAATTTGGCCACTTAATTTATCCAAATTTATCCCTTTTCATCTAAACATACCCTTATCCGCATTAATTAAGTAATATCACTATTATTTAATTAATACCTCTAAAGTTCTTCTAATCCTTAAGGTGTCTAGTTAAATAATTAAATACCTTCCCCTTTCATCAAAAGAATTAAATAAATATGGCATTTATTTAATTCCTCATATGTCACATCCTCCATCATTTTTATCTATTCCTAATTATTATCCTAATCTCATCCTTAGGGATGTGCACATGCCTAATCCTTGATTAGGATGTGTCACATCCTCCAACTTTTGCAAGTTGGCCTCTAATCTATCTTAGTCACCTAAACCTCCTCTAATCTTTCATTAACTAGCCTAATCAACCTCTCAAGGAATTTTTAATTCCTTTTATCCTTCCAAGGAATGTTAAATTTATTTTTCTCTTCCCCATGTGATCTTTGACTTGTCACATCAAGTCACATGTGAGCTCTTCTTAATCTCCCACTTGCCTCTAGTGTGCCATTAATTTGTCTAATTAGGTACTTGCACAACCTTAATCACTTAATTAGGTCAACCTAATCCCCATATCATTTATGGAATGTGTCCTAAGTCAACCTTATTAAAAGCTTTCTCTTTTTGGAGAAGGCACTCCATTCCCCATGTGAATTTTTAATTCACATTTAATCCCCCAATGCATCCCTTGGAATTTAAAATTCTTTTTCTTATTCCCATGTGGATATTTGAATAATTTTTAATTCCTCTTATTTCCTCTCACCCACATGGGGACAAGGACCTCCTTTATGAGGAGATCTTTTCCAATCCCAAGGTACTATGTATTAGTGTAATTAATATTTAATTGCACTTGCACAACTTTACTTAGGCATTATTTAATTCCTAGGTTAATTATTGTCATCTTTATCTTGTTAAGCTATCTTGTTGCTCAAGATAAAATTAGGGTTATGCATCTTTTCTTTTATAAAGCAAATTATCTCTTGCAATTATTGTACTTCGAATATATCAATTTGCACATCTCTATGCAATCTCTCTGCTTTTTTGTTTTTCTCTTTGTAGAAGGTTATTTTCTAGTTTCCATTTCAGATCTTGGTTTCTAACATGGTACCAAAGCCTTGATTTGCAACCCCTTCTCAGATTTTTGGGAAAATCATTACAGAGTTTGTTGAGAATTCCTCGAGGGTATCATGCCTTGAGTTCATTTATGAGGCATTTTGGATCAGATCAGAGTTCACCATTGGATTCAGAGTGCTGGAAAAAGTCAGGATTGGCTTTTGTTTTGCAGATTTTGGCCATCGTTTTCCAGATCCATGAGGGTTTCAAGCAGGGAGATTTTTTGCAAGTTCTGGAGGTAGTCAAATTTTCAGAACAGTTTGAGCACAAATGGAGGTCACCATTGCGTTCGCAGCGGCCAAAAACCCTAAAAATGCCTTTCGTTTCATCAATTTTGGTGAAGTTGGTTCGAAAGGAAAAAAAAAATTGCCTAGGGGGCTGTACAACCTCCCCAGCATGCAAATCGATGCACAAAAATCATTTTTTTTAAAAAATGTGCCTTTTTGGGGAACTGTGCGGCGCCTCCAGTTGTTAAGAAAGTCGTCGTCGCCGCACCACTAGGTGACCACCAATTTGCTGTGCATCCTCCACCGCTGTCGGGTCTCACCGCTAAACTTCCGCCCTTAATCCAACCCTCGCGGGCTCCTCAAGGCTTCGCCCCGGTCACATGGAGGACCGGGGGCCCTCCGCCAACCCCTGAGGGCTACAACATCTATGCTTGCCGGTCATATGGGGGACTGGGTGCTATGCGCCCAGCCCCCAGCCGGCCCCTCAACTCTACCGGCGGTCATATGTATGACCAGGGGCTCTTCCCTAGCCCTCAGTCCATCAACCTCTGGTCGTGCATAGGACCAGGGGCTTTTTTTTTTGGGCCTTTTGGAGCACTTTTCACGAAATTGGGTGTATGTTTTGTGTACGATGTCCGTTTTTTCTTAAAAAAGATACCGTTGGAAAGTTGATTCTGATGCCAATCCAGTGGTGTAGGTGTTTTTACTAGTTTTTTCTCTAGATTTATTTTACAGGTCTTTGAACTTAGATGAATTTTTTTCACTTCGGAGGGCATATCTTTTGACTTGGTGATCCATTTCTCATCATTCTTGTGGCATTGGAAAGTTGGTTCAGTCCTCTACATAGATCTGAGGTCTATTTTTATTTTTTGTTTATGCATGTTTTGCATTCTTTCCTTTTACAATCATTGGGTTATTATAATAAATGAACTAAGATAAAGTTCCATCAGGGGGGTTTCTTGCATAATAATCTGATTAGAGTGTGCATGCACTTTGGTCTCAATCTCCATCTTGATTTGATGACAACTCGCATGGGTTATCTAGTTTCTTAGTTTCTTTTGGCCACATCTTGTCTTAGCTTGACACATATCAGATTCACATCGGTTCACATTTCAGTTGAGAGATTATGTTTCTTGATCTGCATTGGTTCAAATCTTTCTCAGTTTGAGGGCCATGTTTTTATGGTTAATGTTCCAAATTCTTTATGGTACTTGTTCCTATGGAAGAGTTTTAGTCTCAGTTTGGCATCGACATTGAGATACACAGTTTCCAGATTTTGTCATCATCTCATCTACTGTTGCTTCACAGATTCCAAGGTTGTTCCAGTTTGTGAGTTTTCCAGTGTTTCGTGGCATCGGGTCTGTTGTCACATTATTATGATTTCATTTTTGGTTTCTTGTAGACAGAATTATCTTTCCTTGCTTGTCAGATTGCGGTTCTAGTGTTATTCCACAGTGTTCTTCCAGTGCTTCTTTGCAGCAGTCATCTCTTTGTAGGGGGGTTTTGTCCCACTGGGTTTTCCTTCTCTACCTCATTATTTCATTTGTACTTGGGTACCTGATCGGGCCTTGTTGTCGGGACCCATTCATGCTTTCTTGCATTCATCTTAGTTTTAGGTGCATGCTTTATTAGTCTCCCTAAGTTGCACTTATGGGGGGGTGTTAGTGTAATTAATATTTAATTGCACTTGCATAACTTTACTTAGGCATTATTTAATTCCTAGGTTAATTATTATCATCCTTATCTTGTTGAGCTATCTTGTTGCTCAAGATAAGATTAGGGTTATGCATCTTTGCTTTTATAAAGAAAATCATATCTTGTAATTAAGAATTCTTGAAGAATTAATATTTGCACATCTTTTTGCAAAGCTTTGTTTTTTTCTAATTTTCTCTTCTATGGAAGGCTTTTTCTGGTTTGCATTTCAGATCTTGGTTTCTAACACTATGTACTACCTCCATGTCATGTACTATCCTTCCACCTCATGTACACATCATCCCTTACAAGTCACTTCATATGCCACATGTCAAGATGTGAGGGCTTGTGAGTTTTCAACTTACCTTAGCCCTACATCTTGATCTTGGTGGCTCAATCTTGACCATCCATTTCCCTAGAGAATCCAAAATTCTCTATAAATACCCCCTCTTTTCTCTCCTTTTAGAGGAGATCATTCATGCTAGACAAACTCTTGCAAAATTTTCTCTTGAGCCATACTTAGCCAAATTTTCATATTTGCATCTATTTTCAATCATCTTTCCATCCTCATCTCATCTCATAGCTTGCATCTCTTTCCATTCAAGGAGCATACAACATCGAAGATCGAAGGGCCAACCAAATGACAACTCAACAAGGTGAAATCTTTCATTTTGCTTAGTTTAGTTAATCTTTAGGCCAATCTTGAGGTGTAGGGTGTTTTTAGTTGTTATTTTCACTCTCTTTTGCTTGCTGTTCATTTTCTAAGTATTTTCGCCCTATCACAAGAACAAACCAAATCTGAAATTGCCCTTTTGAAAGAGAACCTAATTAGGTAATCAAGTAATACCTGGAACCTAGCAGCCATAGATATCGAATATTGGGGTTCATTATCTCCTCTAAACCCCTTATGTCGCTGTATATTTCTTTCCCCCCTTTGTTGTAATCTAGTGCAAATCCCACCCTCATAAAAATATCTGCAATTAGCTCTAATTCATAATCTCGTACCATTCCTTTACCAATTGATATGTACACATGGACATGATGTCAACAAAGGCCTATAAAGTGTACTCAACAATTCTCAATAGTAAGATGAGATTTAGAAGCCCACAAAAATATTTTCTTAAAACATGTCCAGAATGGTGTACTATTGTAGAAATAATATATGAAAGTATAGAGAATGAAGAGGAGGACAGGATTATGGGGGAATCAAGTAAAAATATAATGACCACCTTAAGATTTTCCATATGAAAAGAATGAGTCACAATTCTACATTGGGGAGACCACTTTTGACCATTATCAGTGAAAATTCCACTGCCCAAGGCCACAGATAGAATCTTTATAATCATTGGAGACCTTCCACAGTCAGTAGAGTGCTTGGAAGAAAGAAGTTCCTTGATGAGCTCAACATCGATTATAACAAGTATGGTCTCATAACCAAACCATATAAAAAATTTCTCTCCTACATAACCATTAGTCGAGACATAAGAACATATAACTTGTTCGAAATTATTCCCAACTATTGCATTTACTCACTTTCCTCTTCCCGACTACAATTTGTCTTCTCTCACGTGTGGAATTTTTCCAACTCAGATTCATCCCACTCATCTGTATTTTGGATTTGTTCTTTATGTTTGAATTAAATGGAATTAAATGCAAATCTTCATGTAATTAATGTTTTTTGTTTTTTCTCTCTTTGTTGGGTATTCATAGCTTATTGGTAAAGTCATTTTTGCGGGTATTGTAATGCGAAAAAGAGAAGGGAAAATAGCTTAATACAGAACACAAAGAAATATATGTTTCAGTGTAGCTGCTGATTATTATAATGAATATATATTGATATATTTGAAGCCAAATTGTGTGTAGATTGTGCTTAATTAACATCTATAGTTGTAGTTTCTTTTTTTGCTTTGTTTTTCTAGGTTTTTCTTTTATGCCCTATTTTATTTGTACAATTTTGTCTGCTCCTCCTTTAAAACCCTTTGCCTCTTCCCCTCATCTGATATCAGAGCCAACTTAGCCATTTGTCTCTCTATTTTTTTGGGTCTGCTCATTTTCGTTTGACATCCATTAATGGCTTCCACATCTGGTGCATCTTTGTCTAGTCTGCAAACCTCTATTCTCATAGGAAAAAATTATGAGTATTGGTATTTAACCATGAAAGCCCTATTTTGGTCTCAAGACATTTGGGAAATTGTTGAGAATGGTTATGTGGAACCAGTAGACCAAGCAACATACAATGCACTCACACAAGTTGAGAAGGATGTCTTGAAGGAGCAGAGGAAGAAGGATGGAAAATCTCTATTCTACATTCATCAAGCAATGCATGAAAGCATACTCCCAAGAGTTGTAGGAACAAAGCAAGCAAAGGAGGCATGGGATACATTGCAAACAACTTATCAAGGTTTTAATGACAGATAGAGGTGGAGAATATGTATCTAATGATTTTATGATTTTTTGTAAATCACATGGCATACACAAGCAATTTACATCCCATTATACATCACAACAAAATAGTGTGGCAGAGAGGAAGAACCGAACCATTATGGAAATGGCTCGTAGTATGTTGATAGCCAAACGTCTACCTAATGAATATTGGGCTGAGGCAGTGGCAACTGCTATTTATATCATGAATAGGTTCCCAACAAAAAATTGTGAAAAATAAGGTATCTCAAGAGGCTTGGACATGTATGAAGCATAGTGTTTCTCACTTGAAGGTATTCAATTGTGTTGCATATTCTTGTATTCCAAATGAGTTGAGGAAGAAGTTAGATAATAAAGGACAAAAATGTATATTTTTTGGTTATTCGGAAGATACAAAGGCATACAAGTTGTTTAATCCTATCACTAGGAAGGTTATAATCAGCCATGATGTTGAGTTTGTGGAAAATGAATCATGGGATGGAAGTGTAGAGAGGAGTGTAAATATTACAACTGTTGTCCCTCATGATGAGATGGAAGATGAAGTGACTCCAATAGTAACTACAACTCTAACAACAACTTCTTCCACTCCCAGGACAACACCACATGTTGTAGCTCAAGCTACACCTTCATTCACACCAAGGAGATCTTCAACATTGTTGTCCACTCCAATAGTGCAACAAACTCCACTATCAATTACAACAGCATCTACATCAACTGGTATCCTTGGAGCAACTCCAAGTAGTTCTGCATCTTTAGATCCAACACTAGCAAGCATGCTGCCATGAAAACACAAGGAGTTTGAGTGAGTTGTATAATGCTGTTACAACAAACTCATTTTCAACTTTTTCTTTATTTTCTCATATAGATGATCCATTAACATTTGAAGAGGTTGTGAGTAATGATATATGTGCACAAGCCATGGATGAAGAGATTGAATCCATTAAGAAGAACCAAGCATGGGTGTTGGTAGATTTTCCTGAAGGTAAAGATGTAATTAGTGTCAAATGGATTTATAAAACTAAACAAGATGTTGATGGAAATGTGCAAAAACAAAAAGCAAGTCTAGTTACAAGAGGCTTCACACAACAACCTGGTATAGACTTCAATGAAACATTTTCACATGTTGCATGGTTAGACACAATAGGACTAGTTTGGCTATTGCTGCCCACAACAAGTGGCCTATGTTCCAAATGGATGTGAATTCGTAATTTTTAAATGGCTACCTAGAGGAGGAATTGTATGTGGAACATCCACAAGGCTATGACATACCAGGTCATGAGGACAAAGTATATAGATTAAACAAGAGGGTATGTGTAGGATCATCATGGAAAAAATAGGCCCTTAAGTGGTGATGAAAATTCAAATAAATTAGAGTTAAGTAACTTGACCTAAAAATTTGAATAAGTTATCGATCTTATTTCAAAATTATGTAAGAATAGAATTTGTACCAATTTGAATGTAGTTTCTAAACTACTAGGTTTTTTTTTTTTTTTTAATTCTATTTGGTGAAAATTTGAAATTTCAATGTAATAGTACTTAAATTTCAGGGAAAAAAA
This sequence comes from Sequoia sempervirens, assembly GCA_007258455.2. NCBI lineage: Eukaryota > Viridiplantae > Streptophyta > Pinopsida > Cupressales > Cupressaceae > Sequoia > Sequoia sempervirens. Next base: position 532,629,721 of record VDFB02281492.1, on the reverse strand, counting down.
GTAGGTGTCTATTTGACCACCCTAACCACAATAAAATGATAATAATTTTTTATAATATTTTAGATATAAGTAGAGGACTCATGTCGTGTGATGCATATTTTTTGTAATTTTTTTTCTAAGTAAATAATTAATTATGAATTTTTATTACAACTTAAAAAATATAAAATCTTGTATGCTTGAGCCACCTTAACTTGAAGTCAAAACTTCATGAAAATTCAATTTTTTAATCCTATAGAATGTGAAGCATAAAATGTGATG